>VXBL01007437.1:2532053-2620782 GCA_013400195.1 Aramus guarauna
GAATCCTTAATTAACTCTATGTCCTTAGGGAGTTTCACAACACAAAGTTGCAGGGTTATACTCAGAACTCTTTGTTGCTTGTGAATGTAGGAACGAATGTAGAAATCAATGTATGTTATTTTTGTTATTTTCGGGTTTGTTTGGGTTTTTGGTCTGGGTTGTGGTTTGGTTTTCTCTTTTTTACTTTTTGTAACTTCTGCTGTTGATATATCACCCAAGGTTCTTGCTTTTCAGCCATGTAGTTCATCTGGTGTTTTTGTAAAGGGAAAATTATTCATCTGGTAACTCTGTTTATTTGGAGACACTGTACCAGAAAGCTTCCTGACAGCCTACTCATTCTCTTGGCAAACTGGAGAATCCTGACAGTAGAATACAGCATTATCTGATAAAAAGAAAAAAAAGCCTATGTTTATAAATAAGTTGACTTTTGCACATATATATTAGAATTCTGTTCATTTAATATTTTTAGTTTAATATTTACTATATGTATAAATAAATAGAAGGAAGCATGGACCATCTATTAACTTGGCTTCTATTAGAAGGTTCCTTTTATAATCTTGATTGTGCACAATGCTTTCAGTACACTCTCCAATGAGAATTCAAATAGGGAATGTTAAGAACTAGTGCATAAAAGCAATGTCCGCTGGGGGAAGATATGCCACCTGCAGATGCCCATAGAACTGAGGAGAGAAATGTTGAAGCTCTTAAAGTTCCTAGCCTGTCTTGTGTTGAAGGTTTGAGAAAGGAGAATGAAAATTCTATGGGATGTTATCTTCAAAGATGGAGAAGATGGTAAGTGTTTTACATTTAGATCTGATGATTTGAAAAGAGCACAAGCGTTTTTCAGAATTACAGATGTTTCAGAAATGACTAAAACATTTCTGAGAGACTTGTTAGGCCAGTTTTCATAGTGAATTTCTTTTGGACATGGTTGTTTGTGTAATTACCTCAAAATATAAATATCTAAGTATAGATTTGCATTTACAGTTGCTGCAACTGAATGTGCAATACCTGACGATAGATACAAATATGGATGTGCTTTAATATTTGCAAGAAAAATTCTTCTGCAAAAAAGGCAGTATAGTCATACCATATATGTAATCAAAGCATATATTTTCAAGACAAGCTATTTCTTAAAAGACTTGCTGATTTTTTTTTCCTATTGTTGAGTAGTTATTGAGCCTTTCCTCTCATGTAGCTGAACATTCAAGAAGTTGGTTCCAAAGAAATTTGAATATTTTTACCATAGTAGGTAAATATCAGGCCTGCATTCTTTCTGCATTTAATCACTTACCAAAGATGTTTATAATATCATGTGTTCCTGTGCCAGGGACAGCCCATTATTTATTAAGGACAGGAAAAGTCATTCCAACTTTACCTCAGTAATTTAGGATTGCACAGTAACCCTATACATTCTGCAACCTGAATTCCCTAGTAGTAATCCTTGAGTATTTTCTTTTTTCAATATGATAGGCACACTAAATTTAGCATTGATAATAAGAAAGATAATCGTTTCTTCAAGAAGATGGCCCAAGGAGAGTAGAGATCCTTGACCTTAAAAGGAAGAGTAAAGTTTTCAAAAGGAATGTGAATCTGAGAAATTGTGGTGGTATCAATGATATTGGTAATTTACCAGCTACCTTTGTAATATATAAAAAGATACTTAATCTGTTTGTTTGTTGTACTACTATGATGTTGCACAGTGCCTTAGGTACCTCAGTGCTGTAATGTTACTAATGCTAAGGTCCCTGAAACTGCTGAGGCAGTGTTTTCCAGAGCTTCTCTGGCAGTATTTTCTGTTATAGTTCTCATGCTGTTAGTCTTGGATTATTTTTCTCATGGTCTTGCACCTGCAAACCACAATAGTGTTACAGAAGATCTTCATGGGAGCAGCTGTGATGCTGTGCGAATTGGCCCTCCCTCCTAGGTCTTCACCTCCCAAAACCTAGTATGAAACAAAGTCAATAATAAAAATTTCAATACTTGTTAAGTGTTATCCATTAATATATGTACACAGATGTTCACTGATCAATCAGGGTACAACACTCGCACCACGTTAACATACTCCATGCAACAGAAATAGCATCATAAATGGGAACAACCAATTGGGAGTTTGAGCAGTTCCCAAAGGAAATATATAGTGGCAGAGGGACAGTGTGGCAAAAATCATCACCTCCGCTGTGAGCAACAGCGCTGGCATATTCACCATCACCACCTGCTGCACCCGAGAGACCCCATCCCCACTCCCAAAGTAGAATGCTTTTGTGGGAGCCCTTAGCTGCTTTCCCAAGTCAGCTGTTAAGGACAGTTTTCCTATTTCATCCCCTTCCTCCCTTAGTTCGTGTGTCTGTCTCCTTAGTTTCAGCCACAGACCTCACTTTTAAAACTCACTAATCCTAAAAGTGTTTGAGGTGGGGAAAAAGGGGTACGTGTGATCTATTTTGAAGTAGTCATGTTTAATCTGTTCACTAGAGCAGGACTTAAGGGTATTTTGGCACTGAGTAACATGCCATTTAAAGTTTGATTTTCATGGCTAGAAAACTCATAGTTTTTCCTGCACTTTAGGATGATTATTGGGTAGTGTTTAGTCAAGCTTCAATAGATTTTGAACAGCTTCACAATACACCATCTACTAGCATGATTTCCTTCAGCACCATATATGCTTTTCTTTTCTATTCCTCGGTACAGGTGTCTCAGAGGAAAGCAAAATGAAAGCAGTCTCTCTAATTTCTACATTAGACTATTTCTTTGGTGAAGACTAGCATCAGATTGCAGATAGTGTTTTAATTCATCTTTTGCATCTCTCTAGTCACAGTTATGTTTTTGTCACATGTACACTGCTCTGTTTCTGTATTGTGCTGCATAATTTATTGGTTTTCATGTTATAAAGCAGATACGTAAGGCTGAACCCCATTTCTGTGAGGAATGTATTATCAGTTGTTACAGGCTGAAATTCCTAGTGACTGCCAACAACAGGATGGTCTCTGAAACCATCCCTGCTCCCTTGGAATAGTCTAGGGAATAAT
Source organism: Aramus guarauna (assembly GCA_013400195.1). NCBI lineage: Eukaryota > Metazoa > Chordata > Aves > Gruiformes > Aramidae > Aramus > Aramus guarauna. The sequence continues at coordinate 2,535,080 of VXBL01007437.1, forward strand.
AGCAATCTTCTGGAGATGGTACTGGTAAACAGTATTGAGTAAAAGGGAATTTGCCAATCAGTTCTCCTGTGAAAACAGTCTTTTAGTTAATGAACGTCTTCTAGAGTTTTTAACCCACAGGAAGGCTGAGGAGGCTACATTGACAGTGCTTAGGTCACTATGATAAATCCTAAATGCAAAAATACTATTTATGACATTGGACACAAAATGATTTGTCAGCAATGACCCAAACAAAATATATATAATCTGACCAGAGCTTACACAGATAAAGAAATTGCGTTTGGACTCTTGTATGTGTTGGTTTCAAACAAATATACTTCTCTTTAGACACTAATGTTAAACCTATCTATTTTCTCAGGTAGAGAAAGCATGATGAAAATTGGGGTTTGACAAGCTTTGATGAAGTTTCTATTTGAACTGTATAACCGTGATCAAATTAGATTTTGACTACGTAACTTCCTAGTGTTATGCCAGGAGTATACTGTGACAGGTCACCCTTTTATGTGCAGTTGATATGGCTGTTTGTTACTTACTCTACATGGTTTTGCCCTAAATAGGCTACAGCATGCTACTCTCCAAGTACAACAAACACTCACCTGAGTGATTCTGTGGTTCTTTCAATCTACAAGTGTATCATTTATGATACCTCATGTGAGGTGACTGGAAAAGCCAAAATAATGTCTTATGTCAAATAAAAATCCTAGATCAAGTTTAGAGCTTCATTCCTTCCAAAGTATTACAACTAAGTGTAATGGCATTTGACAGTATTGACATTTTTTATATGACTTCTTTTGGCTAACTCAGCATTCTGAAAAAAATAAATAGTGTTCTCCCTTTGTGATTGAAAGGGTTAAATAGTACCAATTCATTACCACTCACAAAAGGATTTATTTTGTTCTCATAAATCAGTTTTATTCCACATTTTTATTATTCCCTTGGGTCAGCTGCTCCAATTGAAATCAATACAAGTGCAAGTGACACAATCAATCTAGATATTTGATTATGGATTTGAGACTCCTAGTTCTGCTCTGTGTGTTTAGCTAGTCTCCTTCTGATAGTGTCCCTGGAGAATGGAAAATGCTTATTGGCATCCATGAATTATGGGCATAGATTCAGAAACCAGATACTGTGATAATCTCCATTTATGTACTGCTGCAGCTAGAGAAAGAATGTTCTAACCATGAAAAAACAAACTTGAGGATTTTAAAGCTAACTGTTTCTGATTTTTTTTTTTAGTGTGTAGAATCTCTTGTGGAATAAACTTTATAAAGTCTCATAATTTGCCTATAAAACCACTCAAACAAAATGGATTAAATCAATAATTATATGCTCTATCATCAGTTTAACACCACAAGTACAGCTAATGTTTTTGCCATTTGATGCCTTTTGGTCATTTATAGACAATGTGATGTTATGCCACTTGGGGTACTAACCTGTGCAGGGACACTTTCTTCTGTTTATGTTGGGATAAGAGTACCTGGACACTGGAAGCCTGCATGAAATCCACAGAAGTCAGTTCTACCCATAGAATGCTTTGCAGAGTGGAGTGGTCTCACCCTATTTTATGATTTCTTTAGGTCATGGACTGAGCTACTACAGTTTGTCCCTACAACACTTAGTACAGTGCAAGGGGCTGTCCAGGACTGATGCCCCTTGGTGCTGTTGCAGCAAAGTGAGTTACAATACAGGTGAATATACTTACAGCAGAGATTTAAAACCATTCTGAATACACTGTTTTAACCAGCAGGTCTAAATGAGGCAGACTCACTTGCAAGACTCATTGGACGTTTCTATGTTTATGAAAGAGTAATGAGAAAACCTAAAATAGTAATTTAAATTAAAAAAAAAAAATCCTTTTGGCAGTTTCATCTACAAATACAGACTTTTAAAACTGAAAGCTTCATGGCACTGAACTGGAAGCTGAAAAGGGTAGATGTGACTACACACTAAACATTGTTCTCTGCCTGCCATCATGACAGAGCCTAATCTTGGCTGCAGTCATTAACTATCCATGGGGTTTGTGCTAACTTTCTTGTATGAGCTCCCTCATCAAGCTGTGGACTTTGTTCTTATTTCAGTCCATAGAATTAATGAGCATATAAATGCACGTTTCTTTGTGTTTGTAACACTAACGATCACTTATTTCTACTGACAGGAACATGCTTTCTTTGTAATGATTACCCCTGCTTTGCCTTAGGGTTCTTGAAGTATTCTGCAATTTTTCATGCAATCATAGAACAGCTGAGGTAGGAGAGCTCGTCTAGAGATCATCTAGTCCGACCCCCCTTCTCCAAGCAGGGTCATTTGGAGCACATTGACCAGGACAGTGTCCAGTTGGGTTTTGAATATCACCAAGGATGGAGACTACACAACCTCTCTGGGCAACTTGTTCCAGTGTTTGACCAATCTCAAAGTAAAAAAAAAACAAAACCAAAAGCAAAACAAAAAAAAAACCTTAGGTTTAAACAGAATTTCTTGTATTTTCTGTATGTGCCCATTACCTCTTGTTCTGTTGTTATATACTGCTGAGAAGTGTCTGCTTCTTTACACCCTCATATCAGATATTTATACATATTGATAAGATCCTCCCCCACTCCAGGCCTTCTCTTCTTGAGGCTCAACAACCTCAGTTCTCTCAAACTCTCTTTGTGTGACAGATGTTTCAAGCCTTTAGTCATTTTACATGGGCTCCACTCCAGTAAGTCCATATCTGTCTTGTACCGGGGAGACCAGAGCAGGACAAGCACTCCAGACATGTCTCACCAGGGCTGAAAAGAGAAGAGGGATCCCTTCCCTTGACTTGCTGGCAATGCTCCTCCTAATGCAGCCCACGAGACTGTTGGCTGCCTTTGTCACAAGGACTCATTGCTGGCTTATGTTGAACTCGTTGTCCACCAGGACCTCTGTGTCTTTATTAAATCAGAAAACCAGCTTCCTAGCATCAGCCTGTACTGGGGGGCCAGTTCAGAGTGATGGACAGAATGTTCAGCATATGCATTCTGTACTCCTAAAGACAGTTTAAGGTAACGGTACCAAATTTAAGTCTGTGAAAAGGCACAGAAGGTGCCTTTGCCTGTTTTAAAATGATGGAAACAGCTGTCAAAGAAACAACTTGAGTTGTACAGTCAGAAACTATATCTGGGTCTTTACATTTTTCAGATTCCTGCTGCATGTGGCCATAGGACTTTCATCTTATTCTTTAAATATTTCCTATTTTTCAGTCTTAAGGCTTCTTTAATTACTTAGGGGGGGAAGGAAAAAGCTAAGTTTTTTCAGTGCAGATAATGTGAACTTTTCATTCTTTACAGGAAAATGAATATTTTGGATTCACAGTTTTCCCAGTTTGCCACAGTAGTTTTAAATTACCCATCTTGCCTCATCCACCAACTCCCCCTAGACCATGAGAACGAAGCTTTCTTGTGATAAGAGAGACTTTAAGTTTTGGACTCAGTTTGACAGATTGAGACTATAATATGTCCTTAGGAACAACACATGCGTCAACTCAGGAGCAGAGGAACACATAGTTGTTCAGGAGATTGAGGTACAAATTCAGTAGTGTACTCATCTGAAAAAAACCCCCACACCAAAAGCAAAACTAAAAAAAAAATCCCAGACCCAAACAAAAAACCCCACCACAAACCATAAAAAAAACCTCCTTTACGCTGTTGTAGAGAGGGGTACGGCATCAAAGCACAGAAACCACTTCATAAGACCAGTATAACAATTGGGATGACAATTGGAGAACAGTTCATTATTCCAGTTCTTAGGAAAAGAGAGTCACCAATAATGCTTAAGAAATATTTTTAGCTCTTTTTGGGGGGATAATCGACCTAACTGAAAGTCACATTTTTTATTCTGAATACTGCACTAGAAACAGTGGGAAAGGGAGAAAGGAAAAATCTTAGTTGGGAGGAAAGGAGTAGCTTGTGTGGAAGTTAATGAGGCTGAAGAATAGGCAAAACTAATGGACAAAAGAATGAGCTTACAGATGAGCAAGTGTGCATATTCACAGAATTTCCCCCAGAAAAATGTGGTGCCAGAAAGGGAGAAACCAGCACAGGGACAGAAACTGGTGGACAACGAGGGCACGTTATGGGGAAGGATGGGGAAAAGAGGTGAAAAAAGTGAGTTCTTATTTAATTTTTATTTTGCTATTCTGACATAAACTTTTTCTGTGGCCCAAGATAAGAGGCTTAACCTCTGTATGCTCACACACATATAAAGCAGGCATAAAAATAACTGTAAGTGTTTGTGCTAGTTAAATAAGTAATCTTTGTATAATTCTTTAGATCTTCATATGAACTGTTCCTTGACCTAGATTTTTACTACCTTTATTCTTTGAGTAATCATCTACACTGGCAATAGTTCTGCTTCTATCTGTTGGAATATTGTGGACCAACATGCTGTCTAATGTACAATAGGGTATCAGGACCTGTATGTACACAATGGAAACAGTATAGATTGGTAATAATATTTCAGAGTGCGACACAAAACCTTAAAATAATTCAAAAATACCTTTTGCCATGTAGTAGCACACAATATGTGGTGTCCTTTTTGTGACTGAAGCCTCACATTAGCTTGAAATAGTGATATTGAAAGAAATTAATAGCTCATTAAACATTTGTGATAATAAGACTTAAGTGTTTCCGGCTTAAGTACCTTTTATCTGGAAATTTCTCTGCATTTCACAACACAGCGTGGTCCTGTAATATTATTTAAGTTCACACAAATCTGGGGGTAAGATGAGCAGTCAGACAATTTCTAGGACATCGCAAATAGGAAGAGGTAGAAATCTGTTTTACAAAGGAGGCTCGGTTATTGAAATCCTGTAAGAATATAAACAGAGAAGTATAAGGAAGCTGATTTTTGACCAATATCTTCTGTATAATGACAGCTAGCTCTTGATAAGGAAAATAAAAGTACGTGAGCACCCAGTAATGTTTTTCAATGGCGTGGCCTCCTCGCTTCCTAAGTCAGCAGCCCAGTTGTGTCAGTGTGTTTGTGGTACCATCACATTAGACTGGTTATGTTTAAACTTATTAATTTAATAATTACAAATGCAGTGGTAGTAATAGAAATATTTGGTATTTGCCCATGCATATGAAACGAGTTTTTTTCTGTTTGATACATAAAAAGGAAGCATCTCAATTTATTACCTTTTTCCTAAAAAAACGTAAATTTGGATCCAGATGGAAAGAGTACCTTTAAATGTGGCAAATTCTGGAAAAAAACCCACAGTTTTTAAATGTGAGATAAATGCATTTAGTTTGTATTATTTCTTTTTTCCATTGCAGTCTTTGTCATGAGAATGGTTTCATGTTGTACCATTTCCTGCACTCCTTACAACCTTTGTCACATGAATAAGATATCAGAACGCTAATGACTAATATACAGTATTCTGTGTCTGCTGATACTATACTGTACTACTGTGACCTTTGCAATATTACGTATTCTGATTGGCTGTCCATTTCACCTCTTCCCCACAAGTTAATAAGGCTGTAAAAAGGAGAGAACTTGAAATGGCCAGCCAGTCAAATTACAGAATATTGAAAAGGTCAGAGCAGTACAGCACACAGAAAAAAATTACGGAATATATGAGGCATTAAAATTCTTGTGACAATGATTATAACAAGAATGGAAAAGGATACCCATTTATGTTATTTCAATCTAGTGAACCCCGTAGGATGACGGACCCAGGACAGCAGTAATTTACGCACCACCGACCCACAGGAGCTTTATTCACCTATTTACAGGGGTACTCAGAAACAGGAAAGCACGTCTGCTTGGGAGCCTCCTTCAAGGTGTCCATCCAGAAGTGAATGTTCAAACACAAGTACTCACCAGCTAGAGTGAAGTGCTGTGTGAAGTTTAGCACTTTTAAAAAATGATTTTGGATGGAATATGTAACGTGTATCTTTTTAATGTAAGCATCTTTTATTACTTGACTTTGTTTCAAGTGTACATAGTTTTGAAATATGTATAGGGATATTCTTTAGCCCTAATTTCTTCATTTGGATAATGCATTCCTGAAAAACTGAGATACTTTGATCTAGTATAAAACTAGGAATAAATGGAGAACAGCTCAGGTTTTTCTCAAATACCAGACTTAGCTAAAGAAGTGCCTCAGAAATATTGGGGAAATATGGAGAGCCTTATGAGTAGGAAGACTGGTAAAAGAACAAAACCATCATGATGCAAAATTATAGAAAGGTTTAAGGAGCATGGAGAAGCCTCTCATGTCTGCAAAGGGTTTAGTTTTTTTTGAGAGGTTATAAGAGATGGTGGCCTTGATCCCCCTTCTATCTGAATTCCTCTTTTGGTACCGGTGCTTGCATGTCGAAGTGTTGAAGGACATGGTGAGCCAGTTCTAGGAGTTTGTTTTCTGCCTCCTTAGTTGGGTTGTTCATGTTAGCTGTGTCTTAGGGGGATCTCGCTTGTTGGAGTGCTGATGGCTGTTCATGGCAGGAGTTACAAGGCAGAAATGTGCAGGAGCAAGGAGCTATTGTGGTAGAAACCACTTGTCTGAAGTAAAACAATGTCTCTTAGGCCTTTACCAGTGTCTGAGCTGGCTGCCCTTTAGATCTGCGGCAGACGTGCTGGTAGGCTACAGTAGGACCTGTGAGCAGGATGGAGAGAAAAACACACATGAAAAATGGAAAAAGAGAGGCCTTATCCACTTATACTCACAAATAGGGGCCACACTGAAGCCGTCTAGGCAGGAATGGCACGGAGTGATATGGCAGGGTTATCGCTGCATTGCTTTCTGTCAGGCTGAACCTATGTGTCTGCATTTTCCAGCCCACTGAAAGCAAAGTTTAAGCAGTGAGAAGTGGCAAAGCTGCATATTGCAAGTCATCCCTAGCAAGACTTGCATTTTAAAAATGTTCTTCTAATATTTTACTTGCCAGTAGCAGTAAGTTGCTTTGCTGGGAAACGGGATAAAACACCTTTTGTCTGTGTAAAATTCAGATTAGGAAGCTTGCAAGTACTCCTCAGCTTTTTATTAGAAGCAATGAAAAAATTTTGAACTGCTATGTTGTCTATCTCATTGTAAATTTGCAAGTTCATTTTTGAGCTGAATAAAATGGTTATGTAATTACGTACTTCTCCTAATTATTGAGTAATTATATACTTCTTATAATTGCCGAGTAATCACTCTGCTATAACTAGAATTTAATGTTACAACTAATTGTATAATTACTGTATATTAATGTTGTTATCCAGGCAACTTGGAATAGAGTGTTATCCAATTCCTCTTCTGTTACTCGAAACTGTATTTTTAAAAATATAGTATAGTTAGCCATTGGAAGAGAGATTAATAGTGGAATAAAAATATCAGCAGAGGAATTACATGCTTTCATTCTGGGCTCAGGTGGATGAGAATAAAAATATTAACATGTTAAAACTGTACTGTAGATAGAAAAAGTTTAATTTTCTCATGAATTGGGCACATAAATTGCTCTTAGGGTGCCTACTTTTATGCTTGAGTCTATCCTATGTGCCCTGATCTGTCTACTTTGGATTTTTGAACTTTCCTACACATTGTAGGTGAAGCATTGTAAAAACGCATCTCTCTTCACAGCCAGCTGAGTCCTGAAGTGTTTCATGTCCCTAAGACCTTAAGAATGTATATATGTCAGTTGGCCATTTCTAATGGCTTTATTGTTGTTAATTAAACAATAGGTGCATGTAAGTAGCCTGGGTACATAATAGTAATCTCAGACCAAATAACTTTGGTTCTGCAGACTTGGTATGTCTGTATGTGGAATGCGTAAAACATGGTGGTTTTTCTTGCATGACAAGAAGTTTTGCCTCCATTGGTGTTTATAACGTGGTGTCTCTCAGGCTAATGTAAAATTCAGTGAAATCCAAAATAAATCCATCAGGTTTCATGAAATTACCTTCACACTACTGTAGTTTGTTCGGGAAGCCTGGTGCTATGGCTTGGTGTAATCCAGGTAGAATTTGAGCAATGAGGAACTAGACTACAAGGCAGATTTATAAAAAGTGCTTTATAAAACTCTCCCCTTCCCCCAAAACTCATAAAGTAAGTTTGCCATATGTTACCAGCAGAATAACTGAAAACACCCTTTGTGCAGCTCTGTGAATATCAAAAGAATGGAATGCCTTGGACTTGTACCATCAGTGAATCACAGATTGTTTATAGCAATCCCAAAATTAGAGCAAAGTCCAGATCACTCATCCATGTTAAAATGTAATGTGAGCGTGACTGAAATGTACTGCATATGCACATGTTAGTGCATATCACAGAAATATAGAATATTTGAAAAATATTTCAGGTTTAATGACATTTCAGTTTTAACAGTTCATTTGAAACTTGCCTAAAAATTAGTAAACCCAGTGAGTTTCACTTAAAAAATTATTTAAAAGGGAGTTTCTAGGTTTTTTTTAATTCTATCTTATTTAGATCTTGTAGAAGACTCAGATGTGAATATTCGATCTTCTGCCTGTGACAATGCTTTAATTTAAGATATTTTTAATAGTTGCATTCTGTTTAATCTCTTTCTTATACCTGTGGTCTCAGACTCGTGTGATTCTGCTGTTGTTTGTAATGCAGAATTTCCATCGACTCCCATGTTGAGCGCTCTCCATGGAATGATGGATAGTAGTAATAATATTAATCATTTATATAGCACTTTATATGTTCAAAATATTGGATAATCTTTAAATGAGCTCAGCTTTGCTCTCAGATATGTGAGTGCAATCTTTATTGAGTCAAAAAAATTTGTTACTTGAAATACAATTTTTTTATTTTCCAGTCTTAGTCATCAGGTATTTTGGAAAGGTTTATTTTATTATTTTGTAGGGTAGAATATTGTCTTATCTTAAGTTTGAGATCTTAAAAGGGTTGTAAAGGACATGTAGGTTGCTGCAGTGTCCTCTGATGATTTCAACTGATAAACTGAATATTTCAAATCCTTGTTTTATCTTTGAGAGGACTGCAGGCCATGCTGGAAAGCATGTGTTTCTTACTGCAGATAACTAATTCTTATGTATGCAATGGCGTTAGCTTATAAAATCTTAAGGTAAGTGTTTTTCTAGTGAATTCAAGAAGTTTTACTAGTCTTTCGTAGGCATAAGAATGAACCTTAACGTTTTGAATTTGCAGTTATCACACAACTGTTTTAGAACATGAGTAATTTCTGAAAGCCGGCTTCTGTTTGCAGAGTACAGCAGTCAGCTTTGCAACTGTGTGGTTGGTTCCTTTATTTTCCAAGTTTTTCACGCACCACAAACGGTTGGCAAAAGGGAGAGAAAATGGTGAATAATATTTTTTCTTCCAAATAGGCCATTTTGTGGCATTATTGGTATCAATGGCAACTTTTCATTTGAGTAGAAATAAGGCTCAAATCATAAAGACAGCAAATTGTAGCAGAAGCAAGGTCTAACATTTGTTCTTCTCTCCCTTCCCCTGTTTCTTTTTTCATAACAGCTAATGCTAATTATTCTATTGTAAATGGTACTCGGATGTTATGCAGCAGCAACGAATCCAATGTATGGGTACCCATTGAAGGACTGATTGCATTTTCTAACTACACAGTACAAGTGAATGCCTCCAACAGCCAGGGCAGCTTGATAAGTGATGCTATAACAATAGTCATGCCTCCAGGAGGTAAGTATAAAAAAGTGCTTTTTCTGCGCATGTAACAATTACACAAATACTTTGTTGAAGAAAACGTTATTTATTATTGCAACTGAGGACTGTAAATTCAGAAGAATATGTTTGCCTTAGTAGTTCTTACTAACAAAAGTGTTCTTTTCAGCTTCTAATTTGTCATATTGTTCAATTTCAGAACTAGAGAATGAAAACAGGTAGTTGTATAGGTAACATATTACGTAGGTGAGAAGTGCATTATATACTTCATTTTTTTTTCTGTAAATGGTGGTGTATTCTATCATGGACTGCTAATCTAATCTAAGAATATAGAGAGTGTCACCTGCCTTTTGTAATCTGTTTTAGAATAAAAGTTACAAGCACTGACAAAGAGCACTTACTGGATAGACTTAGACAATTTTTTTAATACTAGTCATATAAACCATTGGTAATAAATTGAGCCAGAATCCACAAACTGGTATAGCTGTAAGAAAGTCAATTGCAATGTGCTGATTTACAGTGAATGAGGCTGTAAGCCACTTCGGAAGTTATCTTCATAAAAATTTGAAATAAGAGAATTGACCAAATAATCCCTAAACACTGCACAGGTATTTTTAATTTTTTCTTTTTTTTTTTTTTTAAATGAAAGCTTAAATTTACAACTATATATTTCTTCCTTTTGCATTTTCTTTTTGTGGACATCCTAATGAATTAGCTTTTGATGAATAAATGCTAGTGGAAACAATGAATTTAGAGCAATTCTGAATTCTAGAGCGCCCAACAAAACTCGGTCTTGAGAGATGTGATGTCTCTCAGGTGTAGCTGATGAGCAGGAATAGTGTGGAATGACATACATATCATTTGAAACTAGAAAAGGAAAAGAAGGGAAAGGGAAAGAAACAATCCCATAAACTTTACAGCTCAAAAATACAATCATACTTGGAACAGTTTGCATGCAAACAGATGAATTAGTTTTGGGGCCAAACCAACAGAAAGACTTCTGAAAAATGAATAAACGAAATGCAGAGTTTGTATGACAGATTACTGAGCAAGAAGGAAGAGGTAAATACCCAGCACATTTTATACTTTTCTGATCTGATAACCAAATTACACCTAAGATTAACAAATATACATTGTCATATAGTAATAAAACCACATCTGATTTTTTTACTGCTCACTTAAGACTGAGCAGTAAGGCACTGACATTTCTAATCCCAGTGTCACACTTCAATTTTGCATGTAGAAATAACAAATTTTGGTAGTGAAAATTTTACCAAATGAGAAGGTAAAGGAGCTTTAAAGATAGGCAAGGATGTGCACAAGTTTATGACAGCCATTAAGATACACTTTCTTTCATCATTAGATTGTTGTTGATTACAATTAGAAAACTTATAGCTCTGAAATTATCTTTTTTATGACCTTGTGGTAGTTTAAAAGCAATACCTCATTGATTAAATAGGTTTTAGTTCATGCTTCCTTTTAGTTAATGATCTGAAAACATATTATCCTGATTTACACATAAAATCATGCTGAAAAGCATGTGGCATTCACTAGGATATGTGTGTTTAAGTAGAATTAAATTAGCAGTGAGAGTTATTAAAGAAATCTTCCATACTATTGTCCAGTGGTCTGTGATCTGTGGTGAAATGAATAAGAAATGAAGCAGTGCACATGAGAGAAGTACTCTCACATACACTATATTCTGTATGTGTACGCATACAGACACACACACACACGTATATTCAGGACAATGTCTGTTTATTGTAATGACTCTTTGAATGCCATACAATTCTAAATGCTAAATTACTAGTATAATGGTAATCTTACACTGGGCTGTATTCAGTGGCTTCACTTACAAACACTTTTTAAATCATTAAATGAAATCTAGATGCTACTTAAATCAGAAAGAATTTTATTTTTTATTTCAGTGGCCAAGATTTCACTCTGACAGAAGTTTTGTTTGATCAAAGAGTGTCTCGTTACATACAAAATCACAGACTTTTAATGAGTGTTAAAATGCAGCATTCTCTTTTCAAGGCTGACAAAAAAGCTGTTTCAAAAATTTGCATTGTGGGCAGTACTTCATGGAGCTTGATGAAAGATTGTGTAAGAGGGAGAGTGATAGAGGACAAAAGAGTATTCCATTTTGAAGTTACTGCAGATCATTGTTTTTCAATTATGACAGATTTTCTTCCACCATGCATTTCTTTTGTTTCATTTTTTATTTAAAATGTATTGCACATAACATAAAGCACACCAAATCTTTAGTGTTACCTGATTGAATATATCTTAATTTCTCATCAAGCTGATTTGCCATGTTTAAAGTCAACGCTTAAAAAAAAGTCTTAGAAATAAGGAATATATTTTATCTAAGCTATTGACTAAAATTGCAGTGCAGGTTCAAGAGTTCTTGGAAAGATTAAAAAAATAAAAACTGAATCCAAATGTTAATCCATAAATATGAAACTTATTTTTGACCCTTACCCTGTAGTGGTCTGGAGTTACTAATGGGGTTAGGATTTCAACTCTTAATGGGACTTGGTGCATTAGTGTTTTGTATGCATGGAATTCAGCATTCGGTTTAATAAGTGGTTGACATTGGTGATGTCCCTTAATTTGCTTAAATCTAATTGGCTCTTTTATCAGTCAAACCTGTATGGATTGGCAATTGATCAGAAAGGGTCAGCCATGACTGTGCATGTACTTAAATGCTGGAAACACCAGTTAAAGTCACTGTTGCATAATAAGAAGCTGAAACCATGAGAACAAATGATCTTCAGAGTCGGAAGGCAAAAGAAAGCGGAGAAGTTTTTCAGGATGTTCAAGTTCAGAACAAAGGCATTATGGAGTATATAAATTTTAAATACACTGCTTTTTGCCTCAAGACTTAAAGCTTTTTTTTCCAGATGAACTGAAATCTTGTCTGAAACTGTCTTTGTTACATCAAAGAACTGCATAGAAAGCTAAAAGAGATGGAAGAAGCATAAAAGGGCATAGTTTAAAATGATTAGTGACAAATTTCATACCGCAGAGGTAGAAGTAAATTTTTTTGAGCTTTATATTTTTTCCAAAAAGAATGAATTTGTTCTATTTATCTTGTCCTAAACTGCTTTGGTAGAAGTTGTAAAAAATAATATACTAGCCAGTACTTCACATTAATTTGAGCATGCCAGCCAGTAAAAGAGCTAGAGAACAAATTGTTTTAGAATTAATTTAATTAGGTAAATGAATTGAAATTATACAGCAGATGTAAAACTGCAAAAATCTGGGAGAAAATCTTCTGTACTGAGTCCTTGGTTATATATTTTTCTTCTTAATGAGTGCTATTTCTAATGTAGTGGCGCATAGAGGACCTCATTAATTTAGGACTGCTTTGTAGTAAGTGATCGTAAGCTAACAGGAAAAAAAAAAGTTACAATTACTACTGGTAATAGCTTATGCTCTAGTTACATCTGTTTACTCCCTGCCTTTGAGCACAAAAGGCCTAGAATGGAAGGGTGGGTGAAGTCCTGTATGCAGGAGGGAAGAAGATAGATTATGTTGAAAAAAAAAATAGGTGCAAAGAGAGATAACAGAGCGAGAGACAGGCTGCTGATCAGATGGGAAGCAGGAAGCTGGAGGCTCCCTCTTCACCTCCAAAGGACAGAAAAGGACCAAATTCCCAGGTAATGACAAGAGGTGTGAAGATTGTTGTGGATGGTAATTCTGTATCCCATTGCCGACTTGTCTCTGTGTGGTTACTTGTGTTGGGGCTTGCAACCCCCAACTTGGTGCTGACTTATCTATAGAAAAAAGCCTCAAAGAATTTATATGTATTCCCTATGTAATACCTAAAAGGGAAGATAGTTTGAAAAAAAATATTTGCCTAAGCAGTGATGTGTCTCTTCAATCTCTGGCATAATTTATGGAGTCAGTTGTTCGTTTATATGCTCTGTGATATGCACAACATAGGAATGTGAAAGATGTCAGATTTTACCTTGGACTCTTCAGCGCCTGCCCTTTGCTGCTCCCTTCTTGTGTTTGGGATGCTGCAACAAGCTTGGGCTAGTTCTCAGCGGCAAAAAGAGAGCCTACATGCTTGTCGCTATTGGTGTTTGTCTACAGAGGATGGTATCCTGCAGCCAGAGGATTTCAGCCACCATTAGTTTAGGTAGCAGCACCTCTGAGACTGGATATTGAAACCCATCATAGGATCATTGATCTAATCATGCAAACAAATAGGAACCACATCATATAACTGATATTCACATCTGAAAGCATTTGCTCATGCAAGTTGATCACTGAAGCCAACAGACCTCCTTAGAGCAGCAAACTGTTTCTATTAGGCCAGAATTATTTAGGAAGAAAAATCAAACCTGAATATGCTAGAATTTTCCCTGTGAGATAGGTTTATTTTCCCATGATGCTCAGTAAACATTGAGTCACACCGTAAAACTTGTTTTGAGAGAATTTCCTTTACTTCAAATTTCAGGTATTTCTGCGACATTAGTTGTTTTTCTCATTTTTCTCCTTTTTTCTATTCTTACTTTCTTTTTTCTTCCCCTCCCCCCATCCCGTAGACTTAGACTAAAATCCAGCTGGATTCTTTTTGTTCTGTATTTTCTGTTTCCTTTTTCATTTTTCTTCTTTTACGTTCTCTTATGTCACATCTTGTAAAGGTAGAGTAGTAAGAACAGAATTTAAAAATGGAAAAAAATAACTGAAAGGTAGCTTAGAAAAAAAAAAATCTTCTGACATCAGTCCATTTTATTCATTGTGATAAAATTATATTTAAAAAAGTCCAAATTCTCAAATATTTGCATGATATCTCTATAACGTCAGAATAATAGGCTCTCAGATTTTGATAAAGAACAGGAAATGTTTTAAACAAAATTGTTGCAAACAAGTTGACAGAGTTGGGGTGGAGAGTGTTATAGGAAGGTCTTAATGAAAAATGGTGACCATATCTTTTCTAGAGGTAGTTTAAGGAGAGAGCAGGATAGAGTAGGGAGGGGGAAAGAGCTCTCATCAATGACCTAGCTAATTAAAGAGTGTCAGTGGCAAGCTGTGTAAATTGTCTGTTCCAGTTCCTTTTGTCCAGAAAGATGATTTCATGGGGATATAAGGATAGGATTGCAAAAGTGCTTGTTTGGAAAACTGGGAGTTGTTCTAATGAAACAATAATTCCTCTCTAACCTCTACAGTATTGAACTGATTGTCATTTTCATTAGTTCTACTTTCTTTTATTCCCCTCTCCCAGTCTGTTCGGCAGGTCTTTCAGTGAGTTCATACTGTGTCTATTCTTGGGTCTGGGTGGTTGTTTTGGGTGGCAAGAGAAGAGAGAAGTCTCATGCCTGAAAGATTGTGCCTTCTGACTCTGGCAACGGGAGGCACAGAGGTGCCCACTTCACTGCTCACTTTCCTAAATTGCAGCCAGTTGGGGCTCAGCCTAACTCCACACATCATAAAGGGCCACCTCAAGGCTGCTTTAAATTGAACTGTAGTGTAAATCCCTACTCATAAAACTGGAGCATGCCAGAAGGCAATGACACTCCAGCTATGTCTTTTTTTCTTCTGCTTACCTCCTTCCCTTTGCCCCACACCCTGTCCTTTTAGGGCTAGGCAGATGTCCCATTGTTACAGCTATGATGTTTCCATGCTCCAGACACAGGAGACTTGTATTTGTCAGCTCTTAGGTTGCTTTCTGTCTTCTGGAGCTGCATGAAACAGTGTGGTGGCTTGACCTTGGCTAGATACCAGGTGTCCACCAAGCCACTCTATTACTGCTCTCCTCAGCAGGACAGGGAGGGGAGAAAAATAAGATGAAAAAAACCTTGTGGCTGAAGATAAAGGAAGTTTAATAAAGCAAAAGACCACACACAGAAGCAAAGGGAAGACAGAAGACTTATTCTCAACTTCCCATCAGCAGGCGGTGTCTGGTCACTTCCCGAGAAGCGGGGCTTCAGTACACATAGCAGTTGCTTCAGAACACAAAAGCTGTAAATAACAAATGCACCCCCCATTCCTCCTCCTTTCNAGGGGAGGGGGGATGAGAAAGGGAGAACTGTGCAATAGCTTGAAATAGCTAAATAATCATCTATAAGCAGGCATTTAACCTCATTGTAGAGATCTCACTCCAGGTCTTTCCAAAACTTTAGCATTACCATGAGGTCTAGGTGGTACTTAAGATGTATTGGAAGAAATCTGCAGTAGAGGAATTTCACGCTGGACAACTACACCTTGAGTGTACTTCTGAAAAACTGAATATATAAAAGTGGGAAAAATAGGCTGCTGTGGAATTTGGCAGCAGATCATTATTTAAAATGATTACCTACCATCACATAAGCCTATTTCAGACCAATTTCAATTGTGCATAAAAAAGGATACAATTTAAATTAAGTATGCAATTTTTATATAATCTTAAACCCATTCATGGTTGGTTTGTTTTTTTTTTATTTTTATTCTCTGTAAATCTGAACTAGACTGCTCAGTACTCTAGTTAAAGTCAACATTCTTTATGTGTTAAATTAGGTGGTTCTGTTGAAGAAATTCTACAATAAAATGAGATTGAAATTCCTAGTGAAAACATACAGAAAACATTTGAAAAAATCACAATATGAATTTTGTCTTTTGAACTGTTTTCCTGATATATATGCAAGTATTAGGAACAGGATCAATTTTTATGTAACTTTGCTACTATGATTAGCACTGCTTTTGTAAAAACCTCATTTTATTGTATTTATTTTAGACAACTCCTGCCCCTATAGTCTCCAGAATAAAATAGTGTTTTCATTAACTGTCAGCAAATGTCTGTGGGTTGGGTTTTGGGGGTTTGGGGGTTTTTTTGTCATTTCATTCTGTATTTTCTGTACTTGAAACATCTAGATTACGAAAGTTAGCCTACTGATCATAAAGCACTTGAGTAAAGTGGCAAGTGGTTTTTGAGCTACTTTGCAGACTTGAGGAAGCTTTGAAGTTCCTCTGTTTGCAATGAACTTTGTAAGCCTCCAGCAAAGTTCTGTCACCCTGTTACATATTTGTCATGTTTCCATATTAGAGAGAAAAAAAAAAAAAAAGCTTAAGGGGGTAAAAATTAACAGTCTCTTAAGATCTTGCTGAGGGTGAAATGCAGAGGGAATCAAATCACTATTCTTTTCCTCTCTTTAGCTGGGAACAAAACCAGAGGTGATCTATCTTAAACATCATGGCCATAAAAGTACTTTTGCTTTTTTTTTGCTGGCTTCCTTTACAGTTAAAAATAACTCCTGTTAACTCCTATTTGGGACTTTTCTGTGTAGTTTGGAAATTTGAAGTTGAATTTTAAAAATGTTAAACTTTGTATCAGAATTCTTAAAACACTTTGCAGGAGTAAAATATTTTTTTCTCCATACAGTTAGTTATTTGTTCTGATGGTGGTTTGACTTTTTCTTATTTTTTCCTAGTATAGTGCTCCTCATTATATAACATCTATGCAGTTAACTTTGGGCTAGTTGACTGACTACCTAAGGAGAAATAAGCTTCTCTCTAAAGACAGAAAGGGAGAGAAAAGGGAAGTTGAGTGAGAATCAGTCATTAGAGTCACCATTTCTCCTCTGGTGTCCCTATAATGCAGTGGTGTTTTATGCTACCCTCTTTCCTACAACAAAGGTGACGATAAGAGTCTATAGCCCTTAGTGATTCCTGACATTTGACAATTTTTCCTCACTGTGCTTTTCTTTCTGAACATTTATTTTTGTGTCTGCATGCACGTACAGATGCACACACACAAAGATGTATATGGTATATTAGTATCTGCATGTTCATGCATACATGCTGGATTTTTGTCTTTTTTTCTTTGGATCTATATGCAGATCTTATTTGATTATGATGGCAAAAAAATACTATGCTTTTAGATTAATTCCACGTTAGTAACATAAGAGAGAAAGGGAATTAATGTATTTCATGTTACGGTGGGATACGCCCAGTATTGAATTATATTAACTTACTATTTGTATACTGACATACTTACTTTTATGATGTTTACAACTATTTACTAATTCAACTTTCCAGTAGGCTTCTGAATTGACTGAGGATTTTTATTCCCATTTTACAGATAGATAGCAAGACAGGCATGTGTTAGCAAGGGAAGGTAAAGAGATTTTTTTATATTCATCCTCATGCTAAAATGTATAATGTATATGTTAGATAGTTTGTCAGCCTCTCTTCTTTTCCCTCATCTTAGGCTGGGGGATTGCCTGTCCATGAAAGGTGTCACCATAGTTGAACGTGGCCACTGTGTACGTAGAAAATACGTGAATTCAGGTTGACTGACTAGATTTTTAAACAGCTCTCATAGAACACATGGAAAGAAAAGAAATTGAATGAGTGAAGAGATAGCATTATATAAAGAATGAATACTTCTCTTTTCTCTCTTTTTCCTTCCACCAAAGTTGTGAGTGCTCTTACATACTAAGAAGCCTGTTTGAGAGGGTTATTCGTAAGAAATTGATAGTGCTGTCCAAAAAATTCAACAGGATGTTCCTGATGGTTGTAATGTGAATTAAGCAGCTGGTAAATTTTCTGTGAGGAAGATTTAGCCTTTTTTAGGCTATGTTTTAAAAATGAACAAACGAGAGGAAGTTTTCCCTGCCTCTTTACTTTTTGTCAAAAGGTTGAGTGGAATCTGTATTGTAGAGAATCAGTATTGCCAAGGTATTTCCTTTACCTCAACATATGGTGAATTGCATGTGCAGATTGTGGTAAATGCTGTGACATGTCTTGTGGCATATAAGGCAAAACACAGCATGGTGATGGTGTTACGAAGACTTTTAATCAATTAGGTTACCCAATTTTGAACAAGATGACAGTAGCCAAGGTCTTTTCAGTAAAAATTCTTGAGAATAGATCATTCATTGCTCATATTGACACACTTCCACCAATTCCAGTGGATTTATGTGTTCTTCAGCATTATCTGAGGAAATGAAGCCAAGAGTTAATTCGTGTAAATGGTTTATTTGTTAAAAGTATCTAGAACAGGACATTAACTGATGAGTAGCTACTTAACAATGCTGTACGAACATTCCTATGTGAATGGGTTGGGTATAAAAGGTTGTAATCCTATTACCCTATTCATCAGAGAAGTCAACTTTATATTTTGCATGGATTATTTCCATGTGTGAATAGGCTTGTCTGAATTGCTTTTTATTCACCTTAAATATTAAATATTTTGCTTCAGTGGATAACACCTGGATCATATTTCTGTCAATTGAAATGCTATTTTTAGTGGGGGACTAATCCATAAAAACAGTTAGGGATTTTTGCCACAGGTGGAACGGAGGTGTCATCTTTCATATTCTGTCATAGCTTATCTCAGAGCACTGGCCAAAAAAAGGAGATCTGGATTATTCATCCTAAAGTGACTAACATTCCCATCTCCCACTTGCCAGGCAGCATACTAATCTCTGGGTTCATAGGCAAGGAAGGCAGAATACTGCCCAACTACTGTGGGGGAAAAAAAACAAAACAAAAACTCGTCTTTACTGGAGGAGAAGATGGAGCAGGTACTATTGTAACCCCGGGCTAAAGACACTTCTCTGGTCAGGGTGAGGCAGTGCACACGTTGGCAGTGAAGGGGGCAAGAGAACCAGGCCATGAGTTCTGGGCATTTGTGGATCTAGACTTTTGTTCAGGGGTGCTGATACTCAGCATGAGCATCAGAATGTGATCCCATTGCTATTTTCTAATACAGCTTAATTTATTGATACTGCAGCTGTTGAACTAGACTGTAACGTGAAGTGACAGCCATGGCATTGCAGTCGGCAATTTTGAGAAGTGATAAGAATTCTTGTTTACTCTGTAAATGTGATAGTTCAGATTTGTCGGCCTTGGCCTCATGTGTTACATAAGAGAATAATATACAGTGTTTTGTTGTTATTTTCCTCATTATAATAGCTTTATTTCCAGAACTAAATTTTTGATTCTGCTCTTTGCCATTGTGCAGATTATACCACCACTCACCCCCACCACCACCCCCCCAAGAGTTTTGCATGTTGATCAATGGCAGGATTTGGTTATATAGGAAAAAAACACTCCATACTGTTAATGATGACAGATACAATTAAATTAATTTTCTGCCATATCCTTTGATGTACACAGATTTTCCCCATTAACTTTAGAGTCACAAGCACATGTTGGGAGGGGAGTAAGCCCCTGAATGTTGTATTTTGCTCTTTGTGGAGCTGGCTATATCACTTTATGTCTAAATGTAAGGAAAGCTGCTGACAGTTTTGATATATTAAATTATAACTGAGAACTAATTCAAGGATCAAAGATGCTCTTTGGGAGAGATCACTTTACTGGTAGGAAAAATCATTACCTTTTTTTCCCAGTCTCATATATTTGTACTGTGTGTCTTGGAAATATCATTCCCTGCAGTTTCTGAATCTTGATGTTTAATTTAACACAAAGGTCTTTGAGCAGCACAATGGGAGGGGGGCTTCTGCTAGTAAAACGTCGTCGAAGGAAATTGAAATGTACATGTTTTTTCTCATTTATCAAAGAAGTGCAAAAATCTAAACTGACATTTTATATCAAATGAATTATGAACTGTGTACTTTGTACCTAAGGGAACAACAACTAAATTAGACTTTTGTTAAAAAGAGAGAGAGAGTGAAAAATAGACTTTTAATAAAATATACAGTCATTTTTGGTATTGTGTCTGAACCTGACATATGCTTTACTTTGCAGAAGAAAACTAGAGAGTATAGGCTACTTCAAAGGCTATATGCTTTGAATGCCTTAGAGTGAATTGAGAAGCAGGTTAAGATAACACACAAACCAGAGTTTTCACTTAATAAGTCTTGTTGCTTTGATATGTTTGTTTTCAGCCTTGTCCAACTCAGGTGAACAGGAAAAGATAATATGCTTTTTAATAGCTTGAAGATTGGAGCAAAGTAGGAAATGATTTTTTATTTTTTTAACTTCCATTTGTGAGAATGATTGTTACTGAAAAAAGCTTCCAGGGAGAAAAACTTTAGACTCAACTATAAGAGGTAAATTTTCAAAGAATGATGTCTTCAGTATTTTAAGGCCATGACTTCCACTCTCTTTAGGTAAACAACACTTCCCACAAGCAAAGAGGAGACTTCCAGTAAAGTTAGAGTTTGTAACATTTATGAGATTTTGTACATTCCCAATTTCTGAATTTCCTTCATGACTTTCAGTGGGAATATATTTATTTCAATGCATTGACATAGAAGACACTTTGATATTGTTGTGATAAGCACCTAAACCTTAGAGAAAATGGGAAATGAGAAGATAAAATTCCATGGTTTCTTTGACAGCATATTCCCTAGTGCACTCCTATGGCGCTTCTTGATATATGAACAAAATATCCAAGAACTAGTTGCTTTTCTCATATGTCATATACATATGTTTCATAAAGATGTATTTCAGAAGACTAAGTTAGAATATACAAAAGCTTTCGGAAACTCTGCAAGCTCCTTATAGAAAACAATGGTGTATGAACAGTGATTGGGGAAATATCATATCATGAACACATCACAAAATCTGAAACACAAAGAGACCAGCTATGTTTGTAGATTTAGTATTGTTTATTTCAATACCATCAGGAGACTAGAACTAGAACCAAAACCAAAGCTGTAATGAGATGTATTAATGACGGCACATTCTCAGCTGAGGTATCCAGAGGAGGCAGTGCCTTGGTCTTTGCAACCATGCAACTCCCAGTAATGATAAAGTCATCTGATCCTTTAATGTGGGCACCTGCTCTGAACAATGGTTTATTTGTTGGTATAAACACTGGCTATTTTTAGTTAAAAGATGTCTGTTTTTCCTCATTTATAACTAAGATTTTACTTTTATTATTCAACGATACTGATTTTCTTTTTCTAAATGTTCTATCTATTTATAATTCACAGTACTATATAGTATTCATTTCAAAACAACATTCCGATAAACTTGTAAATGCCACTGGAAATGTGGTAGTGTAAATGAACATGTGTCTGTTCCAGAAAGGGAAGGAGAAGAGGTGGCAGCTTGAGGGGGTGCAGTGGTTTGGGAGAGTTGCAGAGAGACCTGGTCCCCTCCAGGCATGCCAGGGAGTCAGACTTTCTGCTTGTTGCTGTCTGTGGAGGAGATGAGAGGGATGAGGACAACTGCAAGCTGGAAGAGTTGCTCCCTTCTTTCTCAACACCTGCCTCCCATTTTCCCTATAAAAAGACATTGACAAGGAGACAAGGGGTTTTGGTGATTACCACACGTGGCATAAAGAAGTTCATTAGCTGCAAACCAAATCCAACTCTGTGTTGCCTGGATTACTGGGAGCAGAAACTTTGAGGAAATCACTTTTCCTCCTTTTTCTGCAAATAAGGAGAGAATTTGAGGGGGAAATGTCTGTTAGGGCTTCAGTTGTTTGATGGCCAAAAGGTAGTCCAGTGACCTGGATCTCACAGATACCTGTAAGATGTTCAAGATATAATAAGACTGCACCGCCCACTGTGCATAGTGGCTCCCTAACACCAGCTAATCTGTCATCTTGTCAGATCCGTTTTCTATTTATGGACACTCTCAAGCTTGGATTCTACCAGAAATGGTAGTATTTCACATCATCCTCTGTCTACTGCAGAGAAATGTATGGATTAAAAATAACTACAGATAATCTTATTGCAGATCTAATTTATTTGCAAACCTGCATTATTCTCCAGTCTAATATCCAGTATATTTAGGGATAAATATACTGATGCTTCTGTCAAAATGCACATCAACTGGTTACACTTTTGTTTTCTGTCAGCAGGTTAGACTGTTCTGTGAGTAACAATCCACTGGCACATTCATACTAGCATTTGTAATGCTAGCATTTGAACCAAACTTATTTAATGAAAATGTTCAGATCTTTTCTAATATCTTTCTTCAGCATTTAGTAAAGTTACTATATTTTCTTAGTTTCTTTTGCAACATTGAGTGGAGATGTAGCAACAATCGTTTGCAGAAACCACGTCCACTTGTTCACATAGAAAGCTGCTATTTGGTTTGGAATATCCTCTGTTATCCTTTTCCTTTCAGTCATAGAATAAAACAATAGTGAAAATTCATTTTCAGCAACTTATGCTTCAGACTGAAGCATGTGCTTCTTGTACCCTCACCACCTCTGTGCCTTGTCCTTTTTTTTATTTTTTGTTCCTCCTTCATCTTCTATGATATTAAAGTCTCCTTCATTGAATTATTTCGCTGCAAAAGAGTTCATCAGGAAATCATATTACGCATTTTATTTCCTTAAAACCATAGGCTTGTCTCATTTCTAGTAAAACATTTGTTTAGTCTGATGGAGATTTTCCAGTTTAAAATCTTGCAGCAGTTTAATCCCATTACTGTACATCTTGTTCCCCAGGGCACAGAGTTCTCTTTGTCTTTGCAAAACTTCTGTGAAGTTGAAGATTACTGTAGGTCTAACCCCTTGCTCTTCTAGTATTCTCTAAGCTACATACATGCAGACTTTCTTCCCTGGTCTTTTCCCACCATCAGTGACATAATTTGGGGGTTTTTTGATGCTTTGGGGAACCCCCTATTTCCAGAGCTCTTGAAGTACTGGTTAGTTTCAAACATGAAGGAAAAACCTTAAAAGCCAGCCTGCAGTTCTTTGAAATTGTACTATCAACATCAAGGAAGAAACTTCAGTTTAGCCAACTGTCTCCTCACCAGCAGTCTGTGAGACTCTCACCAGAGGTGAGAGGTGCCAGTGCTGCCGTCCATGTGGAAGCTAGCATACCTGCTTCTGGTCATAGCTCTCTGTCTGCAGGTATCAATTGTAAGGGAAGCTGTAAGAGTTTGAAAATTATGTCAAATTCTTTCACCCTTTTCCTTAAAAAAAAATAAAAAAAATAATCCTGAAATCAATCTCTGAAGTTGCTTCATGCAGGAAGCTGAAGCTATTGCATGAAGATAGACAGGATCTTGTTCCCTCTGCTCTTGCTACCTCTGTTCCCTCATGTAAGTAAAAAGAGGCAGATTGGATAGTTTCTTAAAGGTACTTCACAGAGATATTTAATTTTCCAGGAACTACGGTCACAATTTACCCACAGGAGTTGTTTGTTTAATTGTGGTTTCTTCTTGATTTTGTAATACCAATCCTGACATTTTTTATTCATGGTCTTTTTTTTTTTTAAATTAATTTTGTGATATGACAGTTATTGGCTAGGCACCCTTTTAAACAGTCTGATGAATAATTAGTTTTACTGGGCAGTTATAAATTCCATTCAAGGTCTTTATTACAGGTATTAAAATCATTAATCATTCAGCTAATTGCTTATTGGCATTCCTTTGTAGCTTTTAGAGTTTAGCAAAGTTCTTGCTGAATAACATGTATCAACTTCTCTCCAGCATGAGGGAAGTAAGACAGGTTACTTCATATGTAAAGGTGACAAATCTGTAAGACATTTTCATAGTGTTGACTATGAACACTTAGGAAAGGGGCATTTCTTACACATATCTTTACTTGAGACTCATATCTGGATTGCAGATGTTGAGGCTGTATATGAAGAAAAGTTCATTAAAAGGAGGGGGAGATCTGATTTTGTTTTTCTTTAGAGCAGTATTAATGAGGAATAAGTAAGCCTGCTCTGGCATTTCAAAAGACATCTGTCTTAAACTTCAGATCTGCAGGTCATGGTGTAAAGCCTGAGGTGATTTACAGGGCTCTACTAAGATTGTACTCTGCAGCTTGGAATACCACATAGTGCCAGTGAAGGAAACTTTGCAGTTAGAACTCACACGCTCAATCCAGATAAAGATAAATTTTAGATTTTTTTCGAACTTCTTATCTTCATATTTCCAAGTGTTAGTGCCTTACAAGTAACATTAAAGATTAATATTAAAAAGTGAAAGATTTATAAAGCCACGCCTTTTCAAATGAAATTACTATCATAGCAGAGATCAGATGTATAAAACAGGATATATCATGAAGAGAGAACAAGACGTTTCTGTACCATTTATGTTATACTTCTGAAAAGAAAATTTCATGAACATGAGGTGTGAACAGGTTTGGATTTACTGGCAAGTTTACAGAGGCTTTAAGCTACTCCTTTATGTCTCTTTACTTGCTTTTTCCCACAGTGCAGCTTCCTTTCTTCCCAAGCCCCATGTGTCAGAGGGGCAAGCAAGAAGGACCTTTCACATTGTACGTTCCAAAGTGCATGGAGGAGTGTTGAATAAGGGGTGTGTTGTCCCTGGTATATGTATGATTAGCGGGAGATATATCTGTAACTGAAAACATTTGTCAGTGAAATTATAAAATTAAAAAGTAGAAGAATACTCTATGCATTCTTTAGGCATTGAGTAGGTAGAAAACAACATGATTGAACATATATATATTAAATGAAAAATCAAGAACAACCGTGTGTATTTGCTATACACTCAGTAGGAAAGATAGCTGGGAAAAGAGGGTTAAAAACCAAACCGGAGTAAACTTCAATGAACCTGTGAAGATAAGAAACAAAAAAGCAATCTTCTGCTTTGCCAATAGATAAAGGTTTATAACTAGCATGCCCTTCTAGTGATGACATATGACCCAGCATCATGGCCTGTCTTTCGGTTAAATGAAACAAAAACACATGGCCATGTTGAGAATTATGGAGAGTGCAATGACTGGAATTATTTGGACTGAGCAAACAACAAGATAACAGGCATACCTGGCAAAATCAGGAGAAACAAATGTCAACGTGCAGAACATATTGCCATAAAAAGTGCCTTAATGAGATGATCTCAGTGTGGGCACCTAAAATAGAAAATGGATCGGGAGCATCTAAACAATCACTGCAATAAGATAAAGAAATGGAGTTTGTGAATTGAACCTGGAAAAGAGTGAGAGTAGGCATGACTGAGCGAGACATTCATGTAAAGGCAGTCTGACTGAAACTTTTCCTTGCTGTTATGGCACAGACTATGGAGAGTCTATTTTCCTTCTCTGTAGTTAAATACCCGCAGTTATCATTTGCATACACGCGTATAAAAAAATATTTTTATAAGATGCAAATGCATCATCTGGGCTAAATATTTCACACATGCAGATGCGGCAAATTGTAAAGTTACGTTTACATAGCTCCAAACTCTTCTAGCTGTCTGTCTGCAGATATTATGGATACAGCAGGGCCAATATATCTGATCACTATTCAAAGTGGTGTCACTTCACGTCTAAATTGGTGTGAGTTTACACCAGTTTGATAGATATCAAATCAAGCTCTACTGGCTTTTCTTCCTCTTATTAAGATTACTAGTGCAGATATTGTAATAACTAAATAATAATTTGTTGTCCTAATGATAGTTCACTTTTAACAATCCTACTTAGAGCTGTGTCCTTTCAGAAAATTTAAATTTCAGATATATCCTTATGATAAATATAATGAATACAGGCTTTCAACATGGAGTAAACATTTAAGCACAGTTATTTAACACAATACTTGCTGTCCTAAAATAAATACTTAGAAAGCTCACTACTATTGTATATGTTGTTTAAGATAAGGAAATCGAGGCAAGAAGTGTTAAAACACTTTTCCAAGACTGCTTAGCACATTAATGGCTGAGCAGGGATCAGATCTTTCTTGACTCATCTGCATATACCTGAGTATCAGGAATACAATATATCATTGTCAGCTTGAAACAATCTTAAGTTTTTATGATTGTGCGGGGTTGTTTATTAATTCTTTGATTAAAATTGACATCTGATTAAACATTTTATTCTGTCTTTGTAGTCTTTTCATATTCAAAGCGTGACTTTCTGCCCTGCTAAGTGAGGATTTACTGGGCTAGATGTTGATTCAGTAGGTTGCAAGTGGAGTGGTTGCCCCCTGAGGGTCATATTAAAGCTTGAGGGGAGCTTTTTGAGCAACATTGCATCTTAAAGGCGATATATCAAGCTGATAGATACATGGCTCTTCTGTTGAGAAATTCGCAGTAGAATTATTGCTGGTTGCCAGTTATTACTTGGGTAGTAAGGAGTCTCTCGGGAATATGGATCGGATAAAAAGGGTTAAGCTGAGGGAAATGTTACACTGAAGACCTTGGTGATGAGGAGGGTTTGAAATGTTCAAAGGATGTTTTGTGTGCAATTTAGAATTACCAGTTTTTTGGGGGGAAGTGCTCTGTAGTTTTAATGATCAAAGTGTGATTAGTTTAACAGAGCACCTTTCTCATTACGACTCAGCAGAGACTCGACAATTTCTTTGTTGTACCCTCCAGTCCCCCTGCCCTATTCCTTTGGAATCGCAGAGCTGAGGACGCTGGCTCTATTACATAGTTGAGGACATTCTCTGAGAGCTACAAGAAGTCTTTCAAATGAGATAAATTTGCCATATATTCTAACATGTCGGTTTGAAAGTAGTGGGCTCGGCTTGTTCTTCAGGTCAGTCGACTTTCACAAAAGAGATTTGTCCAAATTTTCTACTCTTCCCTATGCTGTGCTTTTGTTGGTAGAAGAGATTTGAACATTGAGCTGAGATTACCTACGCCATTAAAATAACATCTGCACTATGAATTGTTATTGACATTTAGACAGCTACATCTTTGTTTTTTGATGAACATTCCTGTATCGCTATAATAACCACCACTATACATACATAAAGCTTAATCGGAGCTTTTACTTTGTAGATCTCAGAAAGCTTTACAAAGAAGGATAAGTATTATTATCTCCATTTAGCAGATTGAGAAATGAAAGACAAAGGTGAAGTGATGTGTCCTGATGGAACTGGAAATAAATTTAACACTTTTGCCTCCTCAGTGAGTTACTCACACTGTCTCCTCAATAACAATGTGAACTTTGGCTTCCTGGCCAAATTACAGCTCAGCTAATTAGATTAATTTTTGGATGTAGTGTTTTTTGCTGTGTAGAATTTCTGTGTGCACTTAAACAACTGGTGCATTTTAAGCTACAGCCAGTTCAGTTTTAAATGAGGTAGTACCCTGCTTTGAAGGGATATGGAATCTTTCTGTTAGTGTCAGCTTGTGAAAGCATTTTAAAACCCTCTAATAAAACTTTTTACGTTAATTGTGCCATCTTTCTCATTCTGGCTGAGTTTGGCTCCTAACAACTTCAGGAATCACTTTATAAAGGGATGCCAAAGTAATTCATTATTATCTACTGTGCTTTACATCCATAAGGTTCAAACCCCCTTATCGCATAACTTAACTCCAACATTAGCTATGTTGCTGCTAAACAGAACAATGTTAAGTGAGGTAAATGTATGTTCTCCATTTGACTCTGAGAGTGAAATTTAATTCACATACAGAGGCATTTGGTGTGCAGATGTTTGGTTTTGATGGCTCAGCTGGAGGGATCTTGGGGGATGTTCAAGTTAAATCAGCCATCTTCTTCCCTCTGAGTTGAGGTGCTCACAAGCTCTTGACTGGCCTTGAAACTGTTGGCAAGTGATCTGCAGACCATGAATTACCTTAGTCTCAGGCATCTCCTGGATTTGGAAACAGGAAGATTTCAAGTTTACTTGGGATTTCCTGGAGCCTTATTGCCTAAGTCTAGTAGCAGCAGCAGGAGGGAGCATCCAAAGGCAGCCAGGTTGGCCGAAGCCCAAAAATTTTATGTTGTCTTTTTCACAGTAGCAGAGAGGAGGGGAAGGGAGTGAGGGAAGCTGGAGATCCTGTTCCACTTCATCTTATCCTGAAAAAAAACAAGAGGGTTGCAGGGCTAGGGTCCAATTCTCAGAAGTAGAATACCTCGTAATAACTCAGGTACCCCAGCAGCCACCTTTTAGTAAAAATTTCTTATGAGAACCGGCAGACCTTGAACTTGAGGGAAAGGGAACAAATCTCTGGATTGGAGCAAGACATGTCTTGTGGCTTTCTACATAATGCAGTTTGGAGCTGGAGCTGAAGAATTTTGAAGTTCCCCAGTCATAAGTATATATCATGAGAGTAAACCAGCCAGGTGCTAGTTCACATATTTCTGTGGGTATGTGTCAGTATAAATAAAAAGTATTGTATATGACTGATAACTTTTTTGTTTTGGAGCCAATGCCATCCTTTCATCTGTTTCAGGGAGAGAATGATTCAGACAGTGTATCACAAAGTCTGTTACTTTTCTCCTAGTAACCACCTCATATACAGGTGGTAAGTGAAAATCATAAAACTTACTGTAAAATACTGTTTGCTCGTATTACAACTTACAACTTATGCCTTGAGGCTTACAACTACACCTTCAGTTACAGATCTCTGAGACTGTTTTTTCCAATAGGCAGAAGGAAGAAAATAACAGCAACAAAAAATTTCTGTTAGAAAGACCGAAGAAAGAAGCAAATGGTAGCTACTGGACCATGAAAAGCAAAACTATTATGCAAGAGTTTAAATGACAAAGGCAGTAACTTTCCAGTGTTTTAACTGTCTGGAAAAGTGCTACACAGCTACCGCTACAGACATGCATAATATATAAAAGTTCCAGATGTGTTTATATACAGAAAGTTTCTTCAACAGATTGTTTTCTTCTTAAAGAAAAAAACAAAGCCATAAACTCACGGGTGCAAATTGGCATAGTTCTTTTTACTGCACGCAGCGAAATTTGCAGCAGTTAAAGGTCATTGGTGGTATCATTACTGACAGATTTTGATCTGCAGTTCCTGGACTTCATAAAAATTAATTTCCTTAACAAAACTGTGAGCTAGAGGCTGAGACTTCAGTGTATCTATTTTGATTTCTACCTAAAGACTTCTTTCCCTTAAAATTTCTGCTATTTTCTTTTTAAAATATTATTAATTTATAAGAGTGAGAACGTATCTGAATGATAAAAAAAGTCTGATCAATTTTACTTTTGCTGGCTAACACTTCCATGAGCATTTCTTTAACTTCTCGGGGTGGCAGAGCTGGGCACAAGGAGAAGTAGATAATATTTGAACAGGTGGTAGAGAATATGTTGCTTCTGAATTACTTTTGGTGTTGGAAGGTTTGCTTGTAGCAAAATTATGCTCACATAGCTCTATTGGAAAGAAGAAAATAAGGAAATAGCATTGTTCAGTAGTGAAAATGTTAAACTAAATGGACCATGTTAACATTGCTGTTGATCCTGAGGAACAGTTTTTCCAGTATATGGAGCATTTTGTTTCCACCCGGCATATGTTCTCCATGGTTTTCTCTGCTCTAATTCATCCATGTTTTTCGACAGCTCCAGATGGTGTGATGCCTCCAAGGCTTTCATCTGCCACTCCGACCAGTCTTCAGGTTGTCTGGTCTACACCAGTTCGCAACAACGCCCCAGGCACGCCCAGCTACCGACTCCAGATGCGGCGGAGGCGTTCTGCTGGTGACATTTTAGAGTATGCAGGCCATAGCAAGGCCACCATCAACTGCTGAGCAAGAAAAGTCCCGTTATCTTGAATATGGCTCAGCTTTGGGGTGGCTGGTTTTGTTACAAGACATGTAATGTTTTAGTCTTTCTTTAGTGCTAGGATGTTTAACAATGTCACTCATGCTGCCTTTTTTTTTTTTTTTTTTTTTTTTTTCCCCAGTTTGCTTTCCAGCCCTACTGCTTCCTTACAACACAGGGTCGGAGATCTTCAGCCATATACTGAGTACGAGATGAGAGTGGTTGCCTCCAATGGTTATGGCAATGCTTATAGCAAGTGGACTTCAATGACTACAGCAGAGGACAGTAAGCAGTCCAATCTTATTTAACTCCCTTTAGCAGAAAATATAAATAACAGTTCAGCTGCCATTGCACTTAATTTCTTTTGGTTATCTAGCTTTCTCAGTTAAATAGCAATAATATATTTCCTTCCTGAATATTAACTTGCAATAATAACTCCTAAGGGATCAAGTATCTGCTGTCTTAGATTTTCATAAAACATGAATATTTAAATATATGTTTTGCCAAGTAATATCATTTCTTTTTATAATATCCTTCCATGCATGTGTGTTCATATACAGTTACTTTAAGATACACTGGTAAGTACAGCTTTGTAAGTGGTATTCCTTTATATTCAAGGACTTGATTCTGATTTCAGTCATATCAGAGAAAATAAGTTGAAGTTAATAGTATATGACAGTTGTCTTATCTCTGTGTTGAGAATACCTAAGCTTTACCACAGCTGCACAGAACTTTTCATTCCAAGTGGTGATCTTTGCTAATTCCAAGTGGTGATCTACTGGTCTGAAATTGAGTTTGTCATTGCCAGTCCCATCACTTTCCTCATTAATAGTTCTACGTTCTGCAGTCTCACTCCACATAATTTGTTCAACAGTTCCTTGATCTAACAAACAACTATCAGCATATGGATACAGCCATTTACTTGGCAGGGTAGGATTTTGCACCTGATACAATATGTAAGCAGAAACATATGACAAAACTTGAGCTTGTTGCACGTAATACATACACAAAATACATAATTTCCAGCTTTTTTAAAGAAACTGAGCTATTAGTTTTCTCTTACAGTGTAGCAGGATATCTAATAGCACACTTTTTGGAAAAATCTGTTGTTTTCATACATGTTCTTTGCTGCTTTTTAAAAAAATCAGTAATGGATGACCCCATTGTACTAAATTTTAGAGAAATTAAGTATTTTCTCAAGGGATGTTTGATAAGAAAATAAGTCATAAGTAAGCAGGAAAAGGCAGAGTGGGGGATGTTTCATTACTGGTTTCATTACTATGTTGCTTTCTCTGCCTTCACACCAAAGTGTCTTGTGGTCTTACTCTATTTTACACTGATATGAGATCTGCATTTCAGACCGTAAATTTAACCTGATACTCATATGCAATTGTTGTAGCAAATAGTCAGTGCTAGTGACTCAACTCATTTTAGTCCCTTCTCTAAATGGATAGCTGTCTGTCTTGAGAAAATACCCAGAAGAAAACGTGTTCCCACAATTGTAAAACATTTTTCTTTGAAGCTGAGCAAATAATTCACAACCGAAATTTATCTGATAAATCCATTTAAGCTCCAAAGGTATAAGTGCATCTATGAACACATTACCTATAAGTAATTACCTAATATAAGTAAGTTCTGAACTTGGTCTTTACATCCTGAAGATGTGTTATCTACCTGTGAAAATCTTTGTTGAGATACTTTATTGTAATTGTTTGTTACCAAAAGTGAATACAATATTACTAAACTTGTCTACATTCATGATCTAAATGCAGCCAGTCTCCTATGACTATTTAATTCAAATTGCAATGATTATTTAGCTTTGTCTGATAGTTCACGTAGGGTTGTTTCTTTTTTAGATAGAAGGAGAACTGAAGTGCATTTAAAAGGCATCACTTGTTAGTATATGTAAAATTTATTTTTTGTGCAAAGTAGTAGGTGTAGAATTTTCAAATTCTCTTTTTGGGAGTTAGGGATAGGGCAGAAGGCCTAGATTAGGATATACATTCCTATATAGTCTTCTTGAACGTATGTGCAGAAGTTTCCTGCTGCATAGAACTTGGACAGTCTTTGTGCTCTAGCATGAAATGTTACCCTCTGCAAAACCTCGCTGCAAAAATGCCTTAAGTTAGTATGGAAGGTAGATGTTGCCAAAGGAAATTTAAGAACAAAAAAAGAAAAATACGATGCCTCTGCCAGGGTTTACACAACTGAAATATTAACAAACAGCTCACCTCTGGCTATGATGCTACATCTTGTTCCTTAGCTTAAAACAAACTTCTGTAGTTCAGTTGTAAACTCCACGTCTCCAAGGGGAAAATTATTTTCCTCAAAATGTCCTCTTCCACTTGCATTGATACTGCTAACAAATACATGCTGACGTGTCTCCAGTATCCAACAACCCTTGTAATTTACAAGAAACCCTCCAACTTTCAGTGGTGACAAAGGACTCTGGGTTTGGTGTCATTGTGGAGGGCTACCATCTGTGAAAGGATATTCAACTCAATTGCTTAAGACTGAATGATTGTCACTGGGTATAAGCAGTATTTCTGTCAAGGTTTCAATATGTTTCTTATAAAACTGCCTACACTGACAGCTTGTTACGGAAGTACACTTAATTCCTGGCCCTGCGAACCAATAGACTTTGGCTTTTTAAAGTACAATTTGACAGTAGAAATTTCCCATATCTCTTACTCTGTTGAAATATATGCGTGTAAACATGTTCTTATTGATTTTTATGCAGTGAATATATGTCTTTTTTTGTTTCACTAAAGCATAAAATATCTGTAGGAATAAAATAATGCATATGTGTGTGTTTATGTGCACATACACCTGATAGCAATAGATGTAAATCAAAACATCCACTTTTAAAGGCAACAGAGTTCTACTAATACAAGCTGACAATTTCACAATATATCTGCATATTATACTTTATTTATGATAAATATTTAGTAAACTAGGAGGATATTAGGAATGATTAAGGAAAAATTAGCAAATGCTGCCATAAAAATTTGTTGTATCTAATAATAAAATGTCTCCATATACAGATTAGTAGGTTTGTGGTGTTTTTTAATGCAAGAAAAAATGCTGTAAATAATTTTCAAATATTTCCATTTACATGAGCGTGGCACTAGTAAGTGATTCCATGCATTTTTAAAAGTCTAACCTGCCCATGCCAGATAACAATAATGTACACATCCTATGAATATTTTAAAACCTGCTAAACATGTGTTAAAAAAAGATGTTTGTTCCACTGATCTTGGTCAGTATAGCAGCAGACTATTTACTGCCAGACAAATAGAAACAGTTGATGAAGTTTCTGGATTAGATCTTGCTTTCAGTAACTTGAATGTAAATTTAAGGTAACTCTCTTGCAATCAATGTAATCACCACCGGACTGAGAGGTCAGTATGTACCATTGAACTGAGAGCAGAATTTAATGCATTTTATTCAGAAATAAAATTAAATTTTCTAGATATAAAAAAGAAGGTATCAGTTAAGTTTTCCCTTTTGTTACGGCAAGTCTTTGAGCTGTCTAAGAAGGAAGCTGTAAAGGAGTTGGTTATAGCTACCTGAAGCTGGCCCAGTGGCAGCTACTGCATTCTTATGGTGTAGCTTTATGATTCACAAAATTATATTGGCTGGTAGCAATCCACACAGTGTAATCTTTGATCAAATAAGAAAGGTGCTTTTCCTAGTTCTTGAGAAAATCCACATTGATTTGGAGAAGTTTTAAGCTAGCAAAATTGCTACTTTAAAGAAAAGCTGCCTGTTCCTTTCTTTTCTTTTGAGCGTCCCAGAAACTGTCTGCAGTCCAATGAGTTGCGTACAGCAGGACATCTCAGTCACCAACTCGTTCTCTATATGTCAATCCCGTGGGTCAGTGTACAATTCCAGCATGGAGAACTCTTACTGAAGCCCTTTTATAAGTGCCTGGCTTGCAGTCATTGAGAGAAGGTTTTGCAAGTTGCCTGCCAGACAGTCCAATTTTTTACTTTTTAGTTCTTACATAAGCAACTGCAAGTCCATCTCTTTTATGTGTAAAGAAGTTATAGGCCAGTCCAATGTTTATTCACAATAAGTAACGTCAAAAGTACACAGTAGTCACTTGAGATCATTATATATGGAAGTTGCTAGAGAAAAAAAGCAATTAAAAAAAAAAAAAAAGAGAGAGAACTGCAATGTATCAGCTGAGCTGTTTCTCAACAAAACAGGGAGGTGTTATTCCTATCATATAGAGTGCTATGGCGTGTTCCTCTGGCACGCCTACCACAAAGCTTTGGTTCCAGGATGAGGAGGTCCATTTTCTTAAAGCTTCCTTACGTAGACAATAGAGGCAATGCAGGGCAGGAGGGTAGATGATGCAGTTCTCAGCTTTTGGAAGCACTTGCCTTCTCTGCAGCATTGTTTAAGAAGACAAGTCTCCTACTTCAGCTATGTAAGTTAGGTCCTTATAATTTAGGCATATAAACTAAGCCATAGTTAGTTGATGTGAATGTGGGCACCTGTGCTCAAGACAGCCAAGGGGAAACAGAAGCAAGAGAAGACAAAACCTGGTGAGGTGATAAAGGGAAGAGAAAGTCATGTGAAATACATGACAGGGTAAATAGCAATAAGACATAAACAAAAATTAAGATGAAGTAGTATTGTGGCAGTATGATATGATATGATGATCATATGATAAATAGCACAAACTGCCCATGCATGCCTATGAATTAGGAATTAGAAGTTTCTTAACTGGTGGGCTGAGGTTCTGGAACCAATGTGCATTTGGAGCAGTAGAGGGCAAAAACTCTGATTACTCTGAAGATGGCTCTTAATATGTATCGAAGGGGTTCATGTGGACTGCATATCATTGCATGAACAGCTTAACGGCTTTTGAGTTCTGTGATCTGATGCGATACAAGATTCCTGTGATCCCTTGTGCCCAGAGCTACACAATTTGGATTTTCTGCTGGCTACAGTCGGTAGTGTATGAAAGACACCACATTTTGTTAATATGTATAATTTCATTGTCCATGTTCCTGAAAAGAGTAAATGATTCAAGTAGCAAAGGCACAGAATTTCTATTCTGCTTAGTGAGAGAGTTTCCCAGCGAATCAGGTATTTCTCATTAGCTTTAAAGGGCAGTAGTCCAGGTACGTGTCTCAGCCTATTAATGAAAGTATAGATTCCCCAAAATCCATCCATGAGAGTATAGCTCCTTGCTCCCCCAGTCTGTACAATAAGTAAACAAATGTGTGGTTCCAGTCAGGGAATTAAAAAAGATTAATGACAATTTTGTGCCTTCATTTTAAGTCGAGTCTGAACTTTTGAAGCAGATGAGCAAAATAGCCTGCCATAAAAGATAATTTCATTTGCCAAAATGAAACTACCTTCTAGTATTAATACTGTAATGAAATGGTTTGAAATATGAACTAGGAATCTTAAGGAAATAGATGCCCACTGTTCCCATGTTCAGTAGTTACTTGTATAAACAATTACATCCATGTAAAAAGCTTTATGATTTTATTTTCATCATTGTCAGGCTGAGCTGTGTAGCTGTCATACTTTGCAGTCTTCCCTCCAGTGACAACCACATTGACAACATGTTATACTCCACATTGATTTTACAGTTAAGGAGCTGATTGTGATATATAGGGATTTTAAGAATTCAGCTGAGAGGCTGACTTTTGCCTTTTATCATTCCATTAAAATTTTATAACCATCTTTTTCATGTCATTTCATCCATGAATTCTTACTTTAGAAAGTGATAGCTACTGCTGTGAGCATAACTTTTCTCATGTTCAGAGCTTTTTATTGTATTAGCAAACTATCCCAATTATAGTTAATACTCATGTTTTACATAATTGTGGTGACCCTTTCAACCAAGCAGTATCGTGCTAGTTGATTTGTATATAGAATTAGATGATTCTGCTTGCCATTTAAAAAGAAGCGACACCGAATGAGTGTTGGGGACCAGGATTTAATGCCTTCCCATCCAGTGGGGCCAATTAAGCATCTCTCAAACGTCTTGTTTGAACTCAGAGAGTCTTAAAAGTCTCTCTTTTAAAAGGGCAGTAGGGAATGTGCGGGTAGGTGTGCTAGCTACCAAAATATGCTTTTTTGAGGGGAGGGGGAGGGACTAGGGGGACCCAAAGTTTCAGTTTGACAGCTCCTCCCATACATTACAGATTGTCCTTAAGGAATACGCCTAAACTCTGGGGGGGTTGAAGCACAGGTTCAACTAATTACCATGACTGTTTCTCCTGTAATGCCAGCAACTTATTCAGTAGGAATAAAGAGATTTATCCGTTCCCTCACAACAAACTGCTTGATTGTTGTGGGGTTTTGAGGGGTTTTGTTTTGTGTTGTTTTTTTTTTTTCCTTCCTCCTGCAGGAGCTCACAGTGTAATACCTTATTTATGAGGTAGAATTAGATAAAATGCAAGTCTGTAGCTCAATGGTAAACATTATATCTTTCAATTCCCCTCCTCCGTTAAACTAGAATTTGCAGCAACTTATTTTCAAGGTCTTGAATTCTAAAGCAAATTTTCCTCTTTCCCCTTTACCCCAGCAAAATTTTCAATTTACAGAATAAACATCTAATTCAGGTTTACACCTCCACCTCTCCATATTTCAGTAAAGTCTAAATAATAGACCAAATTTTGTTCCATCATATGACCTAATTGATTTTGCCCAAGAGTACATGCAAATAGAATTGAATTGCTCTTTCCAACAGATGATCTTTTATACTTGTAACTTCAGAGATCTAAATTGATCCTAGAGTGCACAAGCATTAAATATAGAACTCCATCCTTATCATCACTGTGAGTAGAACAGGATATGTGATACGGACAAGTTTTATAGAGTTGCTTTGTGATGCATCGTGTAATGAAAGAAAAAACACTGCTACTTTTTCCAATTTTAAAACAATAACAACAACAACAAAAAAACCCCCAACCAAACAAACAAAAAGCTTGCTATCCCAATTTTATATCACTGTTTCCACAGACATTAGTGGAATAATCCTGATTTACCTCTCTCTGTATGTGAAAAGAGAATCTGGGACTTGTGACTGCTTCAGCTGTTATTCTGAAATATAGAAGGAGCCACTGATTGTGCTGGATTTATTTGTTTTTTGAGGGTTCCTTTTTTTCCTCTCTCTCTCTTTCTCTTTTCACTTAAAAATTATCAGGAATTATTTAACTTCTAGTGAAGTTAATAATTTCCTATAGAGATACTGTTCCTTGTGGTTTGGGCAGCATACCGCTTCACTAGGAATTAAATGATGGTGTTGTTGACTACCGTGGAATTCAGCATATGCTATGTCATGTGTCCTGGAGTCTTAGCACACCCACAATCACTAATGAATTTTAAATTTTCAACCCTTAGCATTTGCAATTCAGCCCCCAGCTCCCCCTCCCCCCCCAAAAAAAAAATAAATCTCCAAACCTAAAGCTATTTTAAACAATTACTAAATCCAAGTATATCTTTTTTTAAGATTTCAATAAAATGTAATGTTCACAGAAAAATCTCGTAAATGTCAAAATTGCTATGGGCAGAATAGGGGGGAATATAGCATTTTCTTGATCTGCTGTAGCAATTTATAGATTTCAGGACGTGGTTTATAAGAATGCTAAATGTTCTGGAATTACAGCTGTTACTGATCAGTGATTGAGCCAGATTTGTGTTATTGCACCATGTTCTTGCTTGTACCTAGAGAGCAGTAAAGCCTCAATATAATAAAAAGCACCTGCATTTTAAATGAAATTTCAATTGAAAAACTTAACAGCCCTTCAAATTGCAGAATTTAACGCAGCCCAGTAAAGCTTAAATAACACTTTGCCTCCACAGGCTGAGGGTTTTGCATTCAAGGTGACTTGATTGTGTCGCATGGTGAAATTATTTACAATTAAGGAATTTCTCTGGAGGGCTGCAGAGTATTTGCTGTTCCACAACACCTATGCAGGCATATGGTCGGTCTTTTTCAGTATTCATGGAAGCTCCTGAACCTTTATGATAATTGAATCAGTTAGAGTGCTGAGTGGAGCAAGCATAAAACCTGTTAACCTAAAGGTCAGATCTGTGCATTGTTTATTTATCAGTAGGTGAAAGAGCTAAATCGGCAGCTTCTGTCACAGTTGCAGTAAAAAATCACCTATAATATTAACAGGGAGTAGATAAATTGCAAAAAATGGATTAGAATTATAAACAGAATGAAGTAAAATATTGAATATATAATGAGAGATGCAGTAGGGGCTTACTGAGCTGTAAAATATGCAGCTTTGTTATGCCTGTGCCGTTGGTTGCAATTAGTAGCTAGCGCTCTAGAAAAATATCAACAAAAGCTAGAACTGCAGATCTGTATCGGTACTTAGCCGTGCACTTTCTCCGCCTGCTAAGAGCATCGATAGGGCACTTTTGAGACACCAGGGGAAAAAAGATGCAGAGAAGGAGGGAGGAAGGTTGAGAGGAGGGAAGGCGTGCTTACAGAGCAGCTTGCCTTCGAGAAGAGAGCCATATCCTTCCCTTGAATAGCTGGGCCTACAGTTTCTGAAGAAAAGGGCTGTTTAGTAGATTTGAACTTCATTTGTCATTTTGAGCCTCCTTTGATGAGTACTGCTTGCTAATGCTGACTTTGAGAAATCCCAGACTATTAGTAATTTTCCTTTCCTTTTTTTCTGTGACAGAACCTGGACCTTTAGATCCACCACTTCTACTGAATGTTACAGCAAGGGCAGCACGCATCACCTGGCAGCATCCTTTAAAGCCAAATGGCATTATCACTCATTATAATATTTACCAAAATGGCCAACTGCATGCTACAGTGCCAGGAACTAGCTCTAACTGCACCGTGGAAGACTTGCATCCTTACACTGTCTATGTGTTTCAGATAGAAGGATGCACTTCTAAAGGATGCTCTCTTTCACCCGAGACCCCAGAAATACAGACTCTTCCGGATGCACCTGAGGATATTCCTGCTCCAGAGCTGTATTCTGATACTCCAACTTCTGTGGTCATATCCTGGCAACCCCCTGCTCGCCCAAATGGTTTGGTGGAAAATGTTACAATAGAAAGGAGGGTGAAAGGAACAGAACACATATCAACTGTGGTCACTCTCCCTCTCGGTCAGCCTATGAGCTACATTGACCAGAGTACTGCTCTGAGCCCTTGGCAGAAATTTGAGTACAGAATGCTGATGAGCACTCTTCACGGAGGCACGAACAGCAGTGCGTGGTCAGAAGTTACCACTAGACCATCAAGACCTGCTGGTGTTCAGCCACCTGATGCAGAAGCATTGGGACCGCATTCAGTTAAGGTAGGAATAATTCTCATTGCCTCATGGCTTTAACATGTTTTCTGCGGAGCAGCAGCGTATTTGAGAAAGACATCTACCGTCTGAGGTAACAGATTTCATTGCTGTAGGGGTAGTTGAATAATTTGTGTCTGTCCTTTGGCTCAAAAGCATTAGATTCCTTTCCATTCTTTTTCCTTTACACCAGCCTCTGGCATTATACTCCAGTTCATTTTCTTCCTTACGTACCTGATGTATTTTGAATATTAAACTTGAATGCTTACTTTTAACTCCCTAATCAGATCAGAAAATGACCTACTACCTTCTCCAAAATTCCAAGACTTCATTAAAATGCTAAGAAGTAGAAGGATTTTTTGATGTAATTAAATCTTGTATATAATTATCAGATTTTTTAAAAATAGCTAATGAAGAAAAAAATAGCATTGTGTTTCTTCTGATTTACGAAAGAAGAGTCTTACAGGACTACCTAGGAAGTTTTCAATTATTCACATCGTTCTGTTGGGAATGAACTCTAGAGGACAGGATAACTACCATTGTTTTGGCTTGCATACAAACTTCATTCAAGGGAAATTAGTGTAACCAAACAAGAGGGATTTTTGTAGCTTAGAAGCCTCTTTTGTGTAAATACACACATGCTTCCATGGATTCAGTCTTGTACTAATGCCAAAAGTATTGGTACAGTAGCTTGCTCACCAGAGCACAAAACAAAGGACATTTGCATAAGATTGAAGTTCATCTGTTAGATTTATTATTTTTGGTATACATTGTATTTTCAAAAGGTAAACAGAGTGGTGTTACCAATGCGGTCTAAATAGTTTGAGGGTATGAATTTAAGCAGTAAACTAATGCTGATTTTTTTGCTTTGTTCACACATAATTTTAAGCTATGAAAAAAGCCATTCACCATTAGGAAAAAAAAAAAATTAAAAAAAAAAAATCCTGAGCCTTTAAAATTATGTTTTAATGTCTAAGGAATTGCATGTTACCTCCACATTAATAGCAAATGAGTTCAGTATGAGTACAATGGTTACCGTAAGAATTAATAATGATCGACCACTAGTAATTGTGATGAATTGCCAGACTGCTTATTGAAGATTTGGGCAATCTACTTCCAGGACACTGCCCACTGTGCTTCTGTAACTGTATCTCAATATCCACCACAATTTATAGTAAAGCATTTTTCATGGATTTACCAGAAGCAGCAATGCTGAGTAAACACTAGCCCTAGTTCAATGGCATGCTTACACACATGTCCACGTTTTATTACATGAGCTTTTGCACATTGGCTTCAACTCTGAGCACAAAGAAGAAGTCATTGCAACCTTTAAAGCTTCAGTTAATGTGATAAGGGCATAATAATTTTATATCTTACCCATATTTTTTCTTTCTCCAAGTGCAGTCAACACCCAATCCTAATTTTAAAAGCCTGTGAGTTATCAGAGGTCTTGTCATTCCTTACTGGATGTCTTTTCTTGAGATCAGAGGTGTGTGCTCAGTTGTAATTTTATTGTCTTTTGCTCAGCTCTAAGATTAAGTAATCTACCGATACTGAAAGTCAGTTTGATCATTTATTTCCTCTGAAACCTGAAATCAGGCAGGGCAGTCTTCAATCTGTAATAATTTCATTTCAATATAACAATGCTTTTTAAGTTTCTTTTCCTTTCTTGCCGAAGAGTTCAAATGATTTTTTTCTTCTTCTTCCCCAGTCTATCATTAACATTCAAAGCTCTTTAAAGCCCTTTAATGTCTACATTGTATGACCTTCTGTAGGAGTGGTGGTCATATTTTGTGTCACTGCTGCTGTTGTAGTCTCAGGCTTGTTTTTTCCACCTGGAGACACATATTTGTTTGGTCTGTTAAGACTAATTTCTGTCAAAGATGCTGAAGGCTGGATGTTTTTATTTCCATGACTCAATTCTACTGTTAATTTTTCTTGATTTTAAATATTGAGGTTAAAATGTTCAAAATAATTAAAGGTGGCAGCATTTAATTCCGAAAACTGACTGGCTTATATGCCTTTCCAAATATACTCACTTCTGAGTATCTGTCCTTCAGCAAAATTTCTCTCTCACTGTACAGAATATTGGTATCCTTTGCTGATACGCACATAAATTCTTCTAATTTAACTAGTATTTTATTTTACTTAGTGTTGTTTAATTTGATAGTCATCATAATTGGGGGAGAGTTGGGAATACTTGTTACAGTTCCTGTGCAGAAAATATTCCATGGCTGAGACATTAGTTTGCTTCTGATTTCTAAGATTCTAAGACTTCTTAAAAATCTTAAAATTTCTCTTACTTGTTCAGGACAGCAATTTTTATTTTTTTTTTTTAGTTTTTATTATTCTTTTTATTATTATGGTTTATCATATCTTAAAAAAAAATAAATTAAATTTAGAGGTGCAGAAGAGCTCATTGAACTTCATAACTGAAGAGATCATCGACAAAGCTTGCTGCACCCAGTGGTTTTCTTGCCGCCTTCTTGTTTCCAGATGGGAGCACCAGAGGAAGCGACTGGGATTTCATCCTACTTGTTAGTCTTCTCACAGGTCTGTCAAATGGATTAGCTTGCTAGTGGTGATGTTTCCTTCTCTTCAATTTTATGGCAAGTTCACATCAAAGTAGTAAGACTCTGCGACCACCCAGCGGGCTGTGCCGTGGCGCTGAGGCTGTCTCGTGGCCTATGTGAATGTTCTGTACTGGGAGAATACAAGAAAAACAAGGTAGCGCCTGTTTTTAAAACATCTGGAGTTTTTGCCCTGCTCTTTCAAACTAAGGTGTAGATCTGAATAGCTGCACTGCAAACCCCTTGTGTCCATCACCCCAGGGACCCCAGGCAGAACGACTGTGAAATACTGCGCAAGGATTGCCACTTTGTGGTTGAAAATATTTCCTGTGTGGAAATAGGATGGATCTGGTTTGGGATTGCTTTATATTGGTGCCTTTAAACTCTGACGAGAGTCACAGAGAGGCATATTTTCCTTGCGGAGCAGATCAAGCCCACCACATGAGCAGCACATATATCACCTATGTAGCATTCGAATCAAATTTGTGGAATCTCCTTGTGCTTTACAATGCCCTCGTCTTATTCAGTCTCTACGATGGTAACTCTTGAGCAGAGAATGGAAAACAAGCCGTCTCTTTGGGAGGGAGATTTTAATTACCTCTTGCCCTAGAGAGAGCTGTCCTCCCAGGTTAGAGCGGAAAGTATCGGAAGGGCACTGTGGGAAAGATTAGCGAGAGGCTCCTTTACCAAGCCACGGTTACAAATCAATAGAGGCTTTCAGCTGTCAGTGCAACCAATCCCTGAACCATGAGCGCAAATATTTACTTCTACTGAAAACAGAGAGAATTTAAAAAAAAAAAAAAAAAAAGAAACATATTTCCATTCCTTTATTTAGTCATAGAATCAATATAAATGATTTGAGGATGTGGCGAATTCAAAGTGCTCCAGGATAGTAGTCACTTGAGTATACAGCTTATTTTCATAGACCAAAGCTTTCACTCTGCAAGGAGGAAAATATCAGCACAGCGGGTCACTCTTGGCATAAACACTTCTGATGTGTATGTGCTCCTTTAACATTTAATTTTAATCAGAATGGACCAACATCT
Organism: Aramus guarauna; assembly: GCA_013400195.1. Taxonomy (NCBI): domain Eukaryota; kingdom Metazoa; phylum Chordata; class Aves; order Gruiformes; family Aramidae; genus Aramus; species Aramus guarauna. The sequence goes on from VXBL01007437.1 coordinate 2,577,936, forward strand.
CTACATAACATTTAGCTTGCTTTCTTTTGTGCAACAGAAAGTGTAAAGCTGTCGATAATTTTAAAAGTACCCATTTCTGTGACACCTGCATGATATTTTTTAATATTTGCTGAATTGATAATGTTCATGGTAGCGGAGTATACTGCGCAATAAACTGCTTTTGTGGCTGATTAAATGCCAAAGTGAAGTGGAGGTATTCAGCAACTGCAAAAGCCGTTTATTTAGTATATGCCAATGCCATGAGCATTATTCCTGTTACACAAGATTTGCTATACCCTAATGTACAGAAGTATAAAAGAAATTGTTGCCTTTTCTTGTGAGGGTTGCAATTGCTGTGCTGCTTCAATCTCACACTTCACACTGATACGACATTCGGGAATGTAGCTAGGTTGAGTGGCTTGAGAAAGAGGCTGGTTTACACAGTGAATAATTATTCAAGGAGTTCTTTGTGTATGAAAAGCATTACGTGGCTGGGTACACTGAGCTAAATTAACTGTAGAATGCAAGTTCTCCAACTTTGACCATTTAACTTTCAATAGGAAGACTTCTCTTTCACTGCTGTGGCTCTCCCTTGAGGGCTTTGTCCTGGGGACAGCAAATGCAGTCTTGATTATTGACTTAACTGGAGACTTGCTGATGCTTGTTTGCCGGTATTGCTCTCCCTCGCTGGCCAGTGCCACCAACTAGACCACTGATAGGACAAGAAGCTGCAGCCATTTCCTGTCATTCTTTGCATAACTTCTTTCTCAAGACAGATGTTGGCATGAGCTGTACTTAATCCTGATGTTTCTCTCAAGGGGAAAGGAATTGTTTTTTCTTTTTGATGCTTAGATAGGTTATAAGAGAATGGTTTCACCGTGGTTAGATGAAGTGCCTTATTGACATATAGTTCTTGTGCCATGCTATTCCTTCATGATAGCATCAGTTGTAGAAACTTCCTGCAATTTGATTAGATACAAAATAATAATAATAAAAAAAAATTATGATGTTTTCATTGACTTATCTCTTAGTATATGTTATATCTATTGCCTGCTAGAAATGAAGGGCTGTGGTGATTCTGTAGCACCAAACTGTCACTCTTCTTTCTAATTTCTTTTTTTTTTTTGCATATTGATTTCATATCATGTCATTAATTTTCTATGGATTATTTCTTTTTTGTAAGTATTTCCTCATGACTTCTCTGACTGAGGAAGAGGTCGTAGTCTTTCTAATTCCGCTGTCATTTGTGTTTGTCGTTAGCCTCAGAGATGACAGTTCACTTGCCATTCTTTCTTTGTATAGAAGAAGCTGCAGCAGAGAAAGCTGGTATTCCACCCTATAGATTGAGCAATGTCAGTTTGCCGTCCACAGGATCTTCAAGAGTTGCAGTCTGCACTCTTGCTTTGCAGAAGATTATTATTTATTGCTACAGAGCAATAAACATTTCTAGTAGCTATTTCTCAAATTTGACTATTAAATTCCATATGCAAGTGAGCAAACACAAATAAACAAGGCTCTATTTTTACAGTTGTCTTCTGTTTTTCATTAGCCTAGAAGCTGGACAGTGGACTGCTAAATGGCTGTTGTTTTGTAAATAGGCTGGGACTAAAATAAGTGGGAAAAAGATTTCAGCTGTATGGAATGGATACCACTGTCACATTTAAAGCAATATACCCTGTAGTTACAGTCTGAGTATCATCCATGAAAAGGAAGGCGTTTTCTTTATCCATTTTCCACTTCCTATGGAGTTACAGTCATAGGCACATGTTCTGGAGTTGGTTTTTGTCTCACACATTGATGTTTGCTGTCGTGTGAAGTTGCTTCTGATTACAGAACATTGGATGCAATGGTAATACCTCCATGGTCACTGAAGCTGGTGACTAAGAGACAGATGATCCTTCAGTGGTTTGCCTGCAGGTCGTTGTGTGGTAGAGCACGAGGCTTTGAAGATCCTTCCTCTCTTCCAGGTTAAAACCCTCTGCCACTATTTCATTCTCAAAATGCTTCAGGCTGCAGTTGCCCAAGAACATAATTTGGAGACTACAAACAACTCTGATACCTAGGCCTTGTACACTAAAGGGAGATGCAGTAAGCGCACATAGCAGCTTTGTGCTGGGGAGAAAAAAGAGTTTGGACTTTATTCGCCACACTCCCAGTTTTATGCAGGAATGCCTGGTGCATTGGGGAAATTGTTTAGGAGCGATCAATCCTTGTGTGAAGATTGCCTTGTAATGCTGCTAAGGTCAGTGAGACCTTGCTTTATTTGCCACATAAGTGCTGCTTGAGCGACTTAGGATACTCCAACACCCATAGGAACAACCTTAACTTGCACACTAGAGGTTTTCCACATTTTAGGGCTGTGATTTCTTGCACAGCTTGCTCATTTGGTACAAATCATACAGTGGGGTTAAACTAATCAGGGTTTCATCAGCATTATCCCCCTGCCTTTGATAATATCTTAAACACTTTACTGTAGTAGGTGTTTAGGATCATAAATAAACGTTCTTTCTGGTTTTCCACTACTCAAGCTAAGCACTTCTAGAAGTTTTTCTATTAGCAATCTGTTACTGCAAACTTGATCGTGCCGTTCTTCTCTGGTAGTGCTTGCTGAAGTTGGGTGCAATTCATGTGCAAAGTGTATGAGAATAATTATCAGTGACCTCTGTCAGGATTTGCTTTTCTGGTGTGATACTGGCTCTTGATTGAATCCCACTATAATTTCTGTTAAAACAGATAAGAACTCATGAGGAAATTCATCTCTCAGCTAATTTTGGGGGGGCTGGGAGGTTGGCAGAGGACTATAGTCCAGTGGCTGGAATGCAGAATTAGGGTAGCAGGTCTTTGTTTTCAGTTTTGCTTCTTTCTGATACATGACTTAGTCTGGGATTTAGTCTTTTCATCTGTAAAACCGGAATAATAATACTTGCAGTTTGAGACTTACAACGTGCTTTGAGACCAACAGTGAAAAGCTCTCAGTAGTGTGTTTATTACATTCTGTTTGTAGATGTTACAAGCAGTAGCTAGGAGAAATGAGAATAAAATGAAGCCAAACGCACTAATTTAAAAGCAAACTGTTGAAGCCAGGCGTGCACTCGTAAAATAGTTACCCATGTGCCAATGCCTCTCTTCACGTAGCTCAGAATTAAATTGCAGGGTTCCAACTACTGTCAAAAAAAGAAGGGGGAAAAAAATATTTCCAAGGTTATAACTGTTTAATGGGGAAGAAATGGCTAATTTCTGTGTCTTTAAATTTTGTGGTGGAGAAAATAAGGTGCTTTGATCTTTAAATGACAGCTTCCAGAGTCATTACATTGAATCAGTTAATCTCTCCCAGTAGTTACCTTATTCTCTCTTCCTCATGGGCATCCTCTTTCATGGTCTCAGTGCTGAGCTTCAAATCAATGAACAAACTGTTACTGCTTCCAACACAGCCTGTCTAGTGAGCTTTCCTGCTTTCATGCATTGCCAAGTTCTTACCTCAATCCTTGGCACATCGAAGTGGAGAAGAGGTCCAGCGCCACATGTGTGCTAACCAGGCTGGCTCCATCATCTTCATTTACACTGTATGGGTCAGGCAGTCCCTTGCCTCTTGACGGGAGGTTTGTCAGAGACTGCATGTCCCGTCATTCCCAGGTGACATATGTAATTCAAAGCCAGTCAAGTGACACAGCAGTGACTGTGAGTATCCTTGGTCATCCCTTTATCTGGTCAAAAAGAATACTAACCAAAGCAGGAACTGATCTATATATCTGTGTACGAGTTACCCTTGCCTCTCCAAAATAAGTTGCATTCTGTGTTATCATGCTGCTGACTGAATATTCTTTTTTGTCCAGCCTGGTTTTCATTTCTCTTTGGAAAAAAAAGAAGAAAAAAAAAAAAGAGAAATTTCCAGTGTAAACCCCATGAAGCATCTGTGTTATGTACAGTATGAAGTATTTTGTCTGCTAGTGCACAGCAAATTCTGTGAAGTAACACCTGCAAATTTGTTCAAGTTTTACTAGTTAGTACACATGCTGTATAAAACTCAGGAGCTGAGGTTGTGGAGCAGCATCTGTTCTCCTGCCCATGTTATTAACTTGTTCCTTTATGTGAAGGGGTTACAGTATATGGTGAATCTCGTGCAAGTTCTATTAGAGTAATTTTGTGGGTTTAGACATAAAAGTTAGGCATATAAAATGTAATGTAATTAAAAAATAACTTCTCCTCTCTTCCAGGAAATAAAACAAGATTTGGTACAAGGTGAACATTTTTAGACAATTTTCTTTTCTGAGAGGGTAGTACCAGGAATTTTCCAAAGCATTTGACATATAGTTCTTTTATTAGAAGCCACTTGCATTAAGCAACAAGAAAGAGGGGTGGTTTTTTCACTCATAATGACAGATTTACTGTATTAATATTCCTAGAAAAGGCCTAGAGTATATTATCTTCAGTCATACTTCACTGAGGCAGAATTTCAGGGTAGGTGCTACACTTCAAAAAAGAATAACATAATAATGGTTGCAGAAATTAGTGTTTTGCTGTAGTGTGTCAGACCTTAAAGTCTTCTGCGCTTCTTCCAGCAACTTCACAGGTACATCCTTGAAAAGAAAAAAGAACCATGTACGTACCCCTCTTTCTGTGACATGCATTCTGTACGATGCATCCTGTGTGTGCAGCACTGTAGCAAAAAAAAGCATTGGGGTTGGAAATTTCACCTGAACTTTACTGACCTGAATGCTCTCTACCTGCACTTGAAAACTACATTTTCTGTTGTCTGTCCTAATCCATTCTTCTCTGCTTCCTAAGCTTATGGCTACAACACGTGGACTACTTCAAAATGAGAGTTTTGCTCAATGTCTGTGAGAATGGTGCAGAATTGATTCCTACCTTCTGTGAAATTTTGCATTGCTTTATCAATAGTATTTTCTTTATTTGTTTGATCACGATTTGGGGCCAGAAGTAACAGAAATCTGAATACGGCATTTGATAATTAGCCAGAGCTAAGCCTTTCCTATGTGGGCACCAATAATCTTGTTTGTGTTGTCTTTACTCAAGATCACCCTGTTTCTAATGCTCTGTTTAATAGTATTCCAGATTCTGTTATCAAAATCCTTCAGCTTTCTCCAGTACTTTGCTGCCAGGTTGCTTACAAGTCCGATGGCCTAAGAGGTCCTTCTCTACCTAAGATATAACATTTCCTAATCCCCAAGGGTCCTTTAAAAATCATTTTATAAATCAAGCTTCTCTGTTTCCATGGCCGTGTGTAATTGTGCATATACCTTTCTAAAGATACTTACTTTGGAGGCTGGAGAGAATTAAGGAAAAAGTTCAACTTAACTGAAACTGAAGTATCTTCGTATTACTATTTAACACTTCGGTATTATCTTTGTTCATTTTATTCTGCACATACCTTGACCTAAGTTTTCTCCATTTCTGTGTCCTTTTCAATGCTGGATTCAGTCCTTAATTATCCCATGCCTGGGAGGAAAAGAGACAGCAATTGTTAGAGATGAGTGGGTCAGTAGCAAGGAAAACAGTCCCAGGGATGAGCAAAGCCGAGCTGGTATCTGTCCTACACTGGGACTTCCAGGGGAGGAAAGACTGCTAGATGCTCTTACGCTACCTTTAGGAAACTGAGATTCTTAACACAGTTACATGTCCTCATTGCGTCAGTCTGAAGTCCCCTCTGTTACGACACTGTGGCAAAATGCCTTAAAAAAAGAACTGATGACATCCTTGCGCTTTATGGTACAATGATTTGGGTGTGATTCCTCACTGGAGCTGGTAAGAATAAATATATAGAATAATATACTTCAGAAAAACTTGAGGAAACCCTAACCACCTAACCTCAGTTTAGTAAGTGTAAAACCACAGTAAGCGTAGCAGTATGTATGTATATACATAACATGAATTCTGTATGTAACTTCCAATTTTTTTGTGATAAAGTTTTCTCAGCATAATTTTTTAATTCTAAAAATGGAGACTTGTGCCTGATTTGTCTGATAGTTACCACTGTAATTCGTTACTGAAACATAAAAGGAAAAACCTGCATATTTCATCATAAAAATCTTGTTTCTCATAGGAGCTAATGCAGTTACACATTTCAGAAAATTGTACAAACACAAAATAAGATTTCTTTTTAGTCTGCCACTAATAGATGAGCACACCAGGCAATACACCATAAGAAAATAAATGACAGTTAGTGGTACTTATGATAATTAGTGTACTTTTGCTAATGCATCTGAACATCTCACAGAATTTTGAGTGGAGCATTCACATTTTACTGGTGAAGCTAAATAGTAGATTTTTCAATGTCTACAAGTGTTACTGCAATCCCCGCTAAAATTAAAGGAAGTTAGACTTCTAACTGATGTACCTTTAAAAATCAAAATTCAGTTACCTGGGAAAGGTTATATACGGAGTCTGTCTTGATGAAGAAAGAGAAGCACATCTTGAGATCATGCTTGAGTCCATTTGTAGCATGGTGTGTCCGTATTTCTGCATTCTGACCGAAAGAATTCTGTTACTTTAATATTTAATATTTCCCTACTCCCTCAGGTCTCATGGAAACCTCCTCTGATACAGAATGGTGAAATCCTTAACTATGAGATTCGCATGCCTGATCCGCGCATTGTCATTACTGGGAATACGTCATCAACATTAAGTCATTTGGTGACTAATCTTATACCCTATACAAACTACTCGGTCACTGTAATAGCTTGTTCCGGAGGCGATGGCTTTCTAGGAGGCTGCACAGAGAGTTTGCCTACCAGCGTGACTACTCCTTCAACAGTTCCTCAGAGTGTTAGTCCGTTGTCTGTGACTCCAGTCAGCGAGTCCTTTATTGTCATTTCTTGGCAGCCACCACTAAGGCCGAATGGTCCTCATCTGAGGTAAGCTTTTAGTTGCAACTGAGATGGCAGTTTTCTTCTCCTTACCTAGATCTGACTCAGAAAATTCTGGGTGATTCAAACTTTATGATGTGATCTCTTCATTTCTGACCTTTTGAAGTTCCTCTTTAGGGATCAGGAGTCCATGAGTGGGCTTATGGAAAGTGCATATGTCTAGAAGCAGATAGCAAGGTGAGCTTTGAATTGTTTTGAACTTATGAGGAGTCAGGATTATTTAGTGCAAGTGTGATGTCTGTACTGTGGCATTTACTTTGCAGAACACTTTCAGGAAGTCAGTGGGTCTTTCAGTTCAGTGCTCTCTGAAGAGCCATCACAGGATATTTGCAAAGTCATAACTGGTTGGGGCTGCAGCATCAGCCACCTTTTCGTGGTCAGTTCAGGGAACACATTCCACCAACAAATTGACAAATGTGAGATCTCTGTGAACATAAATATTTAACATATCCAATATTCTCAATACTCTGTGAGGATTATTCCACATAAAGAGAAAGTGATCATTTGGAAGTGCGATCACATGAAACAAGCTTAACTGATTAATAAATCACAAATGAGAGAAAAATGGAAGTTGAAATGGTACAAGTCTGGGGACAGAGCCAAAAATGGAAAACGCAAGGAAGTGCTGGGTATAGCAGGCTGGATTTCACCACTGCAACTAGAGACAGGCCTCTCTTTGGAGATTTGTCTAGAGCGATGGGGTGAGTGTCTTCACTTGAATCTGTTGATTACTGAGTTTGTGTGTGTGTGTGTATATAAAAAAATATGGATTTGAGTGCATGAAGATTTACAAAGACAAATGTATCTTTATACATACACAAAAATGTCAAATATCTTTAATTCTAGTGCTTTAGCATAGTGTGAAACATTGTGCATGGAATTATATCTCTCTACTCTATATGTTCTGGTTAGTAACTCTCTTCTAGGTGCACTGATGGGTTCAATAATTATCATGTAATGCCATTTCAGTTGCATATGTTATTACAGCACAGTAGCTTGACTCTTTCTTCAGGCTTAATTAGGGCACAGTACAACTGAATGAAATGATGATTGCTCTACAGTAAAATTTGAAGTTTTTGAAAAGCAGTCTCTGTTATTCTGGGGTTAACAACATGACCATTTTAACATAGATTACTGAAGTAATTCAGCACGACCTACATCTGCAGACTTCATTTCCTTCACGGTGTGCCATGCTGCCCTCAACAAGAACAACCACTGAAGCAGCTGCTCTGTGCAGCATGATGGAGCAAGAAGTCTGCAGCAAGCAGAGCAGCAGCAGCAGCTGCCAGTGGGGGTGATTTACACATGATCACCATTCAGTGTTCAAAAAGATTTTGATGTTTTTAATGACTTGTCTATGAAATACATTGGACAGAATATGCCAGGACTGTTCCTAGTAAAACTGTAATGATCTGTCTTTGGGTTCTGTTGACACTGATGAACCACTCATGTGAGATTTGTTCTTGGGGTATAAAGTCATCTGAATGTTTTGATGGAGTTGAACTTTAATTAATTGTTACTATTTAATTTCTGAGGTTATACTCCCAACTTCTGCAGTAATTTGGTTTGGCATCACTAAGGTCAGTGGCACAATGTTTGTTTGTACCTGTTGAGGATTATTCCCCAAATTTAAGGACCAAACTTGTTGGAAGTCATGCACATACATCCGCTGTCTTGCAAGAGAGCTTCTCAGTTGTTTTCTGGTTTTGAAGCAATGCAAAATCACGATATGCAATACCTATTAAATACCATCTTAATTCAAGGTCTCAAATCTGGAATGGCATTGTCCAACATTTCCTCATCAGACTGGGGATGATCTTAACATTAAAAAGATGTGTCAAATTGTACATGAAGCCAGTGGTCAGAAAGATCATGGCAATGGGCTGGTGATCCACACCAAGGCATTCTGCAGAAGGCTTAAACACAGAAGGAAACATTTTCACTAATAAGTGCTTAAACTGAGAGTCTTTAAGACCTGCCTGAGTATCCACATACTTTTGACTGGAATTTAACAGTAGTACCTTTCCAAAATGGGGAGCAGGGCAATGATGATACACAGCAGCTCAGCACTTTTGAGAATCAAGTTGCGTATTTAAGTGAATATGTGTATCACCCTACTTTGCTGGGCATCTGTGGAAACACTATTGCAACTATAGTTTGATGAAAATTGCAGCTCACCATTGAAAGCAATTCCAGAGTGGTTCTATAACAGGTAGGAAGCATGCAAACATCTGATGCCTGAAAAAAGAAACCACCACCATCAAACTGAAACAAAAGCTCTATTAAAAAACTTCTGTGAAAAGTAATAAAGAATAATAATCCTAAAGATTTTGAACTCTATATAATTTTGTTTCATTTAAAGTATAGTTTTCTACGTAATCCATAGAATGATTGGGAAATCCAAAATATATTATCCCCTTTGGTTTGTGTAGACATGAAGAGATTTAATCTTTGATAAATTCCATAAAGGTTTTATGTAAAAGATGACAAAATGTGAATGATGCAGAATGGGTGGAAGGGGTGTTGTCCGAATCAGGCAGTCTCATGGTTGACCTGAGAAAAGATGGGCTTTAGCTGCCCCACTGTTTGGAACAGAGACAGGAATACAACTTCAGATACCAGTTAAAACCAGGATGAAATAGTTTGGTCTTTCAAGCTCACATCATGAAAGGCTACCCAAATACAAAGGTGCCTTGTTAAGGTCTACAGATGGAACAGTTAGCTCATTCTATGCCTGTTTGTCGCCCACAATTTACATTATGGCTGTTTGCAAGCACACGTTAAACACAAATGCACATTTAAGTTGCCATTACCAGTGAAATAGTAATAGCAATTCTATATGTTTCAGCACATTTGCGAGAGAGAGACATTCTCATTTCATATTCTGGAGCAGTCTCTGCATATCAGATGGCATCAGTGAAGTCTGTATAAGACACTGTTACTGGACTATTTGGACTTGATCTTCATAGCATTTCCACAAGTTTAAAATCTGTATATCATTAAACAAACTCATTCTTTCAAATGAAAGTGCTTCATTTTCCATTTTCAAAGTAGGTTTTTTAAGTAATTGAATGTTTTAAATCATGAAACATTAAAAAGAATGCCTATCTCAGAAAGTTTACAGCTGTAAAAACAAAATAATGTGTGGCTTTAAAAAAAAAAACCCTGATTTTTTTTTTGTGTAATAACATTAGTTGAGATAATCCTGGTGTTCTGCTTGTCTTTTGTGTTAGATATGAGCTCCTGAGACGTAAAATCCAGCAACCACTTGCATCAAATCCCCCTGAAGATTTAAATCTGTGGCACAATATTTACTCAGGAACTCAGTGGTTTTATGAAGATAAGGGTCTTAGCAGGTGAGATTACAAAAACTATAAAAACAAATGCTGGCATTTTGTATAGTGTATGTTTAATAGTTCAAAGTATTTCTTGTGTCTTTATGTAGTGAACATATTAATTATGTAATGAAATATTTTTTGTCATCATCTTTAGTATTAATCATTCTAATATGCAAGGATTTATTATTAGTGTGTCATTCTTGACTTACACATTGTTTTGCTCTGAAAAACAAATTAAAATAAAGATCTTGTGAAATTTTAGCATTGATACGCTCGTGCAATCAAACCATTTAGATTTATGTGTACATATGCTCTAGTTCTGTGTGTTGACAAAGTCATAGCACAGGCAGAATGAATGTTTGAGAAGTCCTAGCTGGGCAACGTTCAAAACTTAGTTTCAGCATTGTTTTTCTTACCTGGTTTTAAAGTGCAAATTAACAACTGCTTTAGTATCTCCAAAGGCAAGAGGAGAATTTATCACACTCTGAGCAGATCTAATTTAAGGGCAGCTTTGTGTTAGCTTCATTACGGTTAAATCCAGAGCGTTGAAAGTGGGGAAACGGAGGGTGTTTCTCAGTATGTTACACAGCTCCTGTGTGCTATAGAGCAAGGCATTTGCTCATGATCAGCCTTAGTTTCCACCTCTCAAAGTCAAGGCTACCACCTTCAAGACAAGCAAACACACACATTAGGAACCTGTAACAGAAGATGCAACATATATTCTGCATTGGGTTTTTTGTAGGTAAAGTCTTGGGAAACCGGTCATGGCTGGTTTCAGTATTGGGGTGTTCTCTGTGCTTGTGTGCTGGCATGCTTTATGAGGATTGCATGTCAATCATTGCCCCTCAAATATCTGTATGTTGCTTCTAATTACTTTGATAAAAGCTGTGTGAGCATCCCTCCTGAGCATGACGTGAACCAGCAGAATGTGACCTCTGCTCCAGACTGTTGTATAGACCAAACCGAGCCTCTGCCTCTGGCTTGTTGCTGCCTACTTGCTGAAAGTCACTGCTCATTTTCATCCATTGCGATAACTGATCGTGGAAATGTTCTTTTCCTCAGTCCTGCCCAAGTGTCCGTTTCTCTCTTAGCCCATGTTTGAAATTCTACATAGATTTTCCTTTGGGTTTAGTTTAACCTATTTCAGCAGCGCTGATGTGTGCAGCAGTTATGTTAGCAGTTCAGAAAGGGCAATAAATTCTGATAGGGTCTTAGTGACAAGTCATTAGGCACAATGACCTTTTGAGTTGAATGACCTATCTAACCCTTGGAAACACCTGAACACTTCTTTTAGGGAGGGTTCTGCAATCTGCAGCTATGTTTTTGCAGTCAATAGCTCAGTGTGTGGCTGGAGAGAAGATGCTGCAGAGACATGCAAGCCTTATTTTTCCACAGAAAAAAAATTCCATATATCAGCACCTATTTTCATTTGTGTCATGTTTTAAGCATGTTTCAAAATTAAAGAATTGACATGGTATTTCTGCCAGAAGTCTATTTTCACAATGATTTTTTTCAGATAGCTTTTTCATTTCTAGTAGGCTAAGCTGAACTTCTTTTACTTTCATTGTTGGAAATATGGATCAAAAATGAATCTCAAATTCTCATCATTAAATTGCAAGAATAGATTCCATTCGTCTTTGATTGCACCTGTGCTACAATGTCCAAGAAAATACTGCATGTTCGCAAGTGACAGAAAATGCAGAGAGGGAAATAAGCTGTATTATGTATATTGTCACGGGTCTTCTACAATGCTTATCATTACAGTTGGAGCTAGTGAGTTCCCATTAGCTTGCTTTCTTCTCAGTGGGACTGTTAAAGCTTAAATCTTCCGAAAATCAGACTGAATGGTTGCATAATATAAGATGCTATAGTAAAGCAGTAAAAAAAAAAAGTAAATATACTATGTGAGTGACACTTCTTTTTGCAGAGAAATCTCTAAATATTACTTTTTCATGTTTGTAGACAGTTATCCCAAAGTGCTGCAGCTTCACTGAAAATTTGCACAAGATGATCTTATGTTTCTGTGATTACACAGTTTTAGGGGGGACTTTTATGATGGAATTAATTTTGAGATTATGAAATCCTGCTTAAAATACATCAGTATGCCATTTGATATAGAGAAGAAATTATGGAGTAACCGTCACTTGGTTTACTAAATATACATGAAGTATTTAATAAGTCTATGTAAGTCGAATATACAGAGTTCTGAAGAAAATTACTTTATAAAATGAGTTTGCATTCCTAGGTGCTTTTTATAAAATGTTTTTGTAGTGGGAGAACCCTGGCTGTGTGGTGAATCACTTTTACAAATGAGACTCCGCCAGTTAAAATCAATGGGTTTCCCAAAAGAGGAAAAAAGCCTCATTTGATTAAATTCTGATCCAAATTTTGGCAGGTTGCCACTGCTGTAATTACATATTGAATTGAGCTATAATCTCTCAACACCTCAGAAGCTACAACTATGAAGAAATGAAATAATGTGGTTTATTTTTGTTACCACGTTAATGGTGCTGAATTATTTCCAAAAAATAGACACCGCTTATAGAGTCTTCGTTGATGCAACCCATGCGGCTGCACTTGTTGGAGGAGGGGGGAGAAACAACAAAACTTTGGCACAGGCAGAAGGTTTACAGCAAACGTTTTCGACGCCTGCGTTTTTTCATTCCATCTAATTATTTTTAAAATGTCTTAGGTACACAACATACGAGTACAAGCTCATAGTGCACAATGAGGTAGGATATACATCAAGTGAAGAAGTGATAGCTACTACATTAGCAGGATTACCAGAGAAAGGAAGCATCCTCACTGCACGTGCTGTTAATCATACCGCTGTAGAAGTGGAATGGTCAAAACCAAGTAAGTGTGCTTAGTATTTATTCCAGTAACTAGATGTTAACCTGCCATCGCTTATGTTGGTCTGCCTTGCTCTCATAGGAAACACAGTCCTTGTCTTGATTTATAATATACCTAAGTGTCCTTGAAAGGAGAGGAAAGAAATAGGAAAAAAAAAAAATGTGCACATTTTGCTATTTCTTACTTATGTTTGTATTTAGTATACACTCTTTCTGCAGAATGAGAATAGTGAAAGTGAAGAAATAGTTAATGCAAGCTCATGAGAAATCTATAAAGTAGTAGTACACAAAATCCTGTGTCTTTGTGGTGTATTTCATCTCTTTGTATAAAAATTTACATATACATTCCTTCAGGATGAGAGGATCCCCTTTCTCTCTCTTTTTGCTCTGCTCCTCAAAATGAATTTAGCCAATTTCTCTAGTTGGTTTGCTAATATAGCAGTGGGGAATTTCTTCATGACTTACATGCAAATGATTTTATAAGGACTGGGTGCTGAATTGCAACAAATGTACTCGCTTTATTTTATAATTGCATGCCTGAAGTAAGCATGCTTATAAAAACTGACAAATGTAATAGATCTGAAGCAGCTCACTGAAGTTTCATTACCTTAGTAATCTAAACCCCTGACCTTCTAGATGTAGGTAATGCAATCTGGTTTTATTTTCATTCATACCTTAGAAATTTCCTCCATATATGTTTGTGAACGCAAAGGTTAAACACCAAGACAGAGCCATTCATTATTTGAAAACCTTATCACATTTTATTACTTCTTATGCTGCAATAAGCGTATTAACTGTTTTGTATACCCATGTTTCATTTTTTCATAATGTTAGTTTTCAGATGATTTTCTGTTTTCTTTGGGAACTTGGCAGTCCTTAATGTAAGTTGCCTTGCTCTCTTTCTTTTCCTGCAAAACCTACTGAAGGTTTTTGACTTCTAAGGATTCAGGACTTGTATCTCTACCACTTAAAATAAACATAACATATCACTCCTGATTAAGAATTTCTATGACAAAACTGTGTATTATTAAATCTGAAAATATGCTTTTGTCTTTTATCAATGCTCTTGCCCAGTCAGCTGAGTCCTGTTCAGTGGTACAGTGTGTCATCTAAAGCAATATGTGTTAGTGCTTCAAGTTTTTCTCATAATTATTCTTTTCATCTTGATGCCTACTGGAAAAGCAGTTGCATTTGATCAGATCTGAACTTAAACTGTTTGACAAAGGACAGATAAGATAAGACTACATCTGGGTTACTGAAATGGAGAAACAAGGCTTGCCTGGAATCCTTGTTTATCCACCTAGCTCAGCCAGTGAATGTCCTTCCCTGTGTAGCCAGAAAATCGTACTGGGTTTTTTATTTTCTTCCACTGGGGAAGCTAGTGTTGGGCAAAAGACATTTTAGGAAGAAATGTGAGGAGTTGTTTTTTCCCCCTGTAAACATAATGCTTCTGAGTATATTACAGCTTTACGTGTAGATGATGTTACCATGCTTGTTCTAAAATAATAACGCTGCAGATTTTCATTTTCACTATGGCCAAAAGGCCATCTGTGTAAAGTTGAATGTAACTATAATTTAAGACATAGGCACTTGCCCCTTATTCATGGCTGGAGGACTAACACAGGAATTCAGTACTTTTGGGGGGGTGTTTGAAAGGAAGAGGCAAAAAAGGGAAAAAAATCTTCGAGGTTTCCATCTTAAACTAGTGCCATAGAGCCACCTGATTTGCTCTCTTCCTTCTATCTGGGTGAAAGCCTTTCTTTTGCAGTGGTAAGCTGCAAGGTCTGCGCACCTCTGCTAGCAGTGGGTTTCAGCTATTAATGTGTTTACCTCACAGATTCCATTGACATCATGGGGATGTCTAGAGAAAGAAAGCTTTCTCCAGTATTAGATAGGGTGATGAACTGTTAACAATTTTGATAAGTTTGGAAGAGCAGTCTGCATATCTGCTTATAAAGGTGAAACTGAAGGCACTTGATGGAATCTTTGCTTTTTTTTTAAATAAGGGGGTCTGCATAAAATTTGTTTTTTCTCTTCACAATAAATGTTGTTGATAAGAAACTTGCTGACTGTTTCCCAGTTGATGTCCCAATGTTTTTCCTTTCTTTTCTTAGCACTACAAGATTTGCAAGGAGACGTTGCCTATTACACCCTCTTCTTGAATTCTACTGATGATAATAGATCTCTGAGGATCCAGGCTGATGTAAACTCTATAGTCATAGGCGATTTGCAGCCCAGCACAGAGTATCAGATATTTTTTCAAGTTTCTAATGGAGCCCACAGCATCAACAGTGAAGTTGTGCATGTGACTACCTCAGACGGAGGTTGGTTAGCAGTGAATGTGTCTTGGCTTAAAATCTGAGAATGAAATTGATTGATTTTTGTTAGGGTTGAGATCAGTCATCCTTCCATTATAAAATTTCCGGTATAAAAGGAAAAAGGGCTAAAACGCTAAAAAGCTTAAGTGCTGGTTGTCATCATGTGGTAGATCAATAAACGGTCCCACTGAGACAGAAGCAAAAGCTCTAATAGCAGATATTAACCCAGTTTGTTCTCATCTTCTCCTGCATACTCCTATCTGTGTGCACTGAGTTTGGAACTGAGTTCATATCAATAAACGGTGGAATTTAGAAACAATTAATGGGTTTTTTTAAAAGATTTGCTCTGTGAAGCGATGTGCTTTTTGACATGACAGTCATCCACAGGGCCTTTCCTGAGTCACCAGAAACTCTAGGTGTAAGTTCAGCCTCTAAGAGAACTCTTGGAGTCATTTCTATGCCAGTGGGCAAATGCAGGGAGGAGGGAAGGGATATAAAATAAAAAAATAATTGTGAATCTGAAATGTGTTTAGAATGGTCTTTCTAATCTTTTTGCTTTATAAAGTCTCATTATAAACATTATAATATCATTACCTCAGAAGCAAGTGTTCCAGGTCATTAGCAAAGCACTTTAAGTAAGGATTCCATTTCCTTTCTCATGCCAAAGGTCAGCACCTTTTGTTTATAAAATAGAATCGATCGCAAGGGCAATTTTTCAACTGGTAAAGATGGGTTCTTATGATAAAAATAGGTCTTTGCATGGTTATTTCTGACATGCTTAGATAATCGTGTAATTTAACGCTAAGGAAGGTGTTGGGTTTTTTATTTTTTTTTAGTAAGTGTTAGACTTCATTATTACCTATAGTAATCAACATTCAAAACCATTTACATAATGACAATATTGCATATTGCTTCATATTGCTTCAGCTATGAGGCTGATAACGTCACGTTCCACCAGACATAAAGAGTTTTGGTCTCAGGTTTTGCTTTAAAAGCAAAATGCTCTGTTTTTCTCTTTTTTGGGGAAGAATTAGGATTGGGGGAGACATAAAAATAATGTTTGTATGTTGGCAGTGCAGATGGGTGAATAATTTATCATCATATCTCACTGGCCACATACTACTGATGATTGACACTATGCTGCTGGTATAAAGCATTTTACCATCAACTCTCATGGTTTCTAACTGAGAGTATAATAAGCCAATTTACAGAAGACTACAGACTGTGATAACTTCATCAGAGGAAAGCAGATAAGCAGTGAACCCTTTGCTAAACCTAAATTCTAATCTGCATTTGGTTAAACAAGTGCTTTTGCAGAGACAGCTGGAGTTTATTCAGTTTCTTCCTTTATTTCTAGAGCCTGAGGGCATGTTCCCTCCAGAGGTTGTCATCATCAACAGTACAGCTGTACGTGTCATCTGGACATCGCCTTCAAACCCAAATGGTGTTGTCATGGAGTACTCTATCTATGTAAATAATAAGCAGTACAAGACTGGAATGAACGAGCCGGGGTCCTTTCTTTTAGCAGATTTGTCTCCATTCACTGTATATGATATACAGGTTAGAATATCTTTTCTGGGTTGTGCAATATACTTTAATTTTACATAAAATATGTGTATTTCCAAGCGGAATATCGTTTCCTGAATTTCTTTACATACATGGACATATATTGCACTGTTTGGTTTTGTGCGTATACATACAAGGCGTAAATTTATTTTCAGCATATTTTAGGTCTGTGTACACTTTTCATAATACAAATTTCCATTATCTTTTTTCAAACCATCAAAACTCCATTTACTTTCCCCTAAATGCTATGTGCTACAACATTAGCAAAGCCTCACCATATATTACAAAGAGGCAAAGACTCTACTCCTACTCATTAAAAGAAAATTGCAATTGTTTTAGAAACATCAGGCATGCATAATATATCAGCACAGAGAAATAATGATATTGCATTTGTCATCCTTTTATCATTTTTTTTCCTCCTCATCCTTCCGAGGACGAAGCAGAGCTGATCTCTGAAATCATAGTAGTACTTTTTATGCTGTTAATAAGTACAATATTTTTTCTTTGCTTTTCCCTTTCTCTATCTTTGCCTCTCTATTCACATATCTAATGAAAGGCAAAATACTGTGTGCAGAATTAAAAAAAACCAAACCAACCAAACACCAACAAAACCCAAAACTTTCTATCTTTAAATTGTATTAATATAGTCAAGAACTGCAGTTTGACACTTACTTGTAACTATACCTGTCTATTTTGTTCAGGTTTGGTTTGCATTATATATGAGAAGGACTTAGTAGTACCATGTATATACCTCATGCTGAAAATTTGCATCCAGTTACTACATGCAATAAATAAACATCGGAGACAGGCATACCGTAACAGATTTCTATGTCCCAGCCCCTCTGAAACAGCTAACCTCCATCCATGAATACACATGTGACTTTCTGAATGCTGCTTGGAAACACATTTGTCTTTTCTCAATAACAATGCAAATTTGGTGTACTGCCTCACTTATAGACCCTCTATATTAATTTACCATGGCCACCTTCTGTTGCTTGAGATGTTAATTATGCTTCTCTTCTGCTTTCCTAGTCTTTATACTGGACTTATATTTGCATCAATGTGATAGGTAAAACCCAAACAAGCTGGTTTTATTTGTTTTCTTTTTCCTCTTTTTCTTCTTGTCCTGAAAACCATATTATCTTGGATGCATGTGCATCTCACTGGTAATCCTACTGCATTATGTTTAAATTTTTGTGTTTTGGTTTTTTTGGGGTTTTTTTACAGTAACTTGTCTGTTGACAATACAGAATGTTACCATCCTTCACTATTTCACTTTGCTTAGTTTAACCCCAAGAACTGAAAGATTAAGTTTTTATTTCTGTGGCATTTTTCATAACAAAGCGTATGATTCCTATTTGCATTTTTCACTTTTATTTTTCCAGAATAGACATGAAGGAATCAAAAATATTAAGGAAAAATGATCCTTATTTTTATGTCAGAATATATGGTAGGTGTAGAAAACTTACTCAAGGCCCCAGATCACAGTATATTTTTTTTCAGTGTTGTGTACCAGTTTCTACACATACATACTGAAAACCAAATTCACTGCAACTCTGTTGGTGATAATTTAACAGAGAACAGCAATTAATGCCAGAGGGCTGCATGTAGCCTTTTTTTTGAAAATGGTGTGGGAAAATGTGATACAGCGTAGTATATCTCTGGTAGATATACTTATCTCAAAGTTGCGGTATTTTCCTGGCTGTGTGGAATCTGTTAAATAGAAAAGAATAAAATCTTGGGTGAAGAGAGAGGTCTAAGCAAGTAGCAGAGCTGAATAATTTCTGCAGCTGAGTATGTAAAACTCATGTTCTTCCTCATCAGGTTGAAGCCTGCACGGTGTATGCCTGTGTGAGAAGCAATGGGACCCAGATTACAACTGTGGAAGATGAGCCAAAGCAGCTGTCAGCACCCATTATTCACATAATTGGCTCAAGGTACTATTAGCATAGGTGGCTTTCATATATCAGAGCAATTTGTGGCTGGAATGGGGACCAGCATGTAAGGTTGTCTTCTCTCAGCTGAGTAAGGTATATAAAAGAATTCACTATACACTGTGAAAACATTTTTCTCGGTTGTTACTTTTGGTCTTGGAGTTTTTGGCAAAAAGAGCAACTGAAGAAATCTCACCCTTGGTGATTGTACATATCCATTTAGGAATCGCTGTGCTGTGATAATAAATAAAGCAAAAGTGGAAGTAGTTAAGAGAAGAAGTGTAGAGGAATGAAAATTATCACGTTTTGCTGTCAGTCAAGAAGAGGAAGATTAATGCTCAGGGAGCAATGCGATGCTGATAATGGAAACTTAGAATAATTGTGGGTAAAAAAAAGTCACCCATCACAACAGTAAGAATTAGTAAGATATCTTAAAAGGCATGCATATCTATGTCTCCTTGAACCAGTGTTTGCAATCTGCCTATCCACTACATGCACAGACATGGGCAAACTTCTTAATTGTAAAGGGAGCATCAGATTTGCAGTCCTTAGAAGCAGCCAAATAGTAACATATACAGTGATTCTTTGGGAGTTAATATCTTCCAAAGACAAACTAAAACTAAGCTCACTAACACGTTTGTCAGAATTACACCAACAATAAAACAGTTAGCCTCCTGTGTGTATGTTATTGTTCATGTGGTTTTTTTACACTTCTGGTGGAGCATGCTCATTAGATGGGTTTCTTTTATAGAAAGAAAAAAAAATTATTTTTTTTTTTAAATAACAAAAATCTAACATCTGAGCCTTCAGAAACGGCCAGCAGAATGGATTTGCTTCTCCAATCTCTTAAGGACTTTGGTTTGCTGTATATCATTTCTACATTTTGCTTGAATTCAGAATTTGTCTCTGTATAAGGGTAAAATTAAGCTTGCTATTTTTCTGTTGCACATACAGATATAGTCAAAGCTTGTTTGATGATAAGAACTCAATTCAGGATCTCATCTTTTGCCCTTGGCTTTAACTTATGTATGCCTTTGTCTGTATTGTCTGTACTGCAAACAGTTATGCATGTTTCTGCTATTATATATAGACTAAATATGTCATAACACATGAATGCAAAAGGATCAAAAATGCCTTCCTACTTTATAATCTGCTCAGCCAGAAACAGACGCTGTTTCTACACTGCCTTTCCCTACATGTCATATTATCATCAGCTGTTCTTATATCCCAAAAGAATACTAACTACTGATCGATTGCCCGGACATGTCTGGCCGTGGCCTACACGTGCCCCGGGTAGTTCATTTATTTGCCACGGTGGATTTGCTAGAGTGGAATTTAATCAATAGCTAATTCATTAATTCTGGTCCTCGAGTATGTAAGGATTGTGCAGTATAAAAATGACTGGCTGGCTTCAGCTTTGATTGAAATATGACAAACACTACAGCTGACAGCTTCAGCAGGTGCTGGGCTGAATATGAATTTTGCTTATTTGTCCTCCATAAAAGAAAAAGCTTGGGCAAAAAACCAGTTTGTGTAGACAAGAGGACATTTTAATACATATCTGTCATCAGACGGAGAAAAAAGGCATTTCTAGAGTATAGGCTCATGGGATACCCGAGATATAATACAGACTGTGCAGTTTATTGTCTTTAATTGGAATCATGGCGTTTTTCCCTCTTCTAAATCAGTTTGAGGGGCTGTATTATTGATGAGAATGCTGTAGGATAATGTCTTTGTAGCATTCACAAATAATTGTTTTAAAATTTGCCTCAAGGTGCTGCATGACATAAATTATAATTTCACCCACCAACTTCTTAGAAGTCTTTCTGATAGCAGCTCCATCCACACTATTCTAATGAAGGTTACACCACCGAAGCCATTATAAATACCTTACTTTTCCACCCCTTACAGTTAATAACTCAGCTTCAGGCTGAAACTTGGCACAAAAGGTCGCAGTCCTGGAATGATTATTTTATAATGCCAAACTTCAAACAGAAAACAGTGTGGGACCCAATCCTGAAGTCCTAAGCCAGGTTCTGGTGTATTGCGTTTCTTGTCTGGGTTTTGGGGGTTTTTGCGAGGAATGGGGAGGTGGCATTGATCATGTTTAGGTAGAAACAAATCCTATTGAATCAAGTAAGCATTTTTTTTTAGATAGGACCTCAGGGTTGTCTCTGTAGAGAATTATTGTATTTTACTACACAGATTAGAAAGTTCTCTGAGTACAGCGTGCATGTGGATGCTGACTTAAAGTTTGTGTAGTGGATTAAATTCTCAAGGTGTGTTGGAAAATAGTTCATTTCCCTTTAAAATACTTTTCTTCTTTCTCTTGTTCCTTGTAATACAGCATGCTTAGTTGTTTGTTTTGTTTTTTTTTTTTCTAATAATTTCTAATACAATACTTAGTAGCAGCATTGTTCCTTTCAGAAAACTGAGGCACAAGGCAGATGAAGCCTGCCAGAAATTCTGTTCAGTGCTTAATTAAAAAGTCAATGGCTACGAAAACACCCTGTGGCACAAACCTGGGAAAATCCTTCAGAGCTTCATGAAGGAAGAGAGGGCCTTTTACGCACCTTGGGTGAACTAGGAATCATGGTCAGGGTGTAATAGAGAGCTCAAAGAATATAAAGCCATGGGAGAAAAGCTAGGTGAATTATTTGGTTTGATGTTCGGTATCATTGAGCCTGGGAAGATTTCTGTATCAGATCCTGTTTGTGAGTGAATGAGCTGGAGGACCTTGACATCCAGAGGGACCCTGACAGGCTTAAGAGGTAAGCCCATGCGAACTGCATGAACTCCAGCAAGGCCAAGTGCAAGGTCCTGCACGCGGGTCAGAGCAATCCCAAGCACAACTGCAGGCTGGGCAGAGAATGGATTGAGAGCAGCCCTGAGGAGAAGGACTTGGGGGTATTGGCTGATGAGAAGCTCAACATGAGCTGGGGAGTTGGAAGTAGATGATCTTTAAGGTGCCTTCCAACCCAAACCATTCTATAATTCTATGAACTATCTCAAATTAACATGTTAGTGAGAAAGATTATAGAACAATTGGATAGAACATGTAGTAATAAATTTTTGGGATGATGGTGTTTGCTCAGGAGTTCTAAAGGAGCTCAAATATGAAAGTGTCAAACTACTGTGCAGTGCAAAATATCCTTTAAATTGGTCTTGGTACTGGGGGAATGGAAGATGAGACAATACAGCAGATTTCTCCAAGGGGATCTCTGGAACTAAAGAGCAGTAAGTCTGATTTTCCATACTGGGAAAGTGGGTGGAAAGTACAGATAAAGAAAGGGATTCACAACTACGTGAATAAACATGAAATGGGGAAGATTGCTGTGGAGTCATGTCCAACCTGTGTGTCCAGGCAACATACAAAGTCAGGTTTCTCAAGTACGCTTAGTTTTATAGCACTTTCCCTGAAGTATTCAAGGCTGTGTTCCCATAGAAGGAAACCTGATCCCTCTCCCACTTTAGTAAGGGGAAAAACAAAGCACAGAAAGATTTCATGAAGTCTGTAGCAACAATAAAAGCATAATGCTATTTATCAGACTTTCTGCACTGTGTCATACTGCCTTGTACATTAGCACTGCAGTCCATGATATGGCAGGTAGTTAATGCCTGTGCAATAACGCTGAAGCAGTTGCTCAGTATGTGTGATCTTCTGAGGAGGAAAGTATTTCATCCACTGGTCATTAATAATAGTGTTCCCTACCTTAAGAACGTCGAGTCAATCTTGTGGTTTTTCTGTGACTTTTTTTTCCTAGTTTAGCTCCTGAACATAAAGTCATTGAATCTTAGATTTGACATGAGCTTTTAAATATAAGCTTTGTATTTGATGAGACTAATACAACATTGGCCCTCAAGATTCAAAAGTGAGGCCTTGAATATTCTTTATTTTGATGGTTAAACCTTTACTACTGAGTTGAGGAAAAAAAACCCAGGAGGAGTTCTTTTCATGGCTCATGGATAGTCAAAGCTGATGCTACTTGAAGCAGGCAAAAAACAGAATTTCTTTTCCAAAGTTTGGTTTACCAAAATGTGTCTGATGTTATATCAAACCTGAAATACTGATATTTTTCATAGATAAAACAAAACCAATATTTCTACCTGGAAATCTCAGAATGAACTGTCTTCACGCGCTTGAGCCAAAGGATTTCAGTTTGCTCTGTTGCACCAAAAGCAAATACACCTCTGTGGGTCAGTTTGAAATTGTTCTTTGTCTCCTGGAAGTGCTGCAGTGCCTCATGGACCTTGTAGTCTGAAGCAGTTCTGTTCTGTGAACGTGGTGAGGCTGCCTTTTCTCTGGGAGATGAGCCCTACTTCAGTCTTTTCGCCACATTGACAGCAGTCACAGAAGGGACTCATCCAGCATTTGAACCATCATAAATGGCACATGCTTGAAATGAAGTTTTCTCTGGGCTATACGCCACATGCCAGGTCTTGTACGTCTGTCCATGCCCAGCATTTGCAAGTCTGCTTCTGTAGTTTGGGCTGTGGGAATTTTACCAGCACAGGCACAACTCCGGCTTACCAGAGAGGGAGTAACGGGGGGTGAAGAGAAGGAGAGGGTGGACAGGCTCAGTCCCTGTGTTTCTGTGGCTGTGTCAAATGCACCATACGTGATACATCTGGATGCACACTAAAGTGAAGGTTCTCAGCTCAGCCTGGGGTATTTGTGCAGATGGAGGGGTGTCAAAAAGCCTCTGCAGTCCTGTGAAAACCCTGCTGATTTTTTTAACCTGAGCTATGCATTGCTCTTGCTATGATGCTTTCAAAACCCCCACAATTTGGCATGGGAGGCAAACACCAGAAGTTGTAGATGTAACTGAAACATTCGCAAAATTGTGAAGGAGTCTGCTTATCTGTGGGTCGTTATTGGAAGGTCATACTGAGTTTTACCCTTTCGGTGGCACTGGTCAGTGAACTCTCCCATGCCACGTAATTTTCTTGTGCAGCTGCAGCTTTACACCATACCAGGCTCTGTTGACCCCAAATGTGTATCTATAAATTGAATAATAGTAAAGTGATTGCTTGTTAAAATAAAAAAATACAGGCTGAGTTCTGCAGAAAAGGCAAAATGTTCAAATCATTGCATCAATTCTTAGGCCTAATTTGAAATTATTTCAGAGAGAAATATGACTTGCAAAACTGCAAAAACTGGCACAATACTTTGAAAATACACCCTTGAGGGCCAAATGAAACTTGCAGAAAGCAAATAATTCAAAAAAATATGCTTGGAAATGCTTTCTTTGCTCCTGTGATCTATACTGTACAAAGACCAGGAGAGAGTTACAATGGCACTTGTAAAGGTTGAAGTATTACCCTTCTTTTCATTTTTTTTATCTTTTTTTTTCCTGAAATTTATACAACATATTTTCCTGCTTTTATGTTTTTAAGTTAGGTCCTGGAACATTATTTAAATGTAGACGCGTGTGTATGTGCGCGAGTGTGTGTTCACGTGCACATGGTAGAATATGTATTGAATACAAAATAGCCATGTACCGAATATGGAATTAAATCTATGGTTCAGATGAAGACCTTGGAATGATAATGGTGACTCTACAAGTCACCTATGAAGTTATTCCTTCATAGGTGACATTAATTCCTGTTCTGCAAAGGCTTATTGCTGTGTGTATTCCTCTGTTTATACCTCAAGGAAGTGAAATAATAGCTCAGTTATTTTTATTCTGTTAAGATGTCAAAGTTTATCTCAGCAGCTGCTGTTTCACTGTAACATTTTCACTTAAATTAATGCTAATTTATGATGTCATTGGCATTCTGACAGTGGCTGTGTAATTGGGACATGGAGATTAAAAAGAGGTACTTGGAGCCTAAGAATATACTATGCAATTCTGTCAGTCCTCCTATTGATCTACATGTAGCAATGGGATCTCCTTCTGTCGACCCAAAGAGAGTCATAGTAAAAGAAATTTGTGTCTTATGCAACATTCTAGAGTGATTATGCAAGAAATGAAGTTTTCATTTGAAATACTAATGTAAAATGTGTACATTATAAAAGATAAAGAAAATTTCTGTTCCTAATATCCCTTTTGACTTTTTTTTTCTTTTTTTTAAGTGTAATATTATGTGAGATTTTGGAGCCAATATCTGCACGTTTTTAGTTGTGACGTTCATGCTACAGTTTAACATGACTCTTCCCTTAAGATAGTTTCTTCCTTAAACTGGTGATGGTCTGATATCAAACCTGAAATCAACAACAGGATTTTGTTTTACAGTCTTTTGCTGGCTGCTGCAGTCATGCTTTTGCTTTCCAAGTCAGAAGTCTTGAGTCTTACTTGTGATAAACACTTACATTTTTTACTTCTAATTTTACATCAATGAAAATATTTAAGTACAGAACAGAACTAGCCCTTACTGACGCTGTGATGAGCTCTTTCTTTTTATTCTGTGCTGAAGAATACATTTCAAAGCTACATACATTTTTTGTATAATGTTTTTGAAAGCAAGGAAAAGGCAAGATGAATACAAATCTGTTTGAAATGATGCCTGAGCACAATGTGAGTAAGCTGCACTGGCGACAGCTCAGAGGGCAGGGGGTGGTCTTTTGTCCCCCAACTGCCCTTCCTCTGCCAGGTTCCTATCTGAGAATGGAACAGTCTTGCCAGCCTTGACAATAGTTCATGTACACCTTTGCTATAGCATCAGGACAGCATACTGAATCCCTTCTCTTATCACTGAAATGAAATGAGTAAAAAGCTAGAACGTTTATTACACATAAGTTTCCAGAAGTTTGAATGAGATGGCTTTTAAATAGCAACCTTTAAGGACTTTGATTGCATGTGTGATTTATTTTCCCAGAGTATTAGCACATATTGACACCTTTTTCAAAATTTTACACTTTTCTGTTATTAAAGCAGCTGTGAAATTCGCCATCCAGAGAAACATTTTGGCACTTCAAAATATTTCTCTCCATGTGAACTAGTATAAAATGGAACTAGTATATGCTAATCCTTTAATTTAAGTATCCATAAGAGCATAAGTACTTTCAATAAATTAACAGATGTTAATTTTCTGCTTATTGTAGATCTCTTCAAATCAACTGGGCATCACCAGGACAGCCAAATGGCATTATCCTGGGATATGAACTCTTACGTAAAGCGTGGCAGAGGTGTACCCCATCAAAGACTCCAAGGAGCAGCAAAAGTAATAGAATATGCATCTCATTAAAATGTAAAAAGCATGAAAGTATCTGTGGAGAAGCGTGTTATCATCCAGAGTTGAAGGTACATGTATGTTTTTAAGTTAGCAATGTAATGAAAAATTATACTTTCAGGAATAAGTTTGTAAATCAAACATCTTTAGTTATCAGGTGAAAGGAAGTGGAGGCTTCTGCTTCTTTTGATGTTTTAAAATCAAGGCTCTGATATGTTTCTTGAAACTTTTAAAAATAAATATGGATGTTTGAGCTCCGCACAGGGATAGCTGTGCACAAATCTCCAGCAGTGTATGTGAGTCAGCTGATGACAAGTGATTCTGTTGTCTTAAGTCTGTGATTGTTTACTTTATTTGTCCTTTCAGAAGAAATGGTTAGCATTTATGAATATGTCTTGCATTAACACTTTCATTTGGAGCAATAGCGCAGTTCTGAATTGAATCCTCAGATTGTTTTCATTTACTACATGCTGTTTCAGGGTAGAAGTGGTTTTAACACATGAGAACTAAATCTCTTGCACAGGAAACTAAGCCAGAACCTGTGTTTCAAAACCCCTTCAAATATGCTCCAGCTCTGGAAGGGGACTTTAGGCTCCCAACCAGTCTTTGGACCACCTTACTTGATAAACATGCATCTGAAGTTTCTTCCCTTCAGAAAGCTTTGCTCCATGAGTATAGTGCAAATATGTTCATCCCAAGGAATCAGGCTGTATCTGATCCAAAGTAAATCTTGCAAGCCACAGGTAAAGGAAGTTTTAGGAATCTCAGCACCAACCTCTTGAATCCACTGATACAATCCCATTGTGTCAAATTACATAGTGGGTATATATGTATATAGATGTCTGCATGTATTTTTGCATCCCACTTGGAATAATCACTTTTGCTCAGCTGCATGCCATGGATTGCACACTGTAAGCTACTAGCGGCGACTCTTTGCTCAAGTATTCAGGTATCTGTGAAGCACATGATGACAGTTCATATGGCTCCTTTGGCATAAAGTGATCACACTGGACCACTTAAAGACCACAGGCAATTTTCTAGGTGTATACAGAATTTCAAACCCTGCATGGCAAGTAGTGATTATTAACATGACTTGTGAGTTGCGTCCATCCTTGTGCCCCCCCTCGCAATTCTTCCTTGACTAAATGCTTAATGACCAGATTCTCCAGTACAGAAAATCTGTTTAGATTCAGCTACAAGTGGGTGGCTGTTAAATGACAATGATGAGCAGTTCTGAATGGGATCCATTGTGATTTGTCAGATGTATTTTTAAATTATGGCTATTTTCAGGTTAATCTTCATATGAGTTCCTGTTTAGGAGTAGGATCAATAGCATAGCGGGAGTCTGTAATGGTTTTTATTGACAAATAAGGTAGAAAACTCTTAGTTTGAAAGTAAGATTTAATGTAATGAAATAGTGTCCCTATTTGTCAAAGGATTCATCACATGTTCCATGACTAAAGCAAAAAAAATATGTATTCACAAGATTCCCTGTCAGACGAGACAGTAATTAAGGAAGTGAGCTATTTGAGGGACTCAGATCAATGTATAAATTATTCCAGCCAACACAGCTGTCCTGGCTGTGCCTCCTCCCAACTTTTTGTGCACCCCCACGCACACTGTCATTGAGAGCAGCCCTGAGGAGGACTTGGGGGTGTTGATTGATGAAAAGCTCAACATGAGCCGGCAATGTGCACTTGCAGCCCAGAAAGCCAACCGTATCCTGGGCTGCATTTAAAGAAGCATGACCAGCAGGTTGAGGGAGGGCATTCTGCCTCTCTGCTCTACTCTCGTGAGATCCCACCTGGAGTACTGTGTCCAGCTCTGGGGTGCCCAGTACAAGAAAGACATGGAGCTGTTGGAGCGAGTCTAGAGGAGGGCCACAAAGGTGATCAGAGGGCTGGACCCCTGGCTCTCCTATGAAGACAAGCTGAGAGAGTTGGGCTTGTTCAGCCTGGAGAAGAGAAGGCTCCCAGGGAGACCTTATAGCAGCCTTCCAGTACCTAAAGCGGGCCTGCAGGAAAGCTGGAGAGGGACTGTTTACAAGGGTATGTAGTGGTACGGCAAGAGGTAATGGCTTTAAGCTGAAGGAGGGTAGATTTAGATTAGCTATTAGGAAGAAATTCTTCCCTGCGAGGGTGGTGAGGCACTGGAACAGGTTGCCCAGAGAAGTTGTGGATGCCCCCTCCCTGGAAGTGTTCAAGGCTGGGTTGGATGGGGCTTTGGGCAACCTGGTCTAGAGGAGGAGGGTGTCCCTGCCCATGGCAGGGGGGTTGGAACTAGGTAGTCTTTGAGGTCCCTTCCAACACAAACCATTCTATAATTCTATGATTGTTGGGTCATGTTGAGCTTCTTAGTAACTAGCACCCCCAAGTCCTTCTCCTCAGGGCTGCCCTCAACCAATTCTTTGTCCAGCCTGTAGTTGTGCTTAAGATTGCCCCAACCCACGTGGAGGACCTTGCACTTGGCCTTGCTGAACTTCATGTGGTTCTCATGGGCCCACCTCTCAAACCTGTCAAGGTCCCTCTGGATGGCATCCCTTCACTTTAGCGTGCCAACCACACCACACAGCTTGGTGTCATCGGCAAATTTGCTGAGAGTGCACTTGATCCCACTGTCCACGTCACTGACAAAGATGTTAAACAGCATATATGTATGAGTTAAATTTGTATTATATTAATTTTAGAAGTTTTCTTCTCTGGGGTTTTTTGGGGTTTTTTTTCAATCTTTGTGCATTTATGGTAACTTTGAGCTTGAAGAGTGTCCATTTATTTTTATAGCTTCCTGACTTTCTAGTTTTTTCTAATTAATTTTACATTATTTTGTTATAATGGCCTCTCTGTATTCTGAGAGACTGTGGTTAGAAGTGGGTGCTATTTGGTTAAGTAATGGATATATAATAAACGACTAGAAGGTCCACAGGAAACTGAAGCACTCATACATAAAATGAAATGGGAGTAATTTTTGTGGGTGAATTGATTAAAATTTCCCTCCTGATACTTTGCCTGGTTTGCTATGTGTATCCGCACTGGCCATCCAAAATGTCTGGAAGAGATATCTACAGAGCTCCTGGCACATCCATGTTCCTTTTAAACTAGAGTCTGTGACAGGGACCTTATGTGGCAGCCCCCTGTCACACTTTTATATAAATTGCTGTCAGTCTATGCCAGCTATAATGCTGAAGCATTTATGCTAGTATATGCGGTCTTTAGATTCGACAGTCTACTGGACAGAAGTGAAGAAAAGCAACACTGACCAGTGTACGCTGAAAGGAAAAGCCCCTTATCCCAGTGCCAGCTGCTATTTGCCATACATTAATTGTACAGCCAAATGCAAAGAGATGCCACTGAGAGTTAAACACTGAGCCGCTTAAGTAATGTTAAGATCCAGAATAATAAAGAAGTTTTTGGTTCATTTGATGACAGGCTGGTCAACAAAACCAGGCAGATGTTATATACATTGTTCCAATAGACAAACAGGTTCTGCAGTTCTCGCTTTTGCTCTGGTCAGTTACTGCACCTTGTATACAAGACACAATGGGTCTAATTCCACTTTTACAATTTCCTTGAATTCAGGAATATACAGTGAGAGGAAAAGGAGGCCTTTTATGCAAAAATAATTTGGAGATCTGTCCTGGGCTATTTATTACTATTTCCTTATGGATTTATGGGTGACATTTGGCATTATCAGCTGGCTATTGTAAGACACTGCAGAAAAAGAGGGATTTGTTATTTCTTATCTACATAAGAGATATAATCCCCTCCATCCACAGAAACCAAAGTGTTTCAGTAATAGGAATACAAGGGTGTGTTGTCACTGCACAGCAGAGTGGGATGCAGAGACTCTTCAGCTAACACTGGCCGAGTTGGGTCCAGCTGAGTGGCACAGTGATATCAGAAAGGCAGTGCTAAATAGCCCAGGTGCAGGGTCGCACTGGTGTAGATATGTGCGTGCTGCATTTGGCATCCAAGTTAGTATCTCTGCATAGCACCGTGCTGGGTAAACAAACCAACTTGCTCAGAGCTGTCTTGGGAACCTCTAAAAAAGCAGGTGACCTTTTCACTACAAGGGACATGTCTACATGCCCATTCACGGGCTCATGTAGGCCTGATATTAAGCTGAATGAAGACCAAAAAAAGATTTCTGCTACCCTAAATAATCTTTGCATCAGATCCCTACTTCTTCTTTCTAGTTGTTACCCGCTTTTCTGCTTCAAAATTAGAAATCTTTGTTATTTTAACTAAAGCCAACACAGTGCTGTGCCCGGTATCCTTACCCTGGTGTTTGTAATCAGACTTGGATGGATTTCTTGATTGCAGAAATAATTTAGAAAGGTGGGGTTTGTGTGTAGTTTTGCAGAAAAACTGAGAATACACTCTCATGATCAATTTTGTCAGCTGCCAGGAGGGTCATAATGTCTTGTGTACCTTTTACAGTAACGGGCCTGTGCTGCTTGGGTGCTTCCAAGCTGCCAAAACTGACATTCTTTTCCCGGCTGTTTTCAGTAAGGTGTGATCCATAACTCTACCCATATTTAAAATCTCAAAACAGACATCAGCTTACAGAGTGCATATCGCGAGATCTGCAGAGATGTACTTCAATTAACAAGGGATTGTGCCCTAGCTTCACCCCTCAGGGGCCATAATCTCAGTACCAATATGGAAGGCATTCCTATATTATCCATGTAGCTCCTGTTGTTACTGGCATCCTGAGGTGAACACTGGAAATAATGAGACAGGTTGCGTCAAAATATAATTAAAATAGTGCCATAAAGGCTACTAATTGCCGTACACAATGGATCATGAGTATGAACATCAATGGTTAAAAAAGTCCTGACTGAAGGTGCTAATACAGCTTCAGCACTTTTTATTTTCAGTAGCAACAAGCTGTATAAATCCAAAGTTAATGAACTAATCAAATATAACTCTGACATTACTAGGAAGTACAGGCTTTACTCATCATAATTAACATGTGCCATTTGTTAAGAACACCAGCAGGACTCTTGTCTTTAAGGACAGGAGGAGCAAAACAGTGGCTTGATAGCTAGCCTCAAAAGCACAATTTTCAGGACTGAAAACTAACGCATCTCGACACTGGTGAAGGATACTCCATCCACATTTATGTAAAATTTACTATTAACGCTGGCAATATTGTGCAAATTCTTTTCAAGTTCTTTCAGGCTTAAAGAACCTTTAAAAAGATAACAATGTATAATGTGTGTTGTAACACACCTGACGGACAGGAAATGAAATTCATTTTAGTAAGATAATATATAGTGATTTGTAATGGAATAACAATAATTTCTTCTCATGGATTTTAGATCTAAGGCTGTACAAATTACCAAAAGAGAACAGGAGTTTGAGAAAAGAAATGGGTGAGTAAGTATACTTAGGAAGGAAGGGTGTCTATATAGATTCGGAGATAATTTAAGTAAAAAAGAATGAGCCTTGCTAATTTAAAATATTCCCTCTCACATGAGAACATGATGGGTCAATCATTACTCTGGTGTTTGCTCCACAGGCAGAAATTTTTAATGAACTCCTGTAGCTAATAGGAATTCCTTAGAGTGTTTTGTGAATTGCTATTTCACAAAGTGGCTCTGGCAGCAAGCGTTTGACAAGAAGGATAAACATGGCTGCCTAGCACATCTGTTTATTTGAGTAAATCAGTCCTAGCTCAACTGGCATGTGTCCATAAGGCCAGATAACATCTTTCTGCAAAGTCTTCAGCAAGCAGAAGGATAAGGGATGACACAATTTTAATTAAAAGAGAGTTGCATAGATAAGTTTGGAGTATTTTTAAAAAATGTTAAAATATTGTGTAATCCTGCCTGCCAGATTTGATATCTAGTTACTCTGCACTAGGGTCATGACTGACTGGGCCTTTCTCAGGTATCTTAATGACCCTTTCCTCATGCCCAACCCTTCCCGGTCCTTGTGCTCCTCAGTCACACTCCCTCTGTGGGCTTGGATGGGAGGAGAACTGCAGGATTGATTTGTACGTAGCTCAGTCTACCAATATTTTTACGGGCTCCCATGATAGCTAAGGATGAACATCTTCCATCATCTCCATAGACAGTAAAGATCTGGTTAGCAAGCATATGTCAAGCATTCAACCCTCCGTACGAGGGTGAGACCTCCAACCTGCCTAAAATGTTGGTGTCACTATATCTGATTGCTAGGAGGTTTCTGCTTTCATGGACATAGTAACGCCATCCAGTTGGGACTGTCACTTTTAGATCTAAGAGGATGAGATAATAATAACCTTTTGCCACTATAACTTTCAATCCATCTGCTTTTCTTCTTTGTCAATGACATAATTTTAGCATTACTTGAATGCATTTTATTTTATGGATTGATAATGCAGAATCCTTGGGCTGAATATCAATGCAAATAGAAACTAACTATCTTTAGAGGACTGCCAAAAAACTGTTATTTAACAATTTACAGCTGACTGCAGAGGATGTTATGGAGCTACATGATAATAGCACCAACTATATCAATCGGTAATGCCAGATGAGAGTCTGAATGTGTTTTAGAGCTGACTGGACCCCTTTTTGGAAGCTGTCTATAGGGTATTGAGAAATACTGAGGATCTTAAATCATTTTTAACAAGGAAAAGTAACTGCTGAAACTATGGTAACACACCTGGGTGTTCAGCCGGGGATTTTTTGAGGGGATTAAGGAGAAAAAGGAGACACACCGCTAATAATGCAGTCTTACAAATAACGTTCTGACTAGAATGCTTTAGAGTTAGTACTAAAATGGCCCTCCCCATGTCTGTGTGAAATACATAGAGCAGCTGTTTCTACTCAGTATTCACAAGAGAGGGGGCATTTCTTAAAGTTGGAAACATCACATGGAATGTAAAAAGGCTGCTCAAGCATTTGAGTCTGGATAATGCCAAAGATGTGCACATTTCTTTTTCTGAAAGACACTGTTCAGGTGAAGTTTGGGTGATGTGTATCAGTGAAAAGAAGGAAACGGTACAGGGATGACAAATGAAATCCATGAAAAGAAGAAGAGAAATTAGGCTAGACAGATCAAAGAGGGAGACGCAATCCCAAGGAGCACACAAACTGGGACCAGGAATGTGTGAGGAGCACGTATCTGGCCTCCTCTCATGCAGGCTTTTACTGGCTCTGGTGTCTCAAGCTCCAGGTGCAGTAAAAAGGACAGAACAGAGGCCATTCTCTACAAGCGTCAAGAACTGTGGCTACATGTGATCTGTTGTGAGGACAGTGGCAGGATAGTACTCAATTTGATATTTTTAAGAATGCTTTTAAATGACTCGGTAATACAGAGACCAGCTAATCTTCTAGGTTGCTTTGGAGCCAGTTGTAAATGAAGAAAAGCTCAGTCTGGAGTGTGTGCCAGTTATAAAAAAATATCCAAAAGATGGGAAGCAGAGAAGAGGTGAAAAGCAGAGTTTTATTTGACATCTTAACTAATGATCTGGAAGAAAGAACAGTAGGTTAATTAAATTCATAGATTGGATTATATTACCAGTGACAAGGTGGACAGCAAAATAATATAATAGGACCTACAGAGACTCAAAATTCCTGAACAGAAAATGACAAAATTCAGCTATGCTGGTAGTCTAAAACAGGTGCAGAATGAGCAAGTGTGCTGGAAAAACAGAAAACTGTGTGACAGTTCAAAGCATATAAGGTTATAAAACCTCAAAATATAGTGAGGAAACAAGAACACCTTCTGCCCTACCTCATGTTAATTTTGGGTTACGTGTTGTTTATGTATCGTAAATTGTAACTTCAGAACCTAACCTAATACCCCCAAGGGTGAGTAAAGGCCATTCAAAACTGAACATAACAAAGCATCATATATTCATGTAGAAGTCAGAAAGAATTTGTTTATGACTTAAGAAAAGTAATAATATTGTTTCTGCGTGTATAATTTATGTTAACATTATAAATGTAATACAAATTATATGTCCTGAGCCTTAGTAATGGAAATTTTTTAAAGTTTTTTGTTAGCTAGTAATTAAAGCACCTAGGTAACCAAAAGATCTTTCTAGAGGAAAGTGCACTTTCTTTCTTTGCCGCTATAATAACCTGATTTAGAATGTGGTTAAAGAAGGAGTGGAAGTGCTTCATGTCAAAAGAAAACAAAGGAGCAACCCTGCTCTAACATCTGTGCTGTACTGCCAACTGCATTTGCCGTCTAGCTGTAAGAGGCATCCTTCTGGCTAGTACAAGTTGCACCAACTGCAGGTTCTGAGGTTCCAATTTTTACGAGGATTCTACTGACTGTTCTATATGATTTGCTGTGTATGCAGCATGCCACTCCATCGACACAGGAGTAAGTGTACAAATAATTATTTGATTGTTCAAGCGTATAATTTTCGCGACAGCACCTAGAAAGAAGTCTGCACTTAAAAGACCTTTTCGAAATTCATTTCCATGTAAATTTTATTTTGGAAAAAAAAAAATATCCCTATATAAATGCTATTCTCTTGAGACCACATTGTCTGAAGAACTGTGGTCATAAATAAGTGATCATGTGCTATAAGAAGAAAATCCCACTTATTTTTATGTGAAAGAAAACCCAAGAGCTCATATTGGGAAATACTATTTTTTAGTTGTAAGAGTTTCATATGACATGTCTCATCATAAATGAATGAATGAATAAATAAATAAATAAGAATTGGGGAGAAAAGAAAAGGATAAGGTGATGGTGGATTATATCTACATATTGCAATCTACTCCACATTGAGAGACTCAAACAGCCTGCAAGGCATATGAAGATGATTCATATTAATGGACTATTTTATTAAGGTGCAGTATGGCTGAAAGCCACAAAATAGCAGCATTCTGTCAGATACACAGTAGTTTATTGAAGTCTGATAATGCTGGAGGGCACAGGATTTTAGCCATGTTACATTTTATTTGACTGCAGTCATATTAGTCTCCGTACTCGATGTGTTGTACGCGTTTTCATATACGTTGTTTTGCCAGAGAACACATTATGTTCTGTTTAACAGATATTGCCTTACTGATTTTTTTTNACAGATATTTCCTTTTTGGTTTTTTTTTTTTTTTTTTTTTAACTACTTCTAGGTATGTTGTAATGGGATTCTGCACGACAATAAACCTGGCTTCCAATGCTGCGAGGACAAGTACATTCCATTTATTCTTAATTCACCAGGGGTTTGCTGTGGTGGTCAGATACATGCTGTGCAACCGAAACATCAGTGCTGTGGTGGTTATTACACTAGGGTATTAGTAGGTAAGAGACAACTCCTTTCTAGTGCTTGAAAGAAACAAAACAACAAAGTTGATGTATCTGTTAAACCAAGGAGAATGAAAACATAGCAATAAATGTGGGATTTATCAAGATTTCTCGATGTCTTCAAGACTTGTGTTCAGTGGGATAAGCAAAGATAATTGCACTGACTTTGTCTTCTAAACACGGTACACTCTGTTTATACAAGAAAGGCGTAATTGATGAAACCTGATGATTGGGTCATTTCCCAGAGAACTAATTTATGCCAAACTATACTTAATTGCAGTAAGTGCTCCATAATGGGGAGGGCAGTTCTGCTTAATAGGAACACCATCAGGCAATTTAGTGGTGCGGTTTAGTTCTCTGCTTGACTTGACCCCATGTGATTTTCCCTAGCCATTTATTTTGTGGAACAATTGTTAGCGTTTGGGGTTGATATTATGGATTACGTCACTTCTGCTTGTTTCTACATTGTCTACTCTTTGTTTCCACCAATGTTACAGCTCAAACTACACATCCCACAAGTAGTATCTTGGATGGAGATCCATGCTTTTCTTAAGGCTCATCGTACTCCTTCTCAGAACTGTTCGGGAAGTTTGCCAAAACTGTGCTTCTGTGCTGTTGTCCAGAGTTTGGTTTTCCAGTTTGTTGGTGGGTTTTTGACAGGGAGAGGGGAAGAAAAGGGGGAGGAGAGCCCTTTCAGGGGGCAGTGTTCAGAGCATATATCTCTTTGTAGGCAACTGTCAGGTCAGGAGCTAAAATGCTTCCATTACTCAT
Source organism: Aramus guarauna (assembly GCA_013400195.1). NCBI lineage: Eukaryota > Metazoa > Chordata > Aves > Gruiformes > Aramidae > Aramus > Aramus guarauna. Next base: position 2,613,999 of record VXBL01007437.1, read on the forward strand.
GAGCTGGCATGCATTCCCAAGGCTCAGAAATGCTTGAATTTTTGCCAGCACATTCAGCACATCCCAAGTTCTGATCCTTTGAAAAGTAATTCATATATCACAATATTAGAATGCCTTCCATGATGTCATCAGAAAAATGCTATCACATGGAAGAACCAGAGAAGAGTATTTTGCTGGCCTCATTAATCTCAATATACTGAAATGGAGAGATTATACTGTGACCTCTGTCCTCATCCAGTGGTCTATGTTAACTAGCTTAATGTTGTTTACATCAAGAAAGAAAAGTACAGTGAAACAAAATGTCTTATGTCTGAAAGTAGTTCTTGTTCAGTCAGCACTCCACAAGCATGAAACAGTGAATGTTTGAACATGATTTTAAACGTGGGGTTTTTTTTCCTAAGTATACTTGCTGCATTCTCTTTCTCCGCACTCTAAAGGGCAGCAACATGAACAATGTTGGTCACTTTTTTCTTTTTTATTTTTATAAATATGCTAATAACCTCAAGCTAGATGTTAATGTGGGTCATTCTTTGATAAGGATAACAATTAACTGGTAAGACTGCATGGTAGTTTTCAGAGAGAGAACATTTTCCAGCCTAGCTTGGAATGGATCCCATTTTGAGAGGTTAATGAGAAGGTTACTGATCCTTTGTGTCTTATGTCTAATAGTTCTTAAAAAAACCCGTTTTATTTCCAATGGATATAAGCTACATTCTGTGTTTTAATACTTTCTCTGTGTAGCAACTAAATTAGATTCCGAGGAATGCAGGAAAATATGATGAAGTATCTAAACAGATTAGATCTATTATACTCTAAAAATTTGTTCTCATCTTTTTTTGTTTATTATTGACTTTATTTGATAAAGTTATTTATACAGGAAACTCTCTAAGCATACATATTTCCCAGATGTTGTTTGGCCAGCTTGATAGCTCTAGATGTACTGAAGCACACTGGGCTGAAGGCATGAAGATTACAAATTAGGAAGGCAGGAATCTCAGTTTCTGAAACAGTAGTGCACGAAGAAGTGCAAACATCCATCCCAGAACTGAGATGGGAGGAGAGATTCTTAAAGCAGCTACTACCACCCAGGCACCTCTTCGGCAAGGAATTTGCGGAGGGAGGAAATGTTCTCCTTCATCTGTTATGATTGCATGACATGTTTTTTTCTGACAAAAGCTGCATTGAGTTTAGGGTTCCTTGTCTGTAATTCCCAACCTTTCAGGAGAAAAGGACTTGAGATACTACTTTCAGTGAGAGAAAATAATTTTAAAAATCAAAACACTTTTATTAACAATCAGGAATCCAAATATTTGAATCACCTCTATTACCCATCTTCAACAGCAGAACAAAACCCTACTCCTTCCAAATGACATTTGAGCCACAGAAAACATTGCAACACAGAAAGATCATACAAAAAAGTAATGTTTAGAATACTGGATCAGATCAAGTGCAGACACTAGTGAATGAAAATTATTGCCGTTTACTATAATTTTTCTCTCCATTATAGAAGTATCTACTCTGTTCGTAGCACACAGTTTAGCCCAGCCCACCACTGTAGCATCAGTCTCATTGGCAGCCTTATCCTAAGGCCTTTTCCTGCAAAAGCTGATGCTTTTGCGTAAGTAGCAACCAAGCCCACTGATTGTGATGGTGGTATTTAATTTTTAAAGTGAGTTGAATCCTGAAGTTCTTTGGGAGATGAAGTCCTGAGTGACACTGAAGAACTCTTTAAGCATTGTGAATTAGTCCTTCAAAACAAGTTTGGAATGATTTTGGAGGAGACAAGGAATTTTTTTTCCGAGAATAAGTAGGCTGACTGTTCTGTTAATCATAGCAAGAACGGATTCTCTTTACTATGTAACTGCCTCTACTTAAAGGTTTTCAGCTGTATAATTGTCATATTTACAGAAATTAGTTTTGTTGCTCTTCTCAGTTTGTCTTTGTCATGCTTGCATTTTTATATCTTACAGAGTCTTGGCCCTGAATTCATGCATGCGTGTTTCTTTAATTATTATTACAAATGAATATAATATTTTTGTAGCATTCTAAAGTACCGAGTGATTCCATGCTTTCACGTGGAACATTTTGTACACGAAGCTACCAGTGCGTGAACCCAGACTTGTTGCTATCAGATGAAAGCCTCTCAGGGATTTCAAGAGCTATAAATGCATAAAATCTTTAATTGTATTCTTAAATTGACAGGAGAAGTATGCTGCCCTAACGCAGAGCAAAACAGAGTTTCAGTTGGAATTGGTGACTCTTGCTGCCAGGGAATGCCTTACTCCACATCGGGCAACCAAATCTGCTGTGGTGGATCCCTCCATGACAGTTTCAATCAACAGTGCTGTGGTGGAGAAGTCGTAAGCACGGACTTGGTCTGTTGCGGTGATGAAAAAGCAGGGACTGCACACAGACCTCTCACAGGTAAATGATAAGTTTTCAAGAAAAAAGGTATTTGTCTTTCTAATTCTCTTGTAACACTAACCATTCTGCAGTGGCACACTCAGATTTAAAGCGTGTATGCCAATTTGTTAAAATGATGTTGCACTTTACTCTCACCTATTCTGATAGACTGCAAAATGGTCAGCTTTCGATAACTCTTCTTTGCCTTTGTCCAAAAGCTGCAGGGTCTGGAGACGCTCCAGAAAATTCAAAAGGAGTGCATGATCTTTCATTATGCTAGTCAGAAAATAAGATCAGTCCCCTATTAATGAGTAGAGCAGAGGTTAGACTTGGCCAACTTGTGCAGGAATTTCCCGTTTGCTTTGGAGATGTGGAGTTAGTCACCTAGAAACTGAAGATGGCGTTGCTATCTGCTTGGCTGTCTGCGTCCCTCACTTCTGCATCTACATAGGGGTAAACCTGCTGCAGTTTAAAATTAACAAAATTTAATGCCTAGCACTAGTCACTTGTTCATCTGGTGTATGCCATTAATCTCTTGCACACCATAGGAAATTACTCCATCGCTCAGAGGTACAATCTGAACCCTACTTCCTCGTAAAGCATTCTGTGACTAGCTGGTGACAGAGATTGGAGGTATTATTACAAACCCCATTCAGGTATTTTCATGTGTCTTTTCTTTCCACAGTTATTAGACAAATTATATACCATCAACCTTAGGCTTTCTCAGCCTGACAAAAAGACTTCAGAAACAATTGCAGTCTCAAAGGGTAGCCCAATTTCAAAACACCGAAATAATGAAAGTTTAGTACCCAATTCTACTTGGTGTACAAAGACGAGGGATGCAGCGCTTTCACCATTTGTGTGCCAGTTTGAGCCTCGAGTTGTACAACTAAGGATCTTAATATATACCTCAGAATCCAGATCTGAAAGCTGAACTACTCCCTTCCCAAAATCGAGCTTTTCCTCAGCTTATGTTTTGTATTCACTGGATCCTTCGGCCGCTGTGGTACCCTAGTTCTGCGTTGACTGTCAGGAAGGGCTAATCAGAAGAGCCATTGCAACGCTTTCTGCGGTTTCTATTCTGCCCTTCCCTTCCCGTGGTGACTCATGGAGTGTATGCTGTGAACAGCACCGCGTGCGCGATTTTACCTCCCCCTCCCTGTGATCCCTAATTGTGCCTGATGCACAGCGTCGACGCAGGGCTCACAGTATCAGCTCTGAACAAGGCCCCTTGCATAGCCGCGCATTGTGTGGCTGCCACAAGACGGGGCTGGCTCATAAAACATCTCTTTATGTACTTTATTACTTAAACTCTTTTATTTGCCTGCAGGAGCCCTTTAACAAAATCACATTGAATTGACTTTCTCACACCAAATCAAATCTCCCTGGTCCCAGTTCAGTTGTCTTTGTCAATATGTATTTTATAAATGGAGTGAATTAACAGATGCTGTTGGAACAGAACTGCTGGGGTAGCGTTTATGTTTTTACTGCTCTCTCTGGGCAGATGAGTTGTGTAGGAGTGTAATACAGGTATCTTGGGATGAAAGTTATGTTCTTCATTTCAGTATATATGTATTCTTAACAGTTTTTTTTTCCTTAAATATATATATTTAAAAAACCTTTATACCCTTCTTTTAAAAATGTGTTTAGCCTATAGCGCTCTATCATTTGCACCATTTGTCTTGAGAATGGGTCAGGATGACATTTTTTGGGCTATTAAAAAAGAAAACAGTGGCTTTTTCATCGTTCACAGGTTTTCTGTGAGGACTTTATGCTGTGAGCCAGCATACAGCTGAACACAAATACAGGTTTGAAAGATGAATTAGCGTCAAAGTTGAAAAGAGATTGTATTCTTTTGCGTTAAGGATAGAATAGATTGTAGGTTCTTATCATATCGTATATATCACGCTCAACAGGTTTTTGCTTAATTTCTTAGAGTAATTCAGCCTTGCTAAATACATCGTGAAAATGCACAAGCCAGGGACTAAAATCTACCTGCTCCCTATCCCTATTATGATAATGATTCTAATGGAAAAAATACTCTCACATAAAAACATAATTTACTTATCATTGGTAAATGGATAAGTAGAATTTTGCAAGAATATGGTAATTGGAAAGCTTATCTCATTGTCTAGAAGGGGAAGAGGTAACAGGGGTGGCTTTATGCAAAAGCTGAAATGCTTCTGAAGCTCTGTTTCGTAGTTGGCAATGAATGCCATGGTTAAAAATATAATGACAATGTAAAGCTTTTGTTTGGGAGTTTTAGTTCCTTGAAAAAAATCATACAAGAAAAACATGATCCATAAAGGTGCAAGCCTTATGCACAGCCTTATTGTTTCGTGACCAGTTTGAAAGCGGCGTGTTTCTGCAGAATCTAGAGCCAGGTTTGCACTGAATGTTGGTTTAAGGACTTGAATGGTAGAACTTTTTCATTTGCCATTGTTTACCTTTTTCAGAGAGTCTCTCTTGAAAAAAGAGATTTTTTTTCCATCTCACTTTTTTTTTTTTTTTTTTTTTTTTTAATTTGTATTTTCTTACATTTTATTTTTCACCCCTTGTTGGCCTTAGTTAGTGGGGTGACCATAGAGACATCTACTGGCAAAGGCTGGCAGTGATGCCATCGCATACACACATCCTGAGCCCCACTGCTGCAACGTGATTATCCAAAGTTGTCTATTTCTGGCTATAAAGGATAATGTCAGCTAAAACCACTCTTGGATTTTCTCTTTAAAAAAAAAACAAAAACAAAACAAAACGAATAAAGTGCCACTATACTGACATCCCAGACTCATGAAAGATGATGCTTTGTACTGCTGTGGTTCCTGATCTGTAATAGTTGCAATACCCACATGTAAGCCAAGGATTTTTGGAGTAGTTTGCAATGTACACTGGCTCTGTATTTTGTTGATCCTCTATTCTGGCTCCAAAGGCTAAGCCTTTTAATACTCATTTTTCCCTTTTGAAAGCAATGGTTTTGCAGATTTACTAAATGAGTAATTCATCACTCGACTATGTTTGTAAATTTTTTCAGTTGCTGGGGATGAACATGAAATAATTGTTGACAGAAATCACTGTTAGCAGGAAGTGTCTTTTCCAGCCCATGGATTTTCTTTTTGCTGTAATGCATTATGTGCTTACAAAACATAAATATATAAAGCATGACACACACATTCCAGCTGATTTACAAACAGTTTGTATTTTGAAATTTTGCTGAATTCAGCAAGGCTTTATAGGAATTTCTGGATCCTTAAGCAATTGAATAAAGTGATTTTTAGAAGGCAAATCAATCCATCAATATTACATGGTCCTATTTTGTTTTTCTTGGAGCATATTTAAAATTGTACATTTGAGGTGTCAAGGTTCAGGAGTCAAGTGCTACATGTGATAAATTAAGGAAAGGTCAGAGGCTATGCAATGCAGTTTCAGAAGATTGTCTACCGCTGCCTTTGCAGCTCATTCATGCTGAAGTGATGCACTATGGGAATTACTACCAAACTCTGCTCTGCAACATCTGCTCTCCCTAAGTGAGTTAGTGCACGTCAGACATCTTTATGTCAGAATATTGCAGTGATGGATGCAGTCTTCAGAAAATGCTGCATAAAAATCTGGTGTGCCGTTCTGGCCATTAAGTGAAATTACTATTTAAATTAATGGCGCTGTCACAGTTTATCTGTGCAAAGAATGAACGCTGATTAGGGTATTAAGTAATTAGCAATTTATCACACTGGAACAAGGTTGATAATAATTAAAGAAGTAATGGTTTACCAAAGAAACTAGAAAGGGAGTCACTTCTTGTTATGTGAGTGAAATCTTGGCTGAAAAATTTAATTCAGCTAAACAAAGATGAGGTTCGCAGTGAAAGAATGCAGCCTTGTTTGTTTCAATAGAAAAACAGTTCATTATCAAAATTTTAGTTTGCCTGTCAAAAGTCCCTTGGGGCTGTCTGAGTTGCTTATGAGTATCGAACTGAGTCATTTTCTGCATTAATTCTCTACTTAAAATTGGTAGAATCCGAGGACAAGTTAGAAAAAGGGTGTGAACAGGAGGAAATATTTACCTCTCGGAGAGCTGGTGGTCACACTTTGATTTCTGTGAATGGAACCAGCCCTGAAAATAGGTAAAGTCTGCAAGTAATGTCACCATTTTGAGTCATCTCAGTGATTGGAGTGAAATGCTCTGAATGCTTTAGCAGGATCATACCCTTAAAGAGTAATTTTCATTATGTATGACTTCCTAAGAGATTTGCTGCAAGAAATGGCAGTGAGAAAAGCGGCTGCTTTTGCATGTGTTTTAAATGTCTCCATACCACAGAAATTGTGTCAACTACAAATTACTTTCTAGATGTAACAGTATATCACAGCCCTGGATTTTTTTTTTTTTT
>VXBL01007437.1:2620822-2704308 GCA_013400195.1 Aramus guarauna
TTTTTTTTTGTGATATCTTTCTCATTGAATTAGTAATAAGATTTATTTCATTGCCAATTATAGAGGTGTTTGGAGCATTTGATTTGGAGCTAAAATTTACCCCTTTCTTTAAATGGTGTGGGGTTCAATGCTGGTATTTCACAGTAGCAGAGTCATTCATGTGAATATTTGGAAAATTACAGTGGTTATGACAAGCTTTTAATTTTAAAATAAAATTATTAAAAATGGAAGAAAGACGATGGAATTAATTTTGGCAGCTTATCAATTCCACTATAGAAATGCAAATTATATGTAGATATTAACGTCTTAAAGAGTAATTCTCTGTATTAGATGGCTGAAGCTTCACTGTGGGTATTTGGCAAGTCATCCATTCAGTTCTACCTACCTAGTATGAACACACACGCACACCCCCCAAAATATCATGTGAAACATTCTGGAATGCTAAGATGCGCTATGGGAAGACTGCCCATGTAAGGGGAGGGGGACACGCACACACGAATGAGACCTGGCTGGAAAGTATACGGAGAAGCTTTCTCAATTTCGACATTGTATGGGAAATTTTCATCAACAGTCTGCCTTTGACCGGCTGTGCTCAGCACCTCAGTGTGGTATTTCATAGCAAAGGTTCTTACAAAAGTTCAGCAATGGTGTAAGTTGATGACAGGGGATCCGGGTTTATTCCTCTAATTCTTGATTGGTTTCAGTTGGTCTAGAAGTCAGGACACTTACTTCAGTCACCTCACGTTCCAATTTAATCTCGCTTTAGCTAAATCTGCGTAATTCCAGCTGCTGATGGTTTTATGCCAAGCTGTATTGCATTCTGAGCTTTCTCCTTTCTTTATCTATTTATTTATTTACTTACATTTCATATTCAGATATTTTTTTTTGTTTGTTCATTTCAGGGATGCTCTGTTGTGGGCAGGAATACGTGAATATGTCAGATACCATATGCTGCTCAGGTTCCAGTGGTGAGTCCCTAGCACATGTTAGAAAGAATGACCAAGTGCCAGTAAAATGCTGTGAGACTGAACTTATTCCAAAGAGCGAAGAATGCTGTAATGGAGTTGGATATAATCCTTTGAAATATGTTTGCTCTGACAAGATTTCAGCTGGAATGATGATGAAGGTAATTGATAGAAAATCTCTCGGTAGCTCTGATTTGATGATGGAAAGAGAAATACACTGTTCATAACTATTTTTCTAAAATAGGAATATAAAAACTCTTGTGTGCATTATTCATTTTCACATTACATCCATATTAATACCGAATGAGTTCACCATGATTGATGTTATTGCAATGAATTCTAAAGGAATTAATAATGATTAGCTGCCTCTGTGAAGTGTTGCCCAGCACTTCAGATTAGTACAGCGGCTAAAAGCTGGCATACTAACAAGACTGGCATGTATAGCCAGCTTCCGTTCTGTGACCACAGTTCCTGATGATGCTCTTTAAGTGGAAATGGAAATTAAAGCGGCCAGTTCCGAAGTCTAAAAATGCTATTACATTTCAATTTGGGCAGGCAGTATGACATAGGTTCTCCAACCTCCTAAAAATGTATATAAATAAAAATAAAGCAATTGATATTTTCTTGATGGACTTAATTCTGATCCTATAGAAAACCATTGGCAATTTTGGCATAAATTTCAGCAGTACTAGGATAGATCCCTGTATAACTTTTAGCAAACAGATTATTATATTTTTGGTGCCTTTTGCACCTAATAAATAATACAGTTTATTTTCACTCTGTTTTAATGTAAGAGTAAACTAAACACCATAAAGGCTAATTCCACCTTTTCTAAGAGTGACCAGTGACTACAGCTATCAGCATGAAACAGTTTGGCCAAACTTTCAGAGCTGCAGTCTCTTGCAACTCCAGTTGAATTCAATAGAAATCATCAAGAATTAGAATCTTGGTGTTATATGTAAGCTGTAAAAATACCGTTGACTGTTATTACAATTTTTGCTTAAGAAAATGAACATTCCAAAGGATGGGAACCCTGGTTTTATATATACAAGTATAGTCTTTTATTATTATAGTTATATGTAGAGGGAGAAAGTGGATGAGAGAGAAAGAGGGTTGGATATTGTGAATTCTACAATACGGAAATCAGGTAGATATTGTGGAATGTATCGCTAACGGAAAACAAAAAACAGACCCCATCCTGCCACATGCAGGCGTTCCTGTATCCTTTTCGTTCATCTGCTAAGTTAATACACAACTGTTTTTTCCATCTTCTCCTTTTCATGTCAAGGTTTTCATGTCATTTCATTTTCAGACTGAATAATTTTCTCCCAGAGAAAATCCAAGTGTTGTGATGAGTCAGCTACAGTTCCTCAATGCATTGTATTAGTAGTTCATGCAAGGCAAAAAATGGCTGAGAAGAGGTTAATGAATTCTGGTAGATAACATGCCAGATCCATGCCTTAGGTATAATGTATAAACAAAGGAAGAGCTTTGTATTTCACTTACCTGCAGTGGAAAAGAGATAGCAGTGCTGGCTTTCTGATATGTATAGATTTACTCACATTAAAAGGACTGACATTCTGAGGCATATTCTGGAGCTGCTTTATATGTGAATCCAATCCATCTATATCCTACATCCTTTATTGATGTCTATCACAATGTAATTCTTGTGAAAGTGCTAAATTTGGGAAATTCAATTAGCTGAAGTTCATAATCAGCTAACAAACTAATTTCAATAGGTGAATTAAGGAAACAGTAGATATAATCTGTTTTCTCTTCTGAAGTTTGTTGCCTAATGGGCAGAAGTATTTGTAGCAAATACTGCAGTATATTTCTTCCTGTGACAACCTATATTTTATGAGAATTATTGCTCTCTAGTTTATGGTTTGGCAAAAAAAAATATTATTTTATAAATAGTAATGGAAACTTGTGGATATTCAGTGTGTATTTCTATTTCTGTGAATTGTTCTTTATAGGGTGAATCTTATATCTGCATCAATGTCCGCAGAGGTCCTCTTATTGCAGCAAAACTGCTGTTTAGGAGTGATGTGGTAGAGGAGGCGATTTATATAGCCCATGGATAGAGTTCTCAGCCTTGAAAGCTGCAAAGGAATTGCACAGAGCCCTCTGGTGTACTTGGCAAGCTGTGCGAGGGGCTGGGAATTTGCTACTGATTTGCCACGGGATACTGGCCTTTGCAGGAGCAGAATGTTCAAATTCTTGGATAAAATCCTGTTCTCATTTGATTCTAGACACTTCTACTTTCAACAAGCCCAGCCATTTGGCTTCCAGTGGTTAAAATTTGTAATGTTTTCATGTAAGGACCCTACCAAAAAAATCTGTTTCTTTTAGGAAGGATTATAAAAGCATTAATGATCAAAGGCAGTAGACATGCCAGAGGCTGAAAGGGTCTCCCATATGCTAGACATATCAATGTACTCAATGTGGTTGCCTGATTTGTATGTTGCATAAAGACAGAGAAATACTAATGGAAGCATTTGTAAAGAAAGGAAGACATGGTAAAGATATTAAAATTGAATGTGTATTCCTTAGGTAAAAGAAGAATGCAAGGCTAATACCATTTGCCCTTTATCTACGGAGGCAACAGCACATTGTGGAAAGTGTGACTTTGATCCTAGGGAGAATATCTGTGCGTGGATAAAAGGCTCACAGAGTGCTACGGAAAAGGAGATAAAAGAAGGTGTGTGTCCAGCTGAAGAGGAGACTGTCTACACAGGAAGTCCAAACCAGTATTCATTTACAGGTAAGGAAAAGTGGCATATCAGGTTGGTGATTTGCTAGTGTATTTGATTTGCTCTGGAGAAAAAGATGTCCGTCCTGAATGCTATCAGGTATTCTAATTAAATGTGAAGCAATTGTAGAGAAGTAACATTCTTTCAGAAGTAATCTGTGAATCAGGACAGTATCTTCAGGGAAATGAAATGAGTAGCAAGAAGTTCAGTGAATACATAGCTGCTTTCACAAAACTCGAGAGAAGTATTGCTATATCAGAAAATGGCCCTGACTAAAAGAACAACTGACATATCTGTCTGTCTTTAAAGACAGAGGTAGTCCGACAGGCACAGAAAAAAATAAACAAAAGTTATTTTATATTTCGATGAGACTGAGATGATCCGTATGTGACTTTCTTTTTCTAGACCTAAACCTTGAGCCTTTTATCACATATGAGTACAGAGTGGCTGCTTGGAATAGGTATGGAAGAGGCTTCAGTGAAATTAGCAGAGCTGTCACTAAGCAAGATGTGCCACAGGGTGTAAGTCCACCAAAATGGGCCAAAGTGGATAATCGGGAAGACGTGATACTTCTAAACTGGGAAGAACCACTTCAACCAAATGGTACTGATATATGTTAACAAAAGGATGTGTTCTATCATTCAACTGACAGTGTTCCAAAATCACAAAACATTACTAAATTAATTGCTGGCACTGGCATATACGTATTCCTCAACTCGGCAAGAAGAATTTGCTCTAGATCGGGATAATTTTCATTGCAAATAAGTGTAGAGTCTAACTTCACAGAAGACAATTTAGTATGTCTCTAAGAAATGCCCAGAATCCTCTTTTGAGAACAGTTGTAATAATAATTGGCAAATATGATCAGAAAATCACAATCATGTTACAAAATATTTGGGAACTGGCCAGGGCGGGGTGGGGGGAGTGGGTGCTACTTGTGTTTCTTTCAGGAAATCTTGCTTGTGATTTTCAAACAATGAGAAAACTTGGAATAGCTCTCAATAAAAATTGAGATCTGCTGAGACGTTGATGTAGAGGTTGAGGAGAGGAGCTGGTAATGCACACTAGCTGTTTAAGCAGGATGATTGTCTGTTACAGTGGTCGCCTAGAGATTTAATTTAATATTTTCTGTGTGCAGAGTAGGTTATTATAGTATGCCATCACACAGGAGTTCTCAGCTAACAAAAGGGAAAACTTTCTTTCTTCAATAGGTCTTATTATTCACTATATCATTCTCCGAAACGGAATCGAGCGTTTTAGAGGAAAAGAAATGAGCTTCATAGACACAAGTGGTGTCCAGCCATACCAAGAATATTCATACCAGCTGCGAGCCTGCACTGTTGCTGGTTGCGCAGACAGCAGTAAGGTTAGTGAATTGGTCTTTATGGAACTGGTGCCAGAATTTTATCAGCCAGCATGCTAACATAAAAATGCTTTTGGAAAGGTGTAATTTGAAGACATGCTGATTATTGAGTAAGTAAGTGAAAAACATCAATAATCTTATTTGGATTCACCTGCTGACAGGTGATTATTTGGAACCTAAGGCTGATACAAGCAAGCAGAAGAAGAAAGCGGTATCTCAGTCTTGGCAAAGCGGAAATTGCACTGTAGGAACTGATGTTTGTTAAAGAGAAAGCTGCACATGATAGAATAGAGTAAGAAATATTAAAATGCACTTTCTCTAAGCATTGAAATTAAATCTTTGCTTCTCACTAGGAGGTCTATAGCCTCTTCTTTGGTTTTTCTTAGTTTATCTGCTTTAGCTCTAGTCTATCAGTTTGTTCAACAACCTTCTTATTCTGAGCCTCCTTCCACTACATTACCCTTCACTGCCTTTCCATGTCTGCACCTGCTTCAGGCTTTACATTCCCTTTGCGTACAACCTGCCTCTGCTTCAGTTTTAAGCAAACAGAATCTCTTCCCTCCCTTTGTCACTGCTTCATTTCCTCTTGTATCACTTTGAATCACGGATGCCTTTCACCAGCATTACCATTTAACTGGCTCTAGTTTCTATTCTGCAAAGTACCTGCTTTATTCATCATTTGGAAAAACTATTTCTTAAGTGACCTTTTTTTCACAATAATATCCTTGCCTATGTGACAATGAATTTCTGGGACTGCAAGTGTAAGGTCTGTAGGGCAGAGGTGTGCTTTGTAATTATAATATCTATGGGATTGAAAAGTTGGTGGGTTTTTTCTTCAGGTGTTTTAATGTTTTTCATATTGGTGCAAATCTCAGCCAAAAGTATAAGAAAAGAAACACTGATATAGAGGGATGGAGATAGGCGTATAGTCAAGCGTGTCAAGAGAATGGGAGCAGACTCTTTTCAGTGGTGCCCAGGGTCAGGACAAGGGCAACAGGCACAAACTGGAACACAGGAAGTTCCATCTCAATGTGAGGAAAAACTTCTTCACTCTGAGGGTGACAGAGCGCTGGAACAGGCTGCCCAGAGGTTGTGGAGTCTTGTTCTCTGGAGATATTCAAAACCCGCCTGGACGCCATCCTGCACAACCTGCTGTAGGTGATTCTGCTCTAGCAGGGGGGGTGGACTAGATGATCTCCTGGGGTCCCTTCCAACCCCTACCACTGTGTGATAGTCCTCTGCCTGCGGATCTGTGGTCTTGGAAGCTGTGTGGGCACAGTTGCTGCAACCGTCGGCCTGAGCTAATAAATTCTGCTTATTTCACTTGTCTGTAATTAAGGAGTTTACTGTTGCAAACACTTAAGTCTGCAAGTAGGAACTGAATCCACCAAATGCAGTAAGACAATATATTATAGAGGGCACATTTTATATTTACGGCATAATATAAATACTTTATGGTGGTAATAACAGAAAAAGAAAAGTGATTCTCAAAGAGAAAAAGGTCTGACTCACTTATTAAACCAGTGTAATTTGGAAATGGCTCTGTAGGAGATGGTAGAGATGTGTCAATAGAAAATTATCTTTTTCCTTTTTCTTCTTTTTTTGTAGAAAGAGCTTAACAAGTGCAAAGTTATTCTATCTTTCAAAAACTTTAGTTTCCTTACAAAAATATGGAGTTGCAAATAACTACAACAGAGTTCGATTGCATGGGATATATGGAGGCTTAGCCCCATGTTTACTGGTGCTTAAAATATATGAAATCAGGCAGTTAAAATGCAGAGACACTGACAAACCATATGGAAGAGAGTTATCAAGAGTTTTCAAGCAATACAGTTTTTGTTGGTTCACCCTGTGCTCTACACTGCAGCTAAAATGTGGTGAACCTGTTGTGATAAATTGTCGACGTAGACTTATGTAATGTATTCAAGGTCAGATTTCATTGTGAAAAAGCAGGAAAAAAGTAACTAGTTCTCCAGGCCCTTGGTAATGATATGCCAGGCCAAACAACATTTTAAAACAAAAGTGACATTCTCATTGATCATGGTATCTAGTGTACTATTACATTAAATTGCTGTTTAATTCATATGTCTTCAGGTAGTTGCAGTCACTGTCCAAGGAGTCCCAGAGAGTGTTCAGCCACCAGACGTCAGTGCTTTGAACTCAACAGCATTACATTTAAGCTGGATTGCACCCAAGAAACCAAATGGCATCATCAGAGAGTACCAGATCAGTCAAGTAGGGAAAGGACTTATATACACTGACACTGCAAGCAGAATGCAGCACACAGTATCAGGTAAGGAGGCAGAGCTCTCTGACAGGGTAATGTCCTGTCCTTAAGATATAGGACAGTATTAACATATTAAAAATGCTACTTGTCAGTAACTTTTAAATCCCCGGTACTGTGCACAGTTTAGAATGCTTTATCGTGACTTTACATATCTTAATTTTTTTTTTTTTCAATCTCTTTCATTTCTGGCTGCTGTTTGTTAAAATATTAATAGATTTAATTTCAGAATTTTAAAATAAATCTATCCAGCTGAATTCAAGATACATGGTTTGTGGTGTGCTCGAGGTCTCAGATATTCTGTGTAGGCTTGCCATCCATTCACACAGATTCAACTCTCTCTTTTTACCATCATTAATGTGCAGTAGTGCAGTTGAAGTTGGTGGTGCTGCTGTGAATGTGTAGCAGTGTAGCAGCAAGAAGGATCCAGTACTTTATGGCTGAGATAATAAAAAGGAAAGGAAGACAGAAAGGGAAAGATCTTGGATTCTGTTTATAATCTTATATATTGCTTATAGCCATTTTCTAAATACTTGGTGAAATTTCACTAGTGTGTGTATCTGAAAGAAGCTTTAGTCAAGGGATTTTGGGGGGAAGATCTGATTCGGACCTCAAATGTATTATGTTCACATATTCAATTTTTAGTTATATTCGAATGTCACACTGAAGCAAAATTATTCTTAGAAATGTTTCTGTTGACCACAAAACAGGAACACAAGCATTCTGGGATATCTTTTTTCACTCTTTGACCTCAGGTTGCTCATCAAAAATTCTTGTATCTGTGATTTTTAGGAATTCATAAATGCGTTATTTTTTCCTTTCTTTTTTTCCCCCACCCGAGTAGAAAACTTAGAGATTCATATATTATACACAACATATTATAGCCACCCAAAGAGTAGAAGTTGACTTAAGGCATATAAAACCTATACAGCATATATGGCACTCTCAACCACCCCTCAAAGCATTAGTCCTGAGTCAGAGTGGATCCCTTAGGTCTTTAAAAAAGTTCATCCTTGCTGTAGTCACTCATAGAGGAGTAAAGGATTGCTGTTCCTCTTTGACAATATCATGCTCAAGTATGGAATTCATTAGCTGTGTATTACACCTGTCTCCATATTCAATGCTTCTGTATGAGATATTAACTAGAGTATGCCAGTTGGTGATACATGTTTTAGAATTGCTGTTGTAAGTTTATACTGTGAAGAACATCTACCAATGAGGAATGATTTATCAAACCCATTTGAAAAATCTTTCTCCTGCTCCTACTTCCTTCCCAAAAGGCAGTTACACCTCCAGAGTAACTGAGATTTTAATGCAAACAATACTATTTTTCTTACCAGTTGCAAGGGAGAGGAAATGAAATTACCTTATGAGAAACAAGGATCTTTTTTCCTTTTGTGTGCCTGTTCCGTTAAGCCACTGTCCAATGCTGCCATGTTAAGATAGGAGTGAAATAAGTGATCGTTCCTCTTGACAGTCATAATCAAATCTTGTGCCGTTTTCTGCGCGAGCTTCCTTGGGTAATAATGTGGAATTCATGGCAGCAATTTAGCAATGTGGGTAATTATTTCTTTCTAAATTAAAACAATAAGATAAAACAATCAAATTTGTTTTATACATAATCTCAAATGTTTGAACTGTTGCCTTATTCCTGTGGATGTATGCTTTGATTTTCTCATCTTCCTTTTTTTCTTTTTTCTTTTTTTTTTTTTTTTCCAAAACTGTCTGCTTTTCCCTAAGCAACAGTTGAACATTAATGAAGCTGTAGCATTAGTATTTCTTGAGACTTTGAATCTAGGGTCTTGCAAATAACAGACGAGAAGGCTAGCACCTTGCCACTGCACCATTGTCTTGCTGCTTATTTTTAATTACATCAAAGCTTTGGAAACATGATCCCACAAATGCTTTGTGGGAATAGCGGTGAATGTGCTCATCATGTGAAATCCATAAATTGCTTATAATCCTCTCAAGATGTTAAAAAAAGCATTAAGTAATTGAAGACAGGAAGTCCTCAGTTAATTATTTAGAGGTGTTATCAATGCTTTAAGCAAACTGAAGCATTTTCTGCTATCTCACTGAGTTGAATGCCACTGGGACCTAGGGGCAGCAGCCATCATCTTCTCATATTCTCTAATGCAAACAGCACATGGCAGCTTGTCAATAAAAGACCTTTTTATATCATTTATTACTGAACACTTCCACTACCCTGTACAGAACAATTTGGATGACAGTTATGGCATTGTTTCACTTTGTGTTACTACTACTTTACAAATGGGTCTGCTAATGCTTTGCAGTGGAGGCCAGGCAGAGGGTAAGACTGAAGAAAATAATTAGGGGAATTGTAAAAGAAAGCTAAGAGTGCCCTCTTCAGCAGCAGCAGGTGGGTTTATAGCAAAGATTCTTCCCAACTCCCCCCTTAGAGTACACTAAATATCCCAAGTAAGAGGCTTTATCGAGAATTTGTAGGATCGATCATCCGTTGTTTGATGTTTATTTTAGTAAAAGCAGCAATATTAAGAAATACTTTATGACCAAATGGTTTTAAATTCTTCATCTGAGCGTATTCTCCATTGCAGGGTAGTGAAAACTGAAAAGATACAGAAATGTCATCACTGGTCAACTCTAGCTCCATGCAGCACTGAATCATTTGTAATATTTACCTAAAGGAAACTCTTGGGGGGTGGAGGGGTTGTGTGAGGCTGTGGTCAGCAATCTGACATCCTCCCGAGTAAAATTCCCACGGCGGGGCCCGGGAGCGTTAGCCTAGGAGCTAATTACTGACCTTGCTGGAGCCAAACCCACAAATGGAGGCAAACAGTATCAGAAGGAATTGATTTGGCTAATAGAAGAATGCATTCTTAAAAAAAACCACACAGTTTCACAGCCTTTTGGCAAATGACAAATGCTGCAATAATAAAATAGACTGCTAAGTTTAAAACAAAACAAAACACAATAATAGACCAAAAAAGAAAAGAAGTTTCCTCTAGTGAACAATCAAGTAGAGAAATTGGAAAAGCAAAATGCTGTTTATGTTTCAAGATTATCTTACTTGTTATTTTTATTATTAATCACATACATAGATTTGCGCAGAGCTTTCCAAAGCATGCATAAGACAAGGCGTTTAATGCAAAGCTTTAATAATCTAGATAAAAATCTGCTGTGACTGCTCCATGTATGAGTAGAGGTTTCAGGTATCAGAATTTCACCAATAAATTTAGTGAAACCATGTGCTCTTTTTTTTTTAATGCCCATTTTTCTCTTTAAAGTGTAGTTGTAAATGAGTATTGCTTTATTATGCATGTTTCCTTTAAAAGTGAACATGACTCCCTTTAGGGGAATTCAAGTAATTTGTTGCCACAGTAATCTTTTCTATCCTGAAATGTTAAATACTTGGCTTTCCTCCATGCCTTTGCCTCTCTCTAGTCTGCAACTGTCATTTTCTCCCTTCTTACTTTTATACGCAGCGTTCAGATGATTTTTCTTCTCCTCCAGTTCATGATTAGGTTACAGCCAGGGCTGTCCCTCTGAGTCATCTCTTTATTTTCTCTCCTTCGCGTCTTGTTCAATTTGTAAGCAGCCGGCATGTCTTCCATTCAGTAATTTACCTTTCTACATAATTGTTGCTTATTCTTTCTCTCTAGTTGTTTGTAATATATTTTAATTAAAATATCTCTGTAATGGCTATAAGCAAGGATTTGTTTATAAACAAAGATCTCGCCCAGACTTTTTTTCTTGTCACAGAATTGCGTTGTTCTTGAAGTAATTACAATTAGGCACATGAGCTACATCAAAAGTACGCTATTAAGGCCGCAAAGCCAAGCACTTAAAAATTGACCTGTATAATACTGATGAATTGACCTGTATAATCCTAATTCAGCCTCTTTCACACAAGCAGTCTGCATCGCACAGTTGCGTAGTCATTTGTACGTAGGGGTACTGCCTCGTTCGGTCCACAGGCTGTGTCTCTGCTGGGGAGGAACAAAAATAAATAAATAAATAAAGACAGACTGCTGTATGTAGGACTGCTGCCTCAGCTTTTGCTATGTTTGGTACGTTTATTCCTTCAGGGAATCTCGGTGTAGATGGGCTTAATTCTGTGTCTGCCCAGAGCTAAATTTCCTTTCTGCTCGGCAGAAGCCTGAAGTTCGTGTGAACGTGGAGCGCAGCAAGGGAGGCAACAGGGATGGTGCCGACCCAGAGGATAACACGGTGGTCGCCGAGGGGCTGACGGCATGGGCCGCCAAAGGGAAGAAAGGAGAAGGGGCAGTGTCCTGGAAGAACAGCCAAGTGGCAGCACACATGGCGGCCTGGCCGCTGCAGCGCGCTCTCACAGGAGCTCTCTGTCGAGCTGCTGCCAGCCGCCCCTGGAGCCTTCCCCCAGCCCTGCCCACAGGCTCATGACCCCATTTCAGCCCAGCCTGCTGCCCTCCATCCCTGCTCGCAGCTGTGCCAGCCTCCAGCCGAGGGCTCTGCCCAGCCATGGGCCCTGCCCAGCCATGGGTCCTGCCCAGCCGCGGCCGCCCGCTGGCCCATGTCCCAGCCCAGGGAAGCGCCGAGGCTGGGGCTGCTCCCGCCGGCCCCACGCCCCAGCTGGGGTGGTGGGATGGGCGCTGGCAGGTCTCCTGACTCCTGTGGGATGCCAGCACGGAAAGCCACAGCACATGAAGTGTGGGACAGCAGTCTTTGGATCGAGGCAGTTGGCTTCCATCCCGGCTCTGCAGGGCATTCGTTTCTGTTCAGGCTGTGGTACTGAGGAGACACTTCTCAAGCTTTCACAGCTTGTCACAGCTATGTCTTGTTTATTTTCCGGACACCCTGCCTGAGACCTGAGGCCTGAATTGCTAATTCCTGAGCAAGTTGAGCTGCAGCTGAAGGCACCAGGGGTTGCGCTCGGGTATATAAAGTTTTGCATAACAGCAGGTACTCTGACAGCCAGGTCTCAGGCATCCCAAATGGCCTCCTGGCAGGTCCAGTGAGGTTTTCATTTCTCAGTCTCTTTGCGTCTGCATCTTTTTTCTGAGGGAGAGAGGGTTTTTTGGTTGTTTGGGTTTTTTTTAAATTCTGTTACTGTATTAAGTCATTTGCAATGCTCAGCTGGTTGATGTGAGTAAAGCAACTGTACGCTCTAGGGATGGACGCTACAAAAAAAGCCTCGAATTACATACAATTAGGCAGGCAACGAGACCACATGCTGGAGGGAATTTTAGATAGGACTCTGCCACGGCCTGTATACAAAAGGGGTCAATTCGTATCGCACAATATCCTAATGCTGGGATTTCCTAATTTATGAGTGTCCAGTTTTGCAGTCTTAATATTTTCACAGGGTTTTTGTGAATAATGTGCTGCTGCTTGTTCTACTGTTTGTCGCCTTTGCATTCAGGAACAGGAACTTTTTTTTTAATGTATTTTCAACATGTTAACAGGAGGGTCCTTGAAAACATGCAAGAGAGAGGTTTTCAGTGTCTGTGCCTGGTAATACCATTTTTGAGATCAACTTTGAGAAAGACCCAAAAGAGTGGTTTAGCAAAGACCCTGCAGCCTGGGCTGGAGCATGCTCTGTCTGATCAGGAGTTAAAGCCTAGCTCTGAGGTGTTCAAGACAGGCTCACGGAGGTCTGCATCTTTAACGATTTAACTGTAAGAAGCCTTTAATGGGTGTGTAGAAATGGCTATTTTAAAAGCCTAGTATCTTAGCCAAATTTTGGGTGCAATTTTATGAGGAGTCCTAAAGTCAAATTCTTTAGCTGTAGGCAACTTGATGTCAAATTTGAAGTCATTGACACGCAGCACAAGGATGTTTGAAAATTTCCAAGGAAAGGTCAATGCAATATATTCTGGTTTAGTCTCATTCAAGGATGTCCAGCATAGAAGGTTTGAGCTGAAAAAATATTTTTTACAAAATTACAAGTAACTAAAATTAATATCTTGTAATGGGGAGGGTTGGGTTGTCGGTCCTGCTTCTAACTGCTTTATAGCATTTATAGCAAAATCTTGTAACAAATAGGGAAATATAGGGAAAAATTGAACAAATACAAGTTGGGAAGGGAGCAAGAACAGAATATCTTTGGACTTGTTTGCAATATAGTAGATTTCATGTTCAAGTAAGAGAGTATTTTATTATCTTTTCTTATTGTTGCAAATATATTTGTAATAAATTTTCAAACCATTACAGGCTCTCCGGCTTTTCAAGTCCAAAACTCCAAGCAATTACACTTTCAGGTGCTTATCTGTTGGAAACCTTTGAACTTCTGTGGCCATTTCCAGGGAGATTATGTCTGTGCCAAGAATGTTTAGGTGCCTTCCAGTTAATTTTTAACCATTTAGTACAGGCAGAAGCACAGGTTAAAAAACCCAACAAAATAAACAAACAAATGAACCCAAACAAAAAAAACACCTTAGAGACTCTGTAAATTTTCAGATGGTAATCTGGGCTGAGATTTGGACTGTTGTTACTACGCTGCAAGTGACATCTGTTAATCGACTTGAAGCTAATTCAGATATGTCTATATGAGGGGCATCCATAGATCCATTGTAGCATAGACACACATTCAATCTGAATTGTTTTGTCAGGTCATTTAAACTAGTGGAGGATATGTATCTAAATTAGCAAGAATTCACCATTTCAGGATTATTCAGATGTAAGATAAGAATGGTTCATATTTTATGTTTGCCAAAAATACTAAAAGTTAACTTTAAGTCCAGTAACTTTCTATGTAGTGATAGAATTCTTGGGATGCCTGATGTCAACATCTAGTCTAACCTCTGTTTGCTCTTTCTAGGTCTGCAGCCATACACTAATTACAGCTTCATGCTTACTGCATGCACATCTGCTGGGTGTGCTTCTAGCCAGCCACTTTCAGGTCAAACTCTACAAGCTGCTCCTCATGGTAAGGGAAAAAGGCATTCTTATAGAAGTGCAAAGAAATGGTCACATGGGCTTGTATTTTCTGATGTTTTAACAAGGTGCAAACCTCCACTATCATCCATCAAACTATCATGCATAAATTTACACAAGAGAATCCATCTCTCTTGGAGTGTTTGTATCTTAACACACTCTTGCCTGGCACTGCATTTTTACATTCTTTTTCTCACAATTTCCCCAAGTTCATCTTTAAGTTACTGAGGTTAGAATTAGCAGATGCTTATTTTTTTTTAAAGCACAAATAAATACACAGAGACAACTAGGCATATAAAGACTGCAGCCTTTGGCCTTGTTCTCCATTAATCTGTAGCTTGTCTAGTTGGTTGCATTTGATGTGGGTTAAATTCAGAAAGTATGTTAAATTCTGTCATTCTCTCTGACAATGTTTTATGCTTTCATTACCTTGCTGAAAGCAACAGCACAAACTGTGGGAAAGGGAAAAAAAAAACAAACCAAAACTTTTATGTTTCTATCATAAAATTAAAATAGTGTCACTATGATGTTAACAGGGGTATGGCCAAATCCTCATCATATCATAGTCAGCTCGACAGAAGTGGAAATCTACTGGAGTGAACCAAAGAAACCCAATGGACTCATTACTCAGTATCGATTATTTCGTGATGGAGAACAGATTTTCCTGGGTGGAAGTACAGATCTGAATTTCACAGATGTTAACCTGCAGCCTAACAGTAGGTAAGACATGTTAACGAGCTCTGGTAATATGTGAAAGGTGTTCAACATGTATATGGAAATCAGTCTATGAAATGTACAAAATATAAGTTACTCTTTTAACAAAAGAAAAATCTCTTACCATATTAGTTAATTTCTGAAAAATTAGTAGAACGCTTTTACGAGGTTTCCAAGTGTAGGAAAGCGTTAATCAAAGGACTTCTCTTTTTTCCCTTTTGTAAGAATAAGTCATTCTGATTCAAAGATGGGAAGGCTTTTTTTTTTTTCCCTCGGTGGTTGTTGGTGGCTCATTGGTTGGTTTTTTCCTCTCATGAAATATACTTTAAATTTAAGTCTTTATATGGCAGACAGTACTGTACGTGGTTTATAAGGTTTCTGAGCATATTGAACATACTGGCTCAAAAGTAGCAGCTGCTGCTATTTTTATAGAAGCCATTCTGAAATTGGTTTTGACGCTTTTTGGGTCAATACTTCTCTCTGTTATGTAAACCAATGTGAATTTTAGTATTAAAATTATTATGATGATAAGTAAAGAGTTATTTTTCTCACATTAGGAAAATTTAAAAGGTGAAAATCTTCACTAATGTGGTATTTGTAGTATTCTTTGTATAGTCTATTCACTTTAAATTGGTGAAAATAGAAATGTTTCATTGCTGATATGCCTAAAGCTTCTAACTGTAGTGTCTACTGATCTTTTTGTGTTTGCGCAGATATGTTTACCAGCTGGAAGCCAGCACTTGGGGCGGCAGCAACACTAGTGATAAATATGTTATACAAACACCAGTAGGAACACCAGAGAAAATTCATGTCCCATATAATGTCACAGT
The DNA here is from genome assembly GCA_013400195.1 of Aramus guarauna. Classification (NCBI taxonomy): domain Eukaryota; kingdom Metazoa; phylum Chordata; class Aves; order Gruiformes; family Aramidae; genus Aramus; species Aramus guarauna. Next base: position 2,636,626 of record VXBL01007437.1, read on the forward strand.
AATTGATGCATATTCTATATTTCTAGCTTGGGACGTGCCAGGTAAAAATGTATTTCTATGTAGTACTTTGTAGCAAAATGAAAGGATGGAAAAATTAGTGTATTCAGGCAGGCAGCTGAATCATTCTGGTATTTTATTCTTTGTATTTGGTTTTAGTGTTTGTGTGATCTAAATAACCAGTATCTAAAGCTGCTGTTTCCTAGAGACATATTATTTTAATAATATTGACCTATATACTTGACATGGATATTGTGAGGATTAGCTGATCAAAAATCCGTATGTTAATTTGATCTTGTAAACTATTATTGAGCGCAAGTATTAAGGGGAAAAAAAAATTTACATTGAAAATAAGTTTTACTTTCTGTTCAGACCAAGCCAAGTTACCGATAGGGAAACCTGCCAACCTTTAGGGTTGATGATATCTTGATAGCTATCCTGGCAATTAAAATGTCCAGCAATCCTGCAGGTATACAGTGTTGAGCTCCTTTGACAAAAGGTGTAAGAGTGTGACACAGAGATCCTGCGCTGGCTTTGACCTGATTGAATAAATTGTATTCACCAGAGCACCGTAGTGTTATGTGGACATGTTATCTTGCATATGTCTTTGTGGGTCAGCAAAGGCCCAGAAATATTTTTCCTCTCGTTACTTTTCTCCTGAACATCACCAGGTTGTCTTGGCCTGCTACAGAGGCAGGCTAAGAAGGAATAATTGAATAATAGCATCTTGTTATATGAGAGACTGTGCTCTGTTTCATTAATATAGTTCATAGCTTAAGTGATTGGTGGACTTTACTGATGTTAAAAAAATTATATGCTGTAGTTATTGTGAGACAATGGGAGCAATGTAAATTAGCAATTTTAATTCTAGTGTAGTTCATCTCCAGCAAGGTGTTTTCCAGCTTCTAGATATTATTTTATTCATTTAAAATGAGGTTAATTTTATTAGAAACTTCAGATATTTGCGTATTGCAATAACAACAATATGTGTTTTATCAATGAACTCAGGGAAGTTTGTGATGTGTCCTCTTCCTAATTATTTAAGATGTTCTTTCCTTGCATAGCAGTCACAGTAGGGTCAATTGGCATTAAAAATAAAGTCACCTAGAAAAAGTATTTTGCCTTCAAGGCTGGGATCGCAAGTATTGTGGCAGTGCTTAGCAGCATTCACCCTACCCATTTAAGCAATGATTAATAAATCTATAATACCCTGAGCTGTCAATCTTTTAGTTTTCAGAAGCACAAAATCCATTATAGAAATGCTATAATATATGAAAAAGATTAAAATCTTAAATTAAACTTTTTCCCCTACCGCCTGAAAGGATTTAGAACCCAGCAGAAGGTAGGTGAATTCGAATGGCATATAATCTACAGTTGGTTTTATTGGAAAGTGACTCATGCTGTATTATAGTTTTGATAATGAATAGAATTTAAGGTACAAAATATTCAGCAACATTATAAATAGATCTAAAACATAAGAATATACTGGAAATGCATAGTCTTGTGAAGAAGAGCGAGGTGTTTCCCAGAAAAGCTTGCCCTTGTTGTTCTAGACCTTTTCTTTTCCAGCTGCTCGAATTGCTGTTACTTGCAGTAGGTTACAAGGCTGCAAGGAGAATCAGGCTCTGTGTTGTACATTTGGTTATGCTGCAACTAAGATTGTGTGTACAAAGGTTCATGTGTTCCTGAAAACCCATGATCAGAGGGGTGAGGAGGAGGCTGGACATCATGGCTCTGTAGAGGGTGCAGTGTTGATGTATTCACACAGCTGTAGGGATCATTCTTCTCAGTCAGGGGAAGGCACATGTCCCTCTTCCCAGGTACTGGGACACACCTTGAACACTTATCTCACTTTTGTGGGTGTTTGGTGACTCGGTCCCTTCCTCTCTGCCTTCCCGTTGTGGGGCCAATTTTTAGTTTTTAAGTCTAAACAAAGGGATTGTTTTCCATACAACGCTCCTGTTGGATAGACAGGAAAGCAAAACTTTCTGTTCCTTTTGTTACAGCACCTCAGGCCACTAGCTGATCATTCTTACAGGAATGGGGAGTACTAACAGCAGAGAAATGTTACTAAATGCTATTAAAAGAAACCCTGTGTGCAGAAGTATAGCTATGTGAAGAAGCTAGGAAATTAATTCTTGATCCTTCATAACCCTGCTCGATGTTCATTCTGAGACCGTTATACTCCTGTTTTTTCCCAAGAGGAAGACTGCAGGGGAGGCAGGTGGAGGTTTATCTTGGAGGTTCTGATCTTCTGCAATGGCATACATGCCATTAACAGGTCCTTTGCACGCAGAACTCTGGGGCCACATACATCTCCAGCTTGGTAGGATTAGCCAAAAGAGTACACAGCTTTTTATCCTTATTTATGTCATTGTGCATGGAGTAATTTATTTTTTTTCTGATCTATTTTTTTCTGTCTATGAATCCCTCTTTCACAATAGGCTATATTGAGATAATATAGGTTTCCCTTTTAAATCCAGAATGCAGTTTCTATTATAAGGATTGGCAGTCCCTCTTGGATGAGACAGTTGTTTTAATTGATACAGTCTCTGTGAAAAAAGTGCTTTTTTTTAACGAAGTTTTGATGAGAGGGTAGTTGATCATAGTGTCTTCCTATCTGTGGATATCAGGAGTGCTTGGCATTCTATCTTCTTATCTGCTGTAATAAATTGGGATCAAATATTCACACTCAGGATTGATTATGGGCATCATATTACACAGACCTTCCTTTTGGATGGCTTTAATTATAATGTTTTGACATCTGTAATGTATCTAAACCTTATGACTTTATAGATACGTAACATTTCAAAACTCCTGATTTAGCCAAATAGCAAGGTGGCCAAGTAGTGGTTAAAATGATGGATTCAGAAAAAAATATTTGACACACCTCACTCACTATGGAAAATAGGACTTTATTTTCTGAAATAGGTATCCTATTATCTTGTGTTGCATTGCCTCAGTGCACAGACCTCAAAGGTACGGTACATTTCACTGATACGCTACAGAAGGATTTGTTACAATTATTATGGAACAACTATTAGTGCCATGGATAGAAGCAGAAAAGCTGAATGAAAAAAAAAAAACACAAAAAGAACCACCACATACTTCTCCCAAGGCATATCCATAAATGTTATCGACAGGTAAGCAGGTAGCCATCCTGCATTTCAACTCATTGACAACCCCACTAGTCTTCACTGGGGGCCTGATTCTTCTAGAAATCTTCAGTTGCTGGTGATACCATGAAAGCTGAACATGCTCAAAAGAAATAGGATCCTGTCCTCTGCTCCTATGTTACTTGCTTCAGATGTTAATGATCAACTGGATAAAAATGTCCTCTTTCATCATGTTGTAACACTCTACTTCATCCACCTCTGGGTTTCCTTATCAATTAGAATGAAAGTTGTGTAACATGTCTGGATTCACACTTTATTCTTCATGGGATCAAATTTGGTATTTGAACGACATTTGTCTGTCTCTTAGGTTCCCTAGCTAACCTGGTTTCTCCTTTATTGGTGGCCTAATAAGTTGTTCTGACTCTTGCTAAGCCATTGCTACATTTCCTTATTTTTGTTTGCTCCACATCACTGTAGGACAAATTTTTCAAGCTCAATGTCTAAAGTTCTGCATCTTGAAAGCAGTCATCATCTCCAGCTGTTATTGTCTTCAGAGTCTTGTTGGGAATACTTGATACAACCAGAATGAGATATCTGGATATTTGAAGTTTAATGTAAATACTTAATCTCAGGAAGCCAAATAGATTGCTGTATTTTGTGAAGTTAAATATTAAAATATAACTTTACACTAACATGTTTTTAAATAAAAGGTATGACATTCTTATTTTAGTATTTGTTTGCTATCAGTGAAACAGTTCAACTATTTTGCTTTAATTGTGATTGGGTTTTACACCATATTAAAGAATTTTTCAGCAATTGACTTCACATAGATTTTTGGTGACCAGTCTGTAAAACAGACTTTGGTTCCGCCCCNCCCCCCCCCCCCAATTCTAAGCACCTTGTGCTGCAAATTCTATTTTATGAACTAGCTTAGTTTTGAAGTACACAGAACCATCAAGCCTAATTTCCAGAGTTTTGCGCAGAATTGTCCATTAAATGTTACCCAAATACACCCGCAAAAAAAAAGGTGGAGTTTGATTGACTTGTCCCATTGTAAAATGTGCACCTGCTGTGAAATGAAGTCACAGAGAAAAAAAGTGGAATAATTTAACTTTTTTATTTGTAAAGATAATCAGGGTTTTTCTGATTACATCTTAACTTCATAAATGTTAAATAACCTATCAGCATCTAGTTGTTGTAAATTATGAAAAAGAGTATTGCTGGGAATATTAACCAACTAAATCCTTGTTCTTTAGTGAACATGAAAATGTGTTATGGCAGGTTGTCATTGTGCTCGTGGTAACTTTGACACCAAATAACAAAACTGCCATTTGCACTTAGGGTAAATTGGTTCACTTGTGCTTTTACGGTTCCTTTTATTCTGACATAAATTTATGAACTCTGGAACTAACCAAGTCGTGTGGTTTCCCAGCTGACTTTAACAAATATGCCCATTTTGTTTCCTTCAGTCATCAGAGCACACAAGGTAGTAGTTTCAGACTGGCTGCAGATGCTGAAGGCCAGTCTGGAAGAAAGAGGTTTTTTTACAAGTTTCTGTGTTGTACAAGTAAATATTTTTTATTTTTCAGATTATAAAGTGATCCTTTGATCTTAGCATTTGATGAATTTCATCAAATTGTAGTAGAATTTCCATTGGATATTGGAATTTTTCTGGATGTTTATTTAGTTTTATTTACGATTTCATGTTCACTTCCTGAGAACATGTTTTCTCCTGAGCATATTTATTATTGGTATCATTCCTAATATATTGCAACATTTAACAGAATTTTAAGATTTTTGGTTTTGTTCTTTGAGGTTTTTTTAGCATTTCTGCTGAGATATGGACTGAACGTTGGACATGGATAGGTCAATTATTTTGAAATAAGTGTCCTTTGCTGCCTATTGATGGCTGGATTCAGCTGTCCTTGCTTGTATTTAATATTCCTTGGGAAATCAAGCATTCTAAATAATTCCAGTTTCAAAGGTTTCTGGTGAATTTTGCCTAGATTAAATGCACTGATCAGATGAACAAAAGTGAATTATGTGTCACTTTCACAAGACAGTGGATATTTCACTGGGCTGAAATATCTGGTCTGTTGTCAGGACTGGAGGAGAAGGGGACCCTAACTGCAAGATTAAAGAAGAGGGTTCTATTTGATGTGCTGTCTACCATTTCAAGCTTTTACGTGTGGATATTCTGTTGTGTCCTTTACAGGCACTCTAATTATAGAGGGGCAGGAAGAAAAAAAAAAGTAGTTTAGCTGTAATAATGTATCTTTAATTACTGGTATAATTATACAATGCACACTCAAGTGTGCTCTTCCAGAGCATTTCATCTTCCATTTATCACAGAAAAAAAATAATTTTCTTTGTTGCAGAAGCCATCTACTTCAAGATCACCTCAGAGGTTTACTCTGTTACATCCTGCATATCTTTAAAAGTTGTGTTTCTATTATTCCATTCTTAATGATTAGATTTTAGTGTTTTCCTTGAAACTTTTACACTGAAAAAGGAAAATTTTGCAGTGGGATTTTTGCACTTTCTGTCTCCTTCTCCCTTCACCTCTTTCAATGACTAATACCAGCATGTTTTTTCTTCCTGTAAGCTGAGCAGTTGAATAAGATGGGAGTCATGCCTCCACTTCAGGGCTAGTTTTTCAGCTTTTTAGTGTAACAGCGTTTCCTTTGTCTAGCATCTAGAGAGGCAGCAGCATCTTATTTCTTTGGGATTTTTACATCCTCTTTTTCTTCTGAGAATTGTAAAAACTTGGTATTTCAAAGATTTTTCTGATCTTCCAAAGTATATCAGTTGTTTATAGTATCCCAAAGAAACTTGAAATCTCTCTGATTTCTTGTAGACTTTTTTCCTTTTGTTAATGTGCATATTCACATACATACGTACTTGGCTAAAAAGAAAAAAAAATTAAAAAGATGCACAATAGTGGAAAAAAATTGCTGTTTTTTAGCTTCGGGGTAATGGTATCAATGAGATACTTTATCAGAAAAGGACCAAAACCACAATTAGGAGAAAGAATGGAGTCATTTTCCAAAGTTATGAATGGAAAGATTCTCAAGATCTGGAAAGTCTCAGAACTGCTCATAGGCATCTGGTTCTTGGTGCAATCTCAAAGACATATCTGTAATATCTAAAGTAGATGTTGTGTTCTTACTAATCAGATACATCTTGACTCATTTCAGAAAGGTACATTGTCTATTTTTATTTTTTGGTACTTTGTTCTTTCTTAAGACTGTGCCTTACGTGACTGCAGAATGAAGGAAACACACTTAACAGACCCTCTTCTTTGGTTATTCTCTTGGTTTTATGAAATTGCTGCTGTCTGCATGGAACAGTCTATAGTGGACAAAAATTAAAAAGCCTACAGCCCATTTCCTAATTACAAAACCAATCCAAACAAACAAAAAAAAACCCCCTTGAGAAGTCATGTGGGAGGAAACAAGGGAAGATCGAGGAACCTCTGCCAATCATTCTGAGGGGACGGCATATGGCTTAGCTTGTTGTCATGGAAAAACTGATTTTTCAGCTTCTCAGCAGAACTGGAAAATTAAGAATTGACAGCATGGGAAGAGGGGGGAAAATGTTTGAATTAAAACAAAATAGTAAAAATTGAGGGTTTTTTCTTCAACAAAAACTAAAAACTGACAGTTTGTTTTTACAGCAGTTGAAATGATATGTTTGTTGGCTCAAGCTAGTGTATTGTACTTTACTGATAAAGCAGGCTAAGAACCTACACTCAGCTACTGCTGCTGGGCTAAGAAGTGATAATTTGCTGAATGGTGGCAATTCACTTTTTTGATCATATGACTCTATATTCAAACAGCAGTGCTTAGTAGTTGTTACCCCCCCACCCTCCAAAAAAAAAAAAAGAAATAAGAGCTGCCTGGTTCCCAGTCATAAGGTCACTCTTCCCAGAAGTAGCAATTGCAACACAGGCATTGACTGAATTGAATTTTGATTTTTAACTAAGAACTGTAATGTCTGTCTTCTAGTTGTGATCTGCAGATGGATCTGTTTCGGTTTAAATTTAAATGGCTGTAGTTTCCAAAAGAGGCAGTAGGTAAAACCTCCAGAGGGGGCTTACATTTAAAATTGCATATGATGAATGCCTCTTTGAAGTTGTCCTGCACCGTTGTTAGTATTTCAGATAATCACTGGTTCTTCTCTGTTTCACAACAGGGATATTCATTGTCAGTGTGCCTTTGGAATACAACATCTTGCTAAATGCGAGCACTCCCACTCTACTGGTGAAGCCAGTAGGACGTGAACATTTTGCTTTTGTCGATGGCCTAGATCCCTACACCCTGTATGAGATAAGAATACAAGCATGCCAGAATGGTAAGATGATTTTAAAAGACTCACCTCTGTGACTGGAAGGAAATGCAGATTTTCCAGATAGATTCTACTCAGCAAAACAGATAAAATCTTATTCCTACATTGGAGTCTAATGTTTACCTAGTAAAAAGAAAGCCTAGCACTGAATGAAGCATTAAATATTTCTCCATGTTATATCATGAATATTTTAAATGGAGATTTAAAAAACGTATTTTAGGTAATATGTGCCATTTTATTAAAAGCTCTTCACAAATAGCTTAACAATTTTTGAAAATGTGCATACAGAACAAAATCAGTTCTGTAAGTGTTCACCAACTAGAAGCAGTAGTCATAGAAACAGGAGAGAAGAGCCCAAATATTACAAAATTCCTTGACTTTAGTGGAAATTTTCAAAATCCTATTGACATATGTCTTTCTAAAATGACACTTTGGATACAATTCTCTTCTCACTTGCACTGGTGAAAATCAGAAGTAATTCATCAGTGGAGTTGCAGTAATTTAAATGAGCATTTAATAATGAAATGAGGTGAAATGAGGCACCATTTCATCAGGAGCTTCTTTGCTTGACATTGATTTGCTTTTACTGTATTTTTTGTGGAGGAAGAAGCTCTCATCACTAACTAAACTTCTGTTTTGTAGGTGGCTGTGGAGTGAGTGGTCAAACTTTTATAAGAACTGCTGAAGCACCTCCTAGAGAACTGAGCCCACCTATCCTTAAAGCAATGGGATCTGCACTCATAGAAGTGAAATGGGCACCACCTAAGAAACCAAATGGCATCATTACTAACTACTTTATTCACAGGTAAATGCTTTTGTCACCTCAGATTCTTACTGAACTGTTCATTTCTTTATTCCTTGATATACCAGGAGGTGAAAGAAGGTGTAGAAGTATATGGTAAAATATGTACTACCTTTCAAATGCTAAGGTAAGATGCTGATTTATGGATGGATGAGTTGAGAATAAGAGCTGAAACAAGAATCATCTTCCTCATCTACAAATAACAAACAGCAGGTGAAAATATATTTCTAAAAATTCAAAGGGCGAGACAAAAATTGTAAGATAGATACTCTCACTGTGTTTACCCAGACCACTAGGTACATTCTTCAATCCTCTCTGATAGACAGTTGGGAATTTTGGAATGGAAATAGGAGTAATTCACCACTTCTGAGATTTTTAAAAGCAAAGAAAGGTATCTAGGTTCCTAACATGGAGTTATTTTCCAAGACAAATTATGTTCCTGTTTCTAAGTAATCCGGCGGGTCATTACAGTGCATTTCTTTACGTTCCTTGGTGTTTGTATTCAGCTGGCCTGTCTAGGTGGTTGACTGACACATCCTCACTCCCCAATGAGGAGCTGCCTAAGCTCTGAGTGAGGATTTTTCTATATAGGTAGCTGTGTTTAGGGAAGTCTTGATGTGGCAGAGCACTGACATCTGCTGTGCCCATTGACCCTTTTTATAAACTCACTGAAGGGAGCTTCTTGAATAGCTTCAGAAAGTCAGAGAATATAAAACTCAAGCCATGTATTGGAGATGAATTTAAACTCTGAAATTCCTGGGTTTTCCAACTCTAAATATGTGTGGCAAACACATGCTGGGCTGAACCTAGCCTCCCACAAAGAGTTTGGGACATTTTATTATATTAGAGCCGTGACTGAGAAGACAGGGAATTGAATTACTTTTTGGAATCAGGAGTGGTAATTAATATAAATTTACTTTTGCCTTAAACACATTAATAATCTCTAAAAATTCCTGCTCTCTTGAAATATTCTTTTGTTTGCTTTTTTGTTTTTAATTGTCTGACCAAAAAAACCCAAGTCCCTCCCCTGTATAAAGAGGAATAAAGTGTATGTTGTAGCCCAAGATATGTCTTCACTCTGTTGGTTTTGTAAATAAAGCTGATGATTACTGCTGCTATTCCATGGCAGCCATAGAAAGGGAAAACAGGAAATATAATGCAGAAAGCCTGCTTCAGTGAAAAATACTGTAAATTGAATTTGACAGCATTTGATGGCATTTGATTATTCTAGTCACAGCCAAACAATGATATAAAGAGTAATATGAAACAGAATGTGTTACTGCCTAGCAGACTCAAAAGCAATAAACCTTCCTCCAATGTGACACAATCACTTCACAATCATAATTGTAGCCTGTTTGATACCTCTGAGTACAGCAGAAGGGCACTGACTGACATAGATACATTTTGTTTTTTATTTAAAGTGAAATGAAAATGGCGCACTGGGGCTCCAGATACAATCGTTATATTCACCTACATAGGCATGAATCACTTGGCAGTTATTTCAGCTGAAGTTTAAATGTGCTTAGACAACAACAATATCAAATCTTTCTCAGATAGCTGCAAAAAAATCAGAAATGGGATGTAAGCACATAGTTCTTTTTCATTTTGTAGCCACACATAGCCTTACATTGTTATAGCAGCAAGACTGCAGTATTTCTATGGGAGGTTATGGCATGTAATTTCTTCTTCATCATGTGCCTCTTCCTTACTGCATCACCACCAAAATAAATTCATTTAACTCAAAACCTGAAATGCTTGGGGAGCTAGTGTGTGTGCAGATCTTTGCATTAAAATGGCAGGACTTGTGTTTGCCTCTAGAATCATAAAAGCACTTGCAAGTTTGCAGCCATTTTGTTAGAAACCAAAAAATTAAAATGTTAGTTTATGATAAAGGAGATGGTGAAATTTTCTTTTTTATTCATATAGCAGTTTTAAACACAAATCTGAGGTTTTTAAACTTTTCTAGCAAGGACCACAACTTAGAAGAGATTGTGAATGAGAAAAGATCTGGTTCATGAGACAGTCACCCAATCTACTTCTCTTCCCATTCATCATTACATAACATCCCTGTGACAACCACAGAAATTGCTAGTCTGGAAAAATAATATTATGGAAATAGGTGCTGTATTTCTTGCTGTATTTTAATAAGATATAGGTCACATCAGCTAATGGAACTGCACTCTGTTGACCACCGGCATGCACTGTGTAGGATGCACATGAGATGACTCTTAAAGAAATATTGCCTGTAAAATTAGAAGTATTTTGGTTCATTTCTTGCTGAAGGGAGTGTCTGAATTTCTGTCAAAGTCTCTATGTCATATTCAGTGAGATTATATTATTTGGTATATATACGTGAGATTGTAACATAGCTCTCATTAGCTGAGCAATCCTGATGGTGAAAACATAGCAGAAAAATCAACAGGCAATTTAAGACAGAGGACATGTCTCAGTGGCTGTTGACTGTTGTGACTTGCAGTGTGGAGGCTTCTAGACTGACTCTTTGGGATTAATTCATTGCTTTCCCTTATACCCTTAACCATGAGCTGCACCAAAGGCAGCTTCCAAGGCACATATATTAGTAGACAGTTTATCATAAGAATCCTTATGGATGGATACGCCATTGAGTATAAGAACTCCTGAAGGGTTTTATTTATACTTGTAATTGATATAATACCTAATCTAAACTAGCATATTACATGCAATAATCTCAAATTCCTTTTGTTCACTTTTTGACATCAAAACTTGTTAAAAAAAAAAAAAAAAAAAAGAAAACTGTACAAACTACATTAGTATAGATTTGATGAATCCAAACAGTCAGTGAGGCTGCTTTGTTTAATTGGACACGTAACTGTAGAGGGGGAGCATTGCTGATGTTGCATTATTCGCCCACATTCGACAGAGCGTGATTCCCCAGTCGTTTGAATTTTACCCCGGGACTTCTCAGTGTTTCTAGAAATAACTCTCTACCACTCTGGCAAGGAAAACAGCAGGCACTGCTAAAACATGTACTTTTGTTGCATGGTGAAAGGTAAACATGTGAAGAATAATTCTGGGTTGACCTGCGAGACCTCAGGGATTCACTGGGTCTCGTTCCACATTAGAAAGCTGAGGGGTGAGTGTTGCAGTTAGCGTTGCTGCAGTCGTTTGCGTACAGCTCTATAGTTATCTGTCACAAAGAAGATTATATTCTCCTCTTTATGTCATCTGGCTCAGATTGGCAGTGGGGCAGGGAGAATTTGTCCTTATAAAAATAACTGTATCTGAGCATCTTTAAAATGAATGTAAGCAGCAAATCAGACTATGCAGATTAAGAGACAGCTTCCAGCTCTTGGAAATGTTATTCTCCTTTGCAGCTCATTGTACATAAGAAACACTTCCAGTTAAATGAGCAGTTGAATCTTAAATCTTAAGACGATTGAAATGATTACAGACTGTTCAACCACTTCTGTTCAAAGTTTATTCATACATGAAGATATTCCAGTTTTTAGCACTACAGATGGAACCATTTACCTAACCATAAGTTTCATTCATTAAATATTCAGCAGTAATAAGATCTAAATACTTAACCACACTACATTGTACAGCTTTGCTTGTGGATGAGCTTGCACTTGGTGGCATATTTGATCTTTCAGTGTGAAAAAACTGTTTATCACAGAGTTTTGAAAATTTATAAAACATAAATTTGAGTATTCATTTAAGCGCCATACTGCTTGGTCAGACAAAACATATTAAATGTGATTTCATTGCACTAAAATATACTCTTTTTCACTTATCTACAGGGATTTTTTTAAAAATCTCCCTTTTTCTGTAGGGAAAAGACTATATTTTCAGGTGCAGAAGAAAGACATAGTAGCGATTCACCTTTCAGAATTATGTGTCTTGCATTAAGTCAGTGAACAGCATCTAAGGGAGAGTTCTGCATAAGGCTTAATTTGCCATTACAATAGAGTATCGGGAAGTGTATTAAAAATAGCTGATGGAATCTTGGGGTCAATGGGAAATGTTGTACACCGACTCTTCCAGACATTTTGTTGCAAGAGAAAGAACTGCTAGGGAATCTTTCCTGCCTGTTCTACCTGCCACTCCTCACCCAGTTCTGCCAACTGATTCTCAGTATCAACAAATCTTATAACTTGCCTATTTCACTACATGAGAGACATTGTACCTCAAAACTCTTCTTTTTTTTTTTTTTTTAAATCATACTTTAACCCTTTTAAACTAAACAGTGTCCATATAGCCTGCTTATGTCAGTTTAGCAAAAATTCTTTAGCTTCATATAAGAGAATAATGTATTTGTGCATGCCTTATATATCTGCATATACACAAAGGATGAATAAACAGCTGTGTACACACATGTATTCATTATATTCTTCATATTTGCATGCAAGTACCTGGGTATATATTATTACAAGCAGCTAAGATTATCAGTTTTTAAAAAAACGTTGTGTTTTGTACTTTTAAAGTAATTCCTAGGGTTGATCTAACAAAATCAAGTCCGACAGAATTCTGTGAAACACAGATTTTCTCTTGCCAAAGAAATGTTTTTCAGCTTCTGTGTGTGTGTAGTGGTGATGACACCCAGTAGTCAGAGAAACCAATTTTACTTCTGAAAATTTGCCCTACTTGCAATAAAAGTGGCAGATAATGTAATTTGTTTTTTGTTGTTGGCATGGAGGTTGAAAGTGCTTTTACATTCTGCAAAGGCCAAGGTTCCTGTGAAGAGTAGGGGAAATACTTAAATTCATGTGCAGTACAGCACAACCGTCATTGAGATTTATCACAGTGTTTAAATGTAACCAACTTAATTTCACACAAACATTTTTATGCCAAGTGAAAGAATTGATTTGATAACTCTGTTTTGAAGATGACTGCTTGCCTTATTACAACTGTTGTAAATTATATACTAGAAGGGACCACGTTAGAAAGGGGCTGAGGATCATCTGTTATCTCCTCTGATACTCGGAATATCACCAGGTCCAACACAAGTAGATCTGTAGTCAGAATGCTATATATACATATATATGTGTATACATATATGTGTGTGTCTGTACATACAGATATGTAGGTACAAAAATAAAACCACATTGTGCCAAAAGCTTACACAGTGAATTGTCTTCATATATCTTAAGTTTGCATTTTAAAACAAAAACAACGTTGGAAAAAATATGTAGTTTATTACAGAAAACACTACTTGTGATGAGTTGGTTTTTTTTAATGAGTTTTTTTGGTGGAGCTGCAAATTCTGCTAAGTTTCTGCACAAGGGATTACTTATACCATTCACAAGTACAAATGGGATATTTATTATCAGCAAACCAGAATTTAAAAGTGCATGGCTTTGGTTTAGTGATGGAGTATTTAGTGATGGAATATTTGGTTTCATGATGGAATATTTATCCCTTGTTCAGTAGGTAACATTTTTCTCAAGTAAATTTTTCATAAGTTTTCCATAAATGAGGGATCCTGAAGTGAGTACCTCCATAAATAGTTTGATTTTCAGAAATGTTGAAAACTTGCACCCATATTGAAATTCAAATCATTACGTAGGAACTACACATGGATTTAAAATTTCACATTCTAAATTCTGAACGTCTCGTATCTGATGTGTCCTATCCTAAAAGGACTGTTGCTGTTGCTACTCTGCTAGTACAGACTGTGACAGCGCACTCGTTTGGCATGTTATATAGTTTTCTAGATAGATGAGAATAATTAAATGATTGCCTCAAAAATCTCATCTTCACTACTCAGCACCTAACACGAGTTCAGGGAAATGCTTTTAAGATGCAAAGATAGGTAAGCAGTTCCTTGTATGTGTGTAATGTATAGGTACAGGTTGAACTTAGAACTTCAGGATCTACTACCATGGGACTGTTAAAGTTATTTTAAATTTTAAACACATTGCCTTTGATTTAATTTCAGACGTCCTGTGGGCAGGCAAGAAGAGCTGCTTTTGTTCATCTGGGCTGAAGGAGCTTTGGAATTTATTGATGCCTCTGATGCTCTGCAGCCTTTTACCCTCTACGAATATCGTGTCAGAGCTCAAAATGCTGTGGGGTCAGTGGACAGCCTGTGGGCTTCAACCCAAACTCTGGAGGCTTCCCCACAGGGCATGGGAGCCCCTTGGGCACAAGCAACGAGTGCATACTCAGTGCAGCTGAACTGGACCCAGCCTGTCTCTCCCAATGGTGTTATATCTCTGTATCGAGTAGTCTATCAAGAAAAACGCAGCGATCCAACATTTAGCATCCCGGCTGTTACAGCACTAACTGTAATGGTAAGAACTGGAACACAAAACCAGTATTAAGTTTTTTTTACTCTGCTTTGATCTCTGTGGTCTTTTAAAATCTCTTTTAACACTGATAAGAAAAGTGGGTTTTCCAAATGCCAGTAGTTTTGTTGGTGTAAATTTTGTGTTTGGCCCAATACAGACTGAAATATTTCACATTAATATCTAATTCCGGGTAGAGACAAACAGATTACTCAAAAGCGTAGATGGGTCATGTCTGGAGGAATTAAGCACGTGCATCTAACTTTGTCAGCCTCACTCTGAAAAGACTGTCCTGAGCTTTTTGTCTGACTGTAGAAATAGTTTCACAGCATCTGCACAAATAACAATAGAATCAGTCCTCCTTGTATATAATTCTAGTTTTGCAATTCAGTTGGAATCACAAAGTGAATGAATTCATTAGTAGTTACATAGTTCATACATGCAACGTATTGACAGGTTCCCTCATAATTCATCAGTAATAAAAGCAGATCTACTTTTACTTTCCTTACATGTACTTCCATGAGAGTGTTGTCTTGGACTCCTAAAGTGTCTTTCCCTTCAAGGGGGTTTCCAAACACGAATATTATGTTTCTATTCCGAAAGTGGAAGCTTAGACTCAGGAAAGAGCAGGTTGTTTTGTGAACTGACTAACAATGTTATGTAAATCAGTGACAGAAGTGGTTATGGTTTTGTGTAGTTACCACTGCTCCTCCTACCTATATATTACATTCTCATCTTTTTATAGAAAGACAGCTTATAGATGGTTGAACTGAACTGCTGTATACTGGGAGAGCTGCTGCCCTGAAAATAAGTTTTAGAAAATGTTTAAGGAGGCTGTAATAAAGTTGACTTTCCTCAGCAGTGGCACCTCAATTTCATAAACTTAGAATTTTCCCTAAATGATATTCATAGGTCATGTTTGTATTGCATAACAGCAGAAATCCCCTAAACTCTTAATCACCCCAATTATAAAGTATCTGTTTGACATTGAAGTAGGATCCTAAAGACCTTTCTCTGGAATACCCAATAGTAATCTTTAAGTAACTCCCTTAGACAAATCTTGACATGACAAGGTGGGAGATGTTTCCAGCTCAGTAATCTTACATACTCTTGTGATCATATGGTTCCAAAGCAGTTCTGTGTCTAGCTTCCTGGAAGCCTAAAAGGATTATGTTTGTAATACATTTTTTTCAGAAAAAGAAAACTGGTCCTGAACTGAACGATAGGAATATATACTTTTGGCTTCTGAAATAGTTGCGTTCACATTGTACCGTATGTTAAGTTTTAAAAAGTAGATTGGGATTTTAAAGTTATTGACATTCAGTAGGATTTTGGTACTTAGCTCCCTTAACTGGGTTTTAAAAAATAATCACAATCATAATTGTGATGGGACAGCTAAGATTTCCAAACCAGCAAAATGACAGGGCTTCTCCTAATACTCTGCTTCAGCAGCATGCAATGTGTTGCTGAGCATTGGAATTGACCTGGCCAGTCATGCATTGCAATGTCTTCTAAGCATGCCAACAACAACAGAAAATGTCCAAGATGGTTGTATTGTGGGTAATAAAACCTACCAAAATGGCCTTTTAAATAATGTTGCCACAGTGTGTTTCTTTAACAGCATCAGTGAAAAGCTTTTCAAATTAACAAGCTATTATTTACTGAATTAGTATTTTCCTGGCTCCAAATTCCTTTATTTTCCCCAAACAATATCAGGAATCAAAATGACATTCTAGCAGCATATGTATGGCTGTTCTACTAGTGTTGCAGCAAAGCTGACCTGTGTGGTTTTTTCTGCTGTCCTTTGTCGTAAACGCTTATCAATTATTATTTTTGCTACCCTTTTTGTTTTTAAATATTATACTACCCTTTGAAGAGAAGTCTTTCTGCACAGCTCTTCCCTCAGTTGCACTCAGTTTAAGCTGTTGTAACTACATGAACTCTATAGAGCTGTTGCTGATTTATACCTAGGAGCTGAGATCTGAATCCTACCTCTTCTGAATATAGCAGAACGCCTAAAGCTTTGAATCAAAGTTATTGACATAAAGTGCACAGAGTCCTGTTATCAAAGATATCTTCAGGAGGTCAGGTCAATTATCCTAGCAGGCAAAAACCTGGACACCAACTTTCAAAGTTATAACCCCTTAAAAATAGAATTTTATCATTAAATTGCTGATATACCCTTAACTGTAGCTTTGTGAATGAGACACTTTAATTAAAATGTAATTTTATTGAAGGAACTAGCATTCCAATGATTAAACTTCTGCCCCTTTAAAATATAGCTTTCAGGGGTACTAGGCTAAATCATTTAATCTCCTAAAGCATCTCTATTGGAGCTCCCTCGTGGGATACGCCATTAGTCATTCTCTCACACAAGCTTCCATGTTACAAGCAAGACTTAAAGTATTAAGCGAGCAATGAGTTCGGTCCTTTATTTGATCTGTTAGACTCCATTCTTATCCCATTAGATTATTCCAGAAAAAAAAGCAGTGCTAGAATCACGGTAGCCAATACCACCCTTGCTCTTGTCAGTTGTACCCTGGTTGCCTGCCACAGGACATGAAGTTTGACCAAAACCCAAAGCAGAAATACAGTCCTTGCAACTCTGCAGGATACAAATTAAGCTCTCGCTAATGTCCCTGCAGACTGTTCTAATTTGACAGCTTCGTTTCCATCTGTTTCCAGAGCCAAATGAGAAGCATCTTGTGCGTTTTCAAACTGTTCAACAGACTTACCCACTCTACCTTCCCAAAATGCAGCTATTCACTCCCCAGTTAAGGTGCATTAAGCTGGATTTGAATTAATGTGTCAAACGTATGGCTGTCTGGTACCTTAAGGTTATCGCCGACCCCTTGAAATTGTACGCTGCCTATGGAGATGAAAATGAGAACTCAGTTCTGAGACCACAAGCTGCTGCCACTCAAACGAAAGGAGGACCTCCCTGCACCGTTAGAAGCAAGTGAAGTACACGTGAGCCATTTTGATGCTTCGCAGTTGAAGAGCAGTGTCACCCATTTCCCTAGCTTGTTTGGCCAGGAGTGTAGTGACAGATGTTAGGTGACAGCAAGTTAAACTGACATTCTGGTTTATTTACAGAACAAAGTCAAGTCAAGACTGGTTACAACACTACAAGTGTCTCCTGTGATGTCTTCCCAGTTCATTTTAACCCTCTAAAGCAAGAATGGTATTTAGTGTCTTACTGACAGCATTAGCATGAGACAGATGTGTTTATAGAGGAATGGATTGACAGTAAGTTCTCATTTACAGAAATCTGCATAAAGTGACTAGATTGTCAAAGCAAGCTTCTCACTCTTGTGAACTTAGGGCTTAAGCTTGTGAACATAGGACCCAGAGCTGATTTCATTATAAAGCCAGTACCTGCCAAATGGCATCAAAGCATCACAGCTCTTTGATTGTTGTATTCCAAATGTTGCTGTGAAGTAAAACTGTGGGTAAGTTTGGACTTTTCCTTGGTAGATGTTTTGTGGGTGTGTAATGCTGTTTCTCCCATGACAATTATATTAAGTATTTGGTTGTTTATCATGAGCAGGAGAATTCAAAGCCAAGAAGATCAGTAAAAAATGTAAGAATATGTAGCTATTAGAATGTGCTTGGAGAAGGAAAAGCATCCAGAGATGAGGGTTATAAAGAAAAAAATCTGCCTGCTATAGGCAGTGCCCTCGTTATTATTACTACATAGAATCCATGCCTCCATGTGTGAAATCTGCCCGAGCAGAGTGAAACTAAAAGTAAAATGTGCTTGTTACAGGATGCGAGAAATAGGTGTAAGCATTATAGGCCTTATTCCTGGGAAATCCTCCACCTGCGCCTACCTAGAAGCACATATCTACTCACAATGTGCTTTGCAGTATGAGGTGCTCAGGCCATATTTACCCTACAAGGCTTTTTTGGCATAGCTATGTCAGCTTGGGGTGTAAAAAATTAACACGTCTCTTAGCTGATATCACTGCCTCAGCAAAGCCTCTG
Organism: Aramus guarauna; assembly: GCA_013400195.1. Taxonomy (NCBI): domain Eukaryota; kingdom Metazoa; phylum Chordata; class Aves; order Gruiformes; family Aramidae; genus Aramus; species Aramus guarauna. The sequence continues at coordinate 2,655,141 of VXBL01007437.1, forward strand.
GTTTGGATGCAGCTATGCTAACAGTTGAGAACATATGTTGGCTTACCTTACATTATTTGGGGAGATGGTATATAACTACACTGGCCAAGCTCCTCTTGGCAGATGCTTCATCTGTGGTAGGGAAATCTGTAGACATATTGCCCAACAGCAATAATAATAGAGACTTTGGTAGGAGGATGGGGCTTTGGCTTGCATGATTATGTTGCTATAACCAGGCAGTAATTTGTATATCAAATATATAACCAGAGTAAAAATAATAAAGTGTACTTGCTGAAAAACTTCATATGAAATATATTATATCAGAAAATCTTAAGTGGCCAGTACTGCCATTACACACGCCTGCTATGCAGGATTTTAGATACCTGGGATCTTGCATCCAGAGTTAGTTTCCTTCTATTCATCATATTCAGAAATACTTAATACATCCACCCGTGAGCCTTCATTTCTGTTTCCTCATATAGACCAGTGAACATTTGGCAGCATTAGAGACGAGATACTGCGTAGTTATTAACTTCCTGGGACATAACATTATTCAGTAATGTTGTATGCAGGACTGTATACAACAGCTTCCTTATAGAAGAAAGAATGAAGATCATAGCCACAAGAATAAGAAAAACGATGCCAAAGAGAGGGACCAGTGAAACTTTTTTATGCATGCCTATTCCAGATGCCTGGGAAATGGACTGCACTCTAAGAAAACAAGAGTAAATGGAGGAATCCCTGCGCATGCTGTAAATTCAGATGATGAGCTACTTAGCAAAGAATGAAAGCTGTAAACGGCAGTGGAGGGCAAAAGTTAATTAGGCTACTGTGCTGCTGTTAGTGAGTGGAAAGTAGCCACAACCAGAAACAAGATGGCTGCTCAGCAGTGCCCTAGTACAGCCAAAAGATCATATCCTTCGCTCTGCAAGGGCTTATGGGTTAGGGGGAAATCATACACAGATGACTAATTTTTTTATGGTTCACAGCCGATCAAAGTGAAATTCAGCAGCTGTTCAGGACAAGTGACCACTCTAACGGCTGTAATATAACCTGCTAAATAGAGAGGGAATTGCATGAGAGCAAGAGGTTAGCTGTGATTATCGGCAGGTGAGTGCTTTATTGAAGTTGAAAGACCATTAACATTGATGGAGTAATTATTTCAACTTGAAAGTAATTACCTTGATGGGTGATAACTTCTCCAGTGTTCCCAGATTTGATTGGACCAAACAATTGTGAACTCTTGAAGCCTAGAAAAATATTACAACAATACTGCAATGTTTAAATTACTGAAACCACTGTTAGAGTATTTTAATTATGCCTAACAGTGAAAAGATTTTAACTTACAACAACTGGTGACCTCTCATGTATAGAGACATTTGCTTTCTAATTCCAATGAAATGACCCACACCTACAATGTGTGTGCTGTATGTGATGGGTTTGCAAATGAATCATTTGATTTAAATGCAGTTTTTAAGATTCAAAGCCTCGTTAGCACAGTTTCAGGAAGGGCTTGTACTGGAATTGCTGTAATTGTTTTATTTGCCAGGAAAGCCCAATAATATAAAATGCGTCCTGTGTTTTAATATCTAGACCTGTTAAGCTTAGACAGGATGAGTACAGGACAAGTGCTCCTTCACATTGAAAGCTGCAAAAAAAAAAAAAAAAAGTGTGCGAGGCAATCTGTGTCTCACAGATTCTGTTGTTTCCATGCTGCTGCAGAATATGCTGGATTTGGCACTACAGCTCTGTTTAAATAAGCATTTGGATTGGCACTACGATGCCCCTCCAGAAACTGATTAAGTGCTCCAGTAAGCCCCACCTATCAAGACAGACATGTAGAATTGCCTAATTAGAGCAGAAAGGATGAAATGGATTGTTGCGCAACTTTGATGATTTTGAAGTACTGTGGTAATAGAAGTGGATGAGAGAATGGTGAGAGAGAAAAAGAGAGGCTTCAGCTCTTCTGTATACACCATCCTTGCTGTAACCAAGGCCACTTCAGTGTCTTCTGGATGCTCTCAGCAGCCGCACAGAAACATAGCTTTAGACCTTGCTGAAACTCTGCCAAGAATGAAAGAATCCTTGTGAGTTAGGATGCAGGGTAGCAGGGAAAGGTTTATCTGGTGTCTGTGAGGTCTTAATATGTTGTCAGGCAACTGGTGATTTGAATTAGTGAAGGTTACAGCAAAGGAGTTTATTTCATTACATTTTTTTCTTGAGTAGTTTCTCCCTAATTCAGTGTGCAACACGAAGTTAACATAACTTTGCCCTTCAATAAATTTTTGGACCAGAAGTGAAAAGACTGATAGGGTTATGTCTGACCATGCCTAATCGCACAGTCTAGATTGACTAGACCAGAGTGCCTGGATCAATAGGTAATTTTTTCTACAAGTAAATTAGTTACCTATTTGGAAATATCTCATGTATTTTATCCTTGGGTTTCTCCTTGTGCAAGATCCGGTTTTCACCCATTCTCTAGGGTTTTTTTTGATGAGAGAAACATATGTAGAATTAGGTCTTTTGAGGGATATTTACAATGTCTGACTTCAGGCATCTAACCTAGTTAAGGGCATGAATGGCCTCTGTAGACCATGAAAAGTCCAGAACATCTAAGGCATGGACATTTACCGTCCTTGGGCTGCAACTGTTCACACGAGACTGCTTTCCTCTAGTGCACTTGTGTGCCGCTACTGGCTTGCGTCAGTGAAAAGAAGGTGGTTGATTTTCAGCTGATTAACCAGCTGGTCTTTCCTCACCCACACAATGGGATTATGCAGCTTGACAGATTTAAAAGATGGTACCCTCTTGACAGAAAGATGGTGGTGGGCAGCAGTCTGGACCTGCAGTCATAAGACAATAGGTGGCCACATGACAAAGATTAAAGGCAGTTGCCTAAAATGAGGTCGTATAAATGCTCCATATGCTGTTTCTCTCTATATGGTTTTATATATGCTTTATATTTATGCTTTTCTCTACGATGTTTTTCCGGAAGTCTTGCATTTCAGTTGTGAGAATAAGATTAAGCTACTCAGGCACTGTAGAAAAACACTGTTGACAGGATGTTTTCTAATTTGTAAAAGCAAAAGAAACAAAACAGAAACCCTCACAAACCTTCACTTTATTAAGTAGAATTTGACAGGAAGATATAATGTGAAGGACATTCTTCCCTTTGTGCCACGTTGCATGTGACTGCACTAAATCTGCTTTAAAAACAAAGTTTTGGTAAGCTACAGATGCTTTTTCATATATAACTATGAAATAAAAATGGAGAAGGAGGCGGTGGAAATTTGTTGGGTAATATGTACAGCTGTTTTTCAAATTAGATATCTGCTTAAAAACGCTTAATTGGATTTGACTAGATTTTAATTCACGTTTAACCAACATTCTTAAGTGGATGTATCAGGCAACTCCAAGATAACGTTCTTTGTTGGTAAAGTCATAGGGCAGCTTCCTAAGATCCCCAGAGTCATGCCCAACAACTACAGATACAGGAAATCTTCAGCTGATAATTAGAAAGGCCACTCCCCACCCCCCATCCGATCCCCCTGCCCCACTCCCCTCTGCAGATAAGGTCTTGTATTCAAATTGGCTGAGAAGTGTCATGTCATATGCTTATATTTCACAGGGAATTTTAACAAGCGATGGGTAATTTTAATAAACAGAGAACCCTACCTCTTTTTTTAAAAAAAGCAAGAGCAAGCCATATGACTCATGGGAATTGTTAATATAATATAGAGCCTCGTACGGCTGGGGACTCCGTTTGAATCTAATCCAGGTCTACAGTCACCAAAGTCGTTCTCATCAAACAGCCGTGGGGTGTCCTACGCAAGATAAGTTTAGTATTCTCAGCTGACCTCCTGTCCTTTCTCTTTACTGCTCCCTTTTGAATCCATTCCCATCGCACAGCTTCACAGCCTCATTCCAGCTCGTCTCCCCTGTGCTTGTTGCAGTTTCCCATTTTCTGCCTGCCAAGTGACCTCTCTCTCTCCTCCTTTCAGACTTTACAAAAAGCACTGGAATGCATGTATAATCTTGCCACAGTCTTTTTTTAGGGGGCGAGACCCTAATTCCTGCACAATGCTAAAACATGAGTTTATCAACAGAAAGCTCTTTGGGAGTGGGAATGGGTGTCTGTCTGTTAATTTAGAGCACTATATCAATATTATTTTTGAGACTATAACAGCAATTATGGTGAATAGGGGCCAGATGGCCTCTGTGTCTAGAAAGCAGAATGGCAGTGTATTTTTAATGGACTTAAATGTTACTTTTTGACAGGAAGCTAATATTAAATTCTGTGTTATAGGTGCCTGTCAGGTGAGTATGGTTCTGAGTTTTGGTTTTTGTTGAAGTAATTACTAATGTCATGCCTGGATACATTTGCCCACTAAAGCCTTGTTCTGCGGTGGGGTCTTTGTTGTGGCTTCTTTTNNNNAGGATGGTTATTGATCTCTTGCTGAGCTGAGATTTCAGTTTTATGCCAGATAGTTTGATTAATGGGTTGGTTTCTGTAAGTGGACTGAATGGGGATAGGAAGCACAAGCCGCTCATGCCGCCAACCCTAACTCCGTCAAGACGCATAGCTCATTATGAAACAGTTATCAAGTATACATGAAAAATTAATTGGGCTCAGTTTGATTCTGAAAAGGATCAGCTTTCTACTTGGCGGTCCCCCCAATCTTTCCAGATGTTGCACGCTAGCCCCTCGAGAAGCAGCGAAGGGAGATGTATTAATACATTGTATTGATTAGATCAAGACCCCTGACAGTTATTTGTAGAGATACCATCTGGCTGCTGTTCGAATTCCTTCACCAAAAACAGGACGTGACATGTTATTAATCTCAACTCTCTAAGTATAGACAGTTGCCTTTTCTGCTAAACCGCATTTTACCATTCCGTAGGAGATGGAGGCAGACCTGAAGGGTGCTGAAATTAAGGTTATTACACAAATTGAGCCATATGGTCCAAATATTTCAGCAAGAAAATTGCCAGGCAATAAAAATTGCTCCTGCCTTCCTAATGGTGTAAATTACAGTTTAACCATGGCTCTAATGATGTCCTTCTGCCGCGCTTAACTACTGTTACATGAAGGACATTGTTTTAAAAATATAAAAAACAAGTAAATGCCAGCAGCGTGTTTTACAATCTGTTAGTGTGTCATTAAGAACACTGTCAGAATTACATAAACATAATGGCAGGCAACCTAGCATACAAAAGAACGAGTATGGAAATAGAAAGTGTCTTGAAAACTCCTTTAGCTCTGTAATGTCAAGAGCCCTTTCCCTTCTGGAACTTTTCCAGTATGGGAAACCGTGGCTGCTTATTTATTCCACTTCTCTCACAAGCTCTGATGGAGATTTAAAAACAGAAAAAAAATACTGAATATGCTGATGCATTTTGAACAGGTGACAACGGGGGGTATAAATTTACTATCACATTATACCATAACTGTATATAAAGTCAACTGGCTATAAAAAAGGAATCCAAAATGTGACTCTTTTCAAACCTGAAGCATTGTTTTTCTTCTTTTGGATCATAATGGGACTTTCTGTTGTTTTTCAGACTGTTTGGAGAATTGCAGAGTACTAAAATGGTATCAAAGCTCAAAAGCTCTCTGAATTTTACTTGCAGAGTTAGCAGTCCTAAAAATTTGTTTATTAAAATCGCTGTAACTTATTTGTTATTAAAAACCAAAATGAAAGTAGTTATCCAGTCAGCAGATGCTTTACTGACTGATTCTGGTGATTCATCATACAATATGGAAATTAAATTGTAAATAAATAAAGTGAATAATTAGCCAATTAGATTTCATTTCAAAACACTCATCCAACTATTCAGTTTGTAAAGGAAAAACTCTGAGATGGCCATACATAAATTTATAATAAATGCTATTTGGAATATTGATTTGACCACTTCTACTTTAAACCATGTGCAGATTTTCATAGTTCGTGTATGCCAGACCTTTAGGTAAAATAACCTAGCACAGACATGTTACCGGCTTGGGATCCAGCTGACTGGGCGTACATCAGTGGTTCAGGGGAGGTGCGCTCAGAGCGGTCCTACCAGTTTTGTAGAAGTGGCTGCTGGAAACCAAGAGGTGCTGCACCCCACCGCTGCCATCCCTCCCTCCCTTGGACCACATCGCGCTGGGTCTGGAGCTGCTGCTCCCCCCGCCCATGGACGTTTGAAAACAGAAACTTCCACACCCTTGCAAGGGCATCCAGTTCCTGCTGGATCTTCTTGCTGGTTGAAATGTGTTTTGACAACATTGAAAACATAACTGAGCGATGTTAAACAGACAAATGGAAGAAGGGAGATTGGGAGTTAGCTGACAGGGTTAGCTGGTTGGTGAATGAGCTGACAGGCAGCTCTTGCATTTGGCTTCAAACCTAGCGCAGTTTCTCAATTGTGTGAAGATCTTATTTGTGTGCGGAAAAGGGAAAAGATGACAGGGGACTTTTACTCCTGACAAATTTAAATTGAGCCCAAACCAGACAGTTCATCAGATTCAATAAAGTAGGAAACAGTCTTTATAACTGTCCTTCCTGCTTCTCAGTGCCAGTACGATCACGAGGGAAAGCACCAAAACATAAGTAATTCATTGTTGGTTGGTTGGTTTCCAGAGAAACCACAGGCAGAAAGTGGTAGACTCTTGTGAGGATGGTAGTCTGGAAACTTCGTATGTACAATGCTTGGGGGTAGTTTACATACATTAAGTCTGTATTAGGAGGAAACAAAGTCCAATTTATGAGTTTATCCCATCACAAATTACAAGTATTTCCCTCAGCACTTTGAACTTTTTATCTGACCAAAGTTACAGAAATGCCTGGCAAATCTGGGATCTGGAACATCTAAGTGTACTGTACTCTACTCACATGCACCCATAATTCTTGGATTTTATTGTTTAACCGTAAAAACTGTATGGCATTTTTAAGTCTGTTTCTTTAGCATTCATCAAATAAAATCTCTTCAGTCTTTAAAGAAAGAGAGATTGGGACAGGTATCACTCTACCAGCATCTGACAGGCTCGAGGATTCAGAAAGGATATGTTCATTGAACTGCCTTCCTTTCTAAGAGCACATTTGGAGACTGTGATGAGCGATACAGGGAACAGAAATTAATTCCCATCCTGAGGGTCTAGTAGAGAATAACGTCTGTCTTTTTCAGAGTTTTGTTAGGAACTTGTTTCTACTTCCAGATATTCGGTGGGTCCTGCAGTGCTTACAACAGGCAGGACTCTGCTTCGGTCAAGTAACGTCCTTTAAATTTCTTATATTACTGGAGGCAAGCACACAGATACATGTCCACTTAAGGCAACCTATGACTGGTGCAAGAGCAGCAGGTGGACCTGCAGCACAGTAGCCTCCTCTAAGCTCTTTCACTTTGCAGCTGTAAGATGTCTTTTTTTAAACTAATCTATGGTTGCTCCACCTTCCTTTTTTTATGTAGCACACGTGTCTTCTAAACACTTCTGTGCCCACACCACCCAAACACAGACACGATGTCACTGCTGGGATAAGGTCCATGTGAATGAGACACCTGGGTGTGTGTTGTCTGTGTGCCAAAATGACTCCAATTCGTTGTATATTCACAACAGGAAGATGAACAGAGGTCCCAGTATCTATTTAACCTAGTGGGGCATATCACAAATCATTACTCATTTTGCTTCTGGATTTTGCTCCAAGTATTTGTCCAAGTCCATTTGCTGCCGCTTTGAACGTACCGATTCTTTTCTCCCATCCAGTGCAGAGTTCCTAGCCTGAGCCAAATCCTCCATGCAGCATGGAGACGCTACTCTAGTGGCTGCAAAAAAGGCACCAAGTTTACAATTGTCCCACAAATCAGAAGTGCAACTGCAGATTTCATATAGCAAGAGACTAAGGGAAGTGGACTCTTTACAGTGATAAATTTTCTGTATATTTGCTATAAAGAAAACTTTACTCTGCACAAACAAAATGAATGAAACTTTGCAGAGCTCTTATATTTCATCTGGCTTTAAAAAAGAATTAATGAGAAGTCTGGAAGACATCTTTTCCCAGATGAAGTATTATTCTTGTCATTATGGCATCATAAAATTATTTTTTATTGTTTTCTCTTCAGGGGTTCAAGACAGATGATAATTTAGATTTTCTGTAATACTAGTCTATGCTAGAAATGCTAGACCCGTGAGGTACCAATAGATCATGAGATTTATGCTAGAGTTGTAGCTTAAAACAGTGACATATTTAAGTGCTGTGCTTAATGTTACTTGAAAGTCCTGGCCTAAAAAGACTGAATAGAGACCCTAAGAGCAAATGAGAAGAAAAACATCACCTTTTCCACCAGATAACACAATAGTTTGAGCTCTAGTTACTTTGATGTCAAATATAGTTCCCCCTTTGAGGACAAATAGAGCTGAGAATGTGTGGCTTTTAAAATAGGACATTTCTGAGAGAAAAATTTGCAACAACTCTAGCATTCTGCATTTTTTCATCTTTCTGGTCCTGCATAGAGGCATCACAACACTTTCAACTGCTTTGTTAGCAAACCCCTGTAATGATATTTGGTTTGAGGCTGCTAATGGAAATTTTGAAACATACTGACTTGAGTAACATCATCTCAGACTGAAGATCATTGCCAATGTCTTAACCTAGGCATGGAAATCAGGAGTCAGGGATGTTTGCTTCAATATTATGGATTAACTAAACCAAATCCCTATTCTGGTTGAATGCCAACTACATACACCAGTTAGTTTTGTTCTTCTAGTCATGAAGACCCTGATCCAGGTTTCTTGAAAAGGCAAAAGGAAGCTTCTGTTGATTTTGAAGTGCTTTCAGGTAGCTGCAGTTTAACTTCTGAAGCTATCAATAGTTTTCTGTTTCACCTCAAGAAAAAAGAAAGAGTTCACCTGTATGGTCCGTTGCTGTGTGCTGACTGAAAATGTTGTCACTGGCTTCTTGACTCCTTGAGCCTTAAGTGAATTTAAGCAAAGTCACAGTTCTGAACTCTAAAAACTTACTTTAGATGGCCAAAGTAGGCCAGGCTGTCTAATCTGTCTTGAGAGTGAGGCTCCTCTGAAGGGCTCTTCATTACAGAAGTTAGATGTAAACATCTGACTCTCCCTTTGGAGGAGCATCCCTTCCTCTGCACAGAGTATAGAGAGGAACAGAGGACACTAGCTACACAAGTTTTGTGTCTGAATGTAGGAGCTCTGACTTTTTCTCATAGTACCTATCCTCATCTTTGAGCACTTGAATACATTTACAAGCCTGGCCCAAAATGACAAAATTGTAGTAATTTCTTTTTGGATTGCTCATTTATAGCATGCATACATGCAGCTAATCAATAGATGAGACAGTGAAACTAGTGGATTTACAAGTTAATATGCTGGAGTCAATAATGTGCTGTAAAGATATTTTCAATTCTGAAACCAGCCCAATTTGTTTTGTACTAAGCTTAACTGTGTACCTGTTGACTTGGTGATCTATTTTCATTCCCCAGGTACCTTAAATATCCAAGGAAAATACAGAATCTTAACTATTTGTTATGCTTCAGTTTTCAAGTAATATTTCAGTATTTATGTCTTTCACCTCTTCCCTAACTACTGCATCTTGCTAGTGCAAACCACAAGCAGCTCAGAGTTTCTTCTCTTTTGGGAGGAGCTGTGCACTGAGAAGCCCAAGCCACACTAGAAAGGGCTAATGAATGTGTAACCGTATGAAGAGACATACTAAAAATTCTGGTTTATTTATGCATTAGCATTTAAAAGTGATGCTAGCTAGCTGCTTTTCCTGTTCACACTGTAACAGATTTGTCTCTACTTTTCTGTGTATGTGTATGAATTTAGTGTTGGTCTGACAGCATAAAAAATGGGAACAGGCAGTCTGCAGACACTGCTTCGTATGCTGTGTCAGGGTGAGTGTCTTCCCAACTTTGTGCCTTAAGAGGCATAAGCTGGAGGGGATTGTAGCCATATGATCCTAGGAAGATCTGGAAGTTCATCTATCCACTGGCATCACTTGGTTTCAGGACATTAAACCTGCAAGCAGCTTCTCTTGCAGTTACTCCACCAAAATCTGTAACCACTCTTTTTTTCCCTGTCGTCTTTTGAACTCTTCTTGGCGTGTAGTTGATCCTGAGCCTTCATATGGCAAGACATAGCTGCTAAGATACACAACAATATATAACTTAATCTTTATTGGACCTCATTATTTTCATCAGCAGTGCAGTCCATAGTAGCTGCAATGGGAGAACAAGATTTTCTTGTTCTTCTTACTATCATGTGACACAGGGGGCTTTTCAGGCTGCTTGAGGCTTTCCACCGGCTTATATGACCAGCAGGGGCAGGGATCCCCTGTAGCAATCCCCTACTCCAAACTTGGGGGAACATCCTGCAAGTTCTGGAAGGAAGGTGTCAGATCTCTGAATCTGTCAGTGTTTTGATGGGAAGCTGTGCTTTGCTGAGGAATAGGTCCCCAAAGCATACACCTAGATATATGTCTAATCAATATCCCCTGCTAATATTCAGAAGATAGGCTGAACTTTTTCCTCTGGCTACAGAAGAGAGGGAGGGCATCCCTACCTGCCTCAGCAGTGTCCTTCTGGCCTTCTGCTAAGAGTGACTGCTCTGTACAGAAAGGTGCAGAGCAAATCTCTTTTTCCTGGCATGGATTGGTATCATTGGAGTGCACCTTTCCCAAACTGCTACCGGCACACTTGCATTTACCTTCAGCCTGTCTCTGTTTGGAGAGCAGGTATTTATATTCATGTAGGAAGTGTAAAATATTAAGAGAAGGAATCAAAAACCTGGTGAAGGAAAGCCTTTCAAGAGATGGGATTTGTATACTTTTTGGCCCATCATTTTTTAAAATACTCATTGGTTTTAAAGGTGATTCTAAGTTCAGCCACGTATTCAGACTAAACTTTGTCCTTTATGATGTAGCTCCAAGTAAATTGTTTATGCTTACCTTTTAGTATCTCTCAGAAGTGATTACATACATAGCAGGCAAAGTTGGAATGAAAAGCTAGGACTGTTCCGTACAGGGCAGAGAAAAAAAGAATAAAACACTAGGAAGGAAAAACCTTTTAGTCTCCTTTAAAATGTTGCTTTTATTTTCCATTGTGTTGGCAGAAAGCAGGGATTTAGAGCTGTGAATTGCCTTGAGGCTGTGTTATCTTCCTCTACTTAGCAGCAGTTAGAACTGCTCTTTTTTTGCATGTGTTGGGTGAGAGAGACAAGGACTCGGAATGATTGAGAAAAGGGAATCAAGTAAGCCTGCGTTTAACAATAATATGACACATCTATTGTACCTGTGTAAAATGGGATCTAAAACAATAATGATAGTTTCCTGAATCTGCACACAGTAACACAGGGGGATATCCTGAGACTTAATTAATTAATGTTTGTAACATGAGGTGAGATCCTATGATAAAAAGCCACATATAACTGCAAAGTCTTAATTTTATGGAGCACAACTGACATTCAGTGGCATTTTCAAGGAAACTGATGTGGGAGTTCACCTGCAATCTATGTTAAGACTCAGATTGTCCTTGTACAAGTCCCCTTAAAGATTTTCATCAAACTTTTTTTTTTTTTTCTCTTTACATTTCCTTTTCCCCATTGTGGTTATTGGGTTGTGCAAAGGCAAAAATTGAACATAATTGCTTTTATAGGGGAAAAAGAGGAGGTTTCCCTGGTCTGTTTTCTATACACCAAAACCACAGCCAAACTGTCTTTTTCAAATTTTACAGAAAATAGAAATCTTCAGGTACTGAGCCCAGGTCATTTTAAGATCAGATGTGAGAAATTTTACAGTTTTCAGAGCCACTTTTCTTCACGATATCATATGTGGCATAATTTGAAAGAAGATGAAGAAGGCAGCTTATGGCACAAATATATGTAGTCACAAATGTCATAGAGGAACAATATGAATGCTTGGGAAAAAAACGTTCAAATGAAACCAAGAGACAAAACATTTGATAATGACAAGGGCATATGCTTTCTACAACAAAGTAAAACTGTTTGCCACAAGATACCTTAAGTCGAGAAGTTCAGGTACATAAATTGCCCATTTTTAGGAGTAACAAAACCATCCACAGTTTCATGGCATTGGTTTAAAATTACAGAAGCCCTTCTGCAAAACACCTGCCACTCTGGACATTGCTAGAAAAAAGAAAAACAAGATTTGAGACTAAGAAGGCCCAGACTGCTCTGATGTGGCAGTCCAGATTTTGTTTGTTCTGAAAAAAAGCATCTAACTTCATTCTGGCCATCAGCCAATATATCAAATGGAAAATACGGTTTGTGGCATTAGGAAAAATATAACATTAACCCCCTAATGCTCCATATTAAGGGATGTACCCCCTACCACTGGCAGGTTTGAGCCCCTAGGCTCTAGCTGCTGTTTTACAAGAGCAGTGGTTTTCTCTTTCTTGTTCCATGTCTACAGACAACATAGAACAAATCCATGAGAGGAATGCCACTCCTAAATGGTAACAAATAGTGAACGGAAAGCGGCTGCTCAGCAGGAGCACTACGTGTGGTACTTCTTTTAAACATATTTGTGGAGTTCAGCTGTTATGAGTGCAGTGATTGTAACTGTAGAGACACAAACCCCAGTCAGTGCGTGCTTGCCTTTCCGAGCTTTTCACATTCCCTGAAGACAAGATTCTATCCCAGATTATAAAGCTCCACCCAAAGGATCGTTCCCATTCCCCTTGCAATCAAGGCAGACTCAACAAACTGCAAGTTCTGCAATGCCTTGATGAGTTTATGCAGATTCCAGTTTAGCCAATGTGTGATGTTTGGAACTTCACAAAAACCTCCTGCTCAATACTACAGGGGTTCAACATTGCTTTAAAATGATGCTGGATTTCATATACCATGAAGTCTTGGCTGATGTATCTGTGCTATCCTCTCTCACTCCCATCAGCTCTCTACAAAGCGTGCCCCACTCAGCTAGAGACCAGAACATACAATATATGTGTGTTTTACCCAGCGTGACACATCATTGTTTTTCAGTGGGGTTTAAGTATTTTATCTCATGCTTTATTGTATTTCAAATAAATAGTATTAATTTTAAATTTTTTTGCTTCAGATTCTGCCTGTCTTATTTTGAAGAGAAACTTAGTGTAGTTCTTCATATCCAGAATGATTTTTGAAATCAAAATTATCATTCGGGTTAAGTAAGGATGGAAGATTTGAACTGACCAAAAACAAAGTTTGGGGAAAACAGTCCTATCAGGTATCTAGTTTATAAAAAGAGCTTCTTCTTTCCTTCTCCATCACTTTCTTATGATAAAGAGTAATAAACATGGTTTAAAGTGGAAAAATGTGGAGGTAAAAAAAGAAAGAAGGTGCAAAACTATAGTTTATTATACAGTAGGTCTTGTGAGTGTTGTAAGAGATAAAATATTAATGTTAGGAAAACATGTTGACGGTGTCCTCTAGATGGTATCTATAGTGGTGTGTCATGTCATTGATATTTTGGTTTGATTTATTTAGTCATGAAGGAAAATGTCTTTTTTGAATGTATATATTTCTTAATACAAATTAGACAAATACAGATGCAAATACATTTTTGAGAAGGTAGGACGCAGTGATGTTTGATTAAATAATTATTGAAGAGAAGAGATCTTAATGATATAGCATGGAGAAAGCTGCTGAAGTGTTGACTTTGCCCAAAGAGGGTTTTTTTTAAGGTTTTACCAGCAAAAGCGCAACATTGTTGGTGGTTTCAAAGTGTACTGCTACCCAAAGACCAACACAGTGCCTGAATGCAGCTTGCTAAATGCTCTTGATCTCATTTTAATGGGCAGTGCATCCTAGTTTTCTTTGTGGTGCTTTGCTTTCAAGTCAAAGCTGGGGATTCAGATGCCCGGTGAGACTGCTGCAGGTCACCAGGTGTGTCGGGAAAGAAAACTGTCTGCTGTGAAAATAGGCACCAACTCCACGAGACAGATTCGGCTGCATGCAATTCACAGTTCCTTACGTGCTCTGCCAGAACTGAGGAAAATGAATTGCAATGTAATATTTCTTTATCAGGTATTAATTATTGCTTGCAGAACATTTTAAACTTAGATTACTGCTGTTTCTAAAGGCTTCTCCCTGGTATAGTCCACAAGCCCATGCAGGACTACTCACCTAGGAAATGATTCAGTTATGTGCTGAGTGAAACAGGATGTGCAAAGTTTTATCAAAAAAGGCTGCTAGCATGGTACTGTTAGGAAAGAATGGGAACAGGGGCTACATGACTAGTGTTCTCTGATGTTGATGGCAAAGCTACCATTTATTTTAAAAATAAATTTCAAGAACATCCTTAAAGTTGAAAAAAAAGCAAGCATTAAGTTTGCCAGAATATTTTATAATCAACAAATCAAAGCTTATGTTGTAATAAAGAAGCCATTTTATGTGCTTTACTTTGTAACTTGAATCTATTCTAATATATTTTTAAAATAATTTTTCTTAAATTTATTTATAAAAAGAGCAAGCTCAAATATAATGAATTCCTGAATGTCATTTCCTAGCCACTGTAGAAGAAAAGACTGCATAGATCCACCTCAGGGCTGGGAAAGGAAGAGTTCCTTTTCATCTCAACCAAAAGCACTTTGGAAGAATATTCCCTGGACAAAAACGTTTCAAAATTATTTTAGGTTTAATAAGGAAATGTCTGGTTTTACAAACTTAAAAATGTTATTAACTATTTATTTAGTTTTCTTTTATAATACTTGTTTTTTTATATGCCACTAAAATTATCACCAATGAGGTACATTGCTATTGAAGGCCTGTTGGGTAATATGAAATAATATAATAATGATTTAAAATTAAAAATACGTGTTGAAAGGCAACTTTAAAATTCTAAAATGAAAGGCAAAGTTCTTCAAATATAAAATTTTAAGACTCCCATTTACCAAAAAAAAAAAAAAGAGAGAAAAAAATAGAATTATTTTTACACAAATTGGGAGGAAAATAAATAGTGCAACATCAATTTCTGGTAAAAATGGAAATTCTGGTCACCTCTAGACAAGATAATTTCTGGTAAAATGAGTAACGCTTTGGTTTCTGTTTGCCTAACCTTTGAGATTTTTCAGTACCACCATGGGAATAATTGATATTCCAGTCCACACTGCTACAGGAAGGGACTCATAGATTACTTGTGTATCCATAAGTTATATCCTTGTGAATTTGAGCATAAGGCTTTAGGAATAGAGTCGATCTTTTAAATGAAACAGACACAGCGTGCATGATATAAGCCCAGGAAGGAAGGCAACCCAAAGGACAAGTTAGGGATTGCATATGAATATGAACTCAGTGCAATTTTGAGAGTGAAAGTAGGGGCTAAGAAGTAGGCTGGGAAATAAGAATGGAAGCGCTCCCAGTGCTTTACAGAAAATGGGAAAGAATCAGGATGAGCTGGGGAACTGATAAGAGGCTAACGACAAAGGTGAGGATCAACAGAGCCTCTTAGTAAAACCCCAAGCATTCCCTGCCACTTCTGTCACTTGTGGAGGTATCTGTGTGACTTCCTTGATGGAGAATTTGAAAATTGGCATTGGAGGATGGTCGGATTAACATTCTGACTGCCAGCAGACCGTAGCCTTCTCCACCCCTGTCCAGGGAGCGTTCAGCGTCTCTGCCTCCGTAGACAAGGGAATGTCACACTGAATTACCTTCCCATCGTTTCTGCCTGTGGGTTAGGAAAGAGCAGGTTGGGATCCCTGTGCCAGTGCTCCCATTAGCAGCGTGGCAGTGTCTGATGCCACGGAGTTTAGTCGGAGAGTCACAGAAAGAATGAGCTAGCTTTTTAATCAGATACCAAAGGTACCTGCCAAATAGGTATGAAGAGAGGAGAAGGTACTATACAGGAACTGCACAAAGAGAGAGAAGAACCCAGAGCCTAACCTTAATGTGACTGGTGACGCCTTGCTGAGTTTTGATGATTACCCCTGAAGAAGGGACAGATACTCAAGCTGCCTGTTGGGCAGCTCGTCAGTGGTTCAGAGATCTTCTGATGTATCTGTCACGTTTTGAACTTATGCCCTGAGACCTGGGCAACTGAGTAAGCTGGCCCGCCTTGAAAAAAAGAGGAAAAGCCCAGAGTGACACCACTGGAAAGTGCTGCTTCATCAGATCGATAAGATTCAAAGATGACTAGGTTGTGTAGTTGTATGCAGTTTAAACATTTGTGCAGGGAGTCCACCCGCGCAGAGTATTATTGACAGCTACAGATCAATGCTAATTTTTGATCATTTTCAACCTACAAAGACCTCTTGACCCTGTTGCCACCTTAGGGGCACTTCAAGTAGTCAAAAGCAGTCACAGTAGGCAGTGTAAAATCATCAGACCCCTGAAGGCTGCACAGCCGTGCCCGTGCCCGGGAGGAGGACTGAGAGGTAGCGAAGAAGGCAGGCGCCTTGCATTATGGATGCTGCTGCCTTTGAATGGTATGAAAGACTATGCTAATTTTTTTCCAGACTTTAAGTGACTTCTGTGCTCATGAATTAAAAAATAAACAAACAAAAAAGGCAATCTGAAGCAAATCTTGACAGATACATTATTCATGGTTCATGTTCTCTTGTTTTGTATTTTGAAAAATGTGTTAAAACACAGTTTTATTTTAAATAATTTTTATCCTAATTTACAGTTAGAAGAGCGGAATTATCCGAGGAGCGTATTTGTTACTGTTAACAGCTTGTGCTGCCACTGGCGGCGCGTGAAGCATTTTACACAGCAAAACCAAAGGTGGGGTCCTGCCTGGAGCAGCGGAGGTGCTGCCAGCACTGCGCAAGGGACGGGGATGGGGACGGGGTGGCTGAAAGCAAGGGCCGTGTCAAAGGCTGGGCTCATGGAGGCTCATCACAGCTTGCCTCGGGTGTCCGGTTCTGTGGTGTTTACATTAAAAGGATGGGCCTTATAGGAGGAACGTGAGAGTGCGCAGACTTAAATGTTTGCTGGATTATTCTTAATTTAATGACTGAATGAGTGAGAATGCTTCGCAGTAGGAGACAGAGAAAGGCGGGCATTGGCTTGTAGTCCATCGGATTTCATGGTCAGTCAGTCTACGAACATCTTAATGTTCACATTAAAATTTTATTTTGTTGATTTGCTTTTAATGGTGAATGAAATCTGGACTGTTAGCAGTGTGTAAACACTGGGGTATATGAGTTTATGGCTTTGCAGACAAAGACTGGGAGAATATTCCAGGCAATGATTTTGATCCTGTGCCTGTTTAAGGCTGTGTCGTCTGCTGAAGACAAAGGTTACGGTGCTATCCTTTGCAAGGTGTATTTTGCTATTTATATTTGACCATTCTAGCAGGACAGTATTTCTAGGCTGAAAATGTCATGGGAGGACATAAAGTAATTCTTAAAATGAATGACTGAGACTGCCATCCATCCTCTTTTCAGCATCAGCCTTTGAGCTGAGCAAATTCACAAATGGCAATGGCAGCGGTGCAGGGGGAGAAAAACGTGGCTCCGTACCCTGGGAGTACGTCCCCTGAGCTTACTTCAAAACCAAATGAAACAAAAATACATGTAAACCGTTTGCTCTTCAAGAAGTATCTGTAGGAGCCAGGGATAAAAGTCATCCCTGGAAGGAATGGTTTAGCAGTCTCCAGAGAACATGATGAACTGCAGGCAAGGAAATCCCTCCATCCTTGTTTCATTTCAAAGTGTGGTGAGGATTGTAAATAATTAAATCTTGGGGTTTAGTGGGAAAATGGTAGAGGGTGATGAAAAATATGCCGGGTTTTTGTTTAAAAAAAGAAATCAAGTGTTTTGTAGCAGTGCTGTCACAAAAGCCCACCCTGATGATGCAGCTGATTAGAAAGCAGAGCCATTGCTTTTTGTGCGGTGTTTGTAATAATGTGCTTGTACCTTTGGAGAGCCTCTGTGTAGCGGTTCAGGGGCAGTAATTTAATGCTGTGTGCTCCCTTCCTCCCATCCCCACCCCCGAACCACGCAATGTAAATTTTAGGCTTTTAAAAGTTCTGTTTTGAAAACCTCATAGATAACTGTCCTCATAAAAAACTATTAATACAGACTACATCCAATTGTAAAGCTAATTTTAATCATGTTTTGTGCCAACATAATTTCTGATGCCAGATTTTTATGCTAAGCATGAACTTCAATTTGAGCTCTGTTCTTTAACCTGCAGTTCATAATTTTGCATTTGGCTGTATAAGTTTTTTGGCTGTGGCAGTTTGAACGCTTCCACTTTCAAGGATCTAAGCCATAAATGTTTATTAAAAGAATCTATAATGAAATCAGTTTTGTTATTTTTTTAATGGCTGCCTTGAGTATGTTGGATGACTGAACGCACGTTGTTAATCATTAAGTACTCATGTTACAAAAAGTGTTTGATAGTATTGCCATCTAGGGGCTGAACTAAATTCTCCATACTGAAATAAACTGTAATTGAACAGGTGCCGCTATTGACAATATACATATGTTTTTGCTTTATAGCCCACATGCTTTCCATGTTTCTTGTGACAAAAGATATCTCTAAATGTCCCACAGCAGCCAGAGCTTTTTTATATATAATCTGTTCGAGGTGATTGCTATTTGCATTTGAGCTTATGCTTTTTTGGCAGTGATGACTGAGAATTCCGAACAAAGAATTATACTTTTTTGCATTATTAATCTTGCTAGTGTTTGCCCTGTTTAACAGAAAAAGGAATCATTTATCAGAAAAGTATGTTTATAATCTCTACTTGTGGCATCTTCAGATTTAATATTCATAATGGTCATTCAAATGCTGCGCTATATTTATCTAAAAGACTAACTCATTGTTGTGAGGAAATAACTATTTAAATATTTATGATCTAACTTTTAATATTTAAAAAAAGAAATTAATATTTCTTTAAAATTTGTTTCTGAGTCTGATAGCTTAACAAATGTTTAAATATTAAACAATTGGAAGTGTTAGCATTTAACAACTTAATATGACTTACTGAAACACGGAAATTGACTTCAGCTGTTTCTGCCACAGGAAGGAAACTGCATTCCTGCACTCCCCTTCCTGAGATCTATATAATTAATGTGAAAGCACCACTAAAAATGAGATTAAATATATTGGTGATCAGCTGAACTCCCTTCTTCCTCGCTCCTCTGATGTTCAGAGAAATCTGAACGGTCTCTGACTGAACCGTGGTACTCCTGTTCTTTGTTAGCCACCGTATCCTTTGTGGCTGGTCAAAATAACACCACGGCTGTTTCACCTTCCTGCCCAGATCTGGATTTGTGCTCGGGCTTGCTTTGCCTCGTGGCCAAGCGGCTTCAGATCTGTGGCAGATGCTGTTTGGGATGAGCTGGGTACAGCCATGAGCTGAGATGCCAGTGTCCCCGTCTGGCCACGGCTGATGTCCCGGGTCTGCATCCACCCGCGTGCCCCTCAGCTGGGCTGTGCTCTGGCCCCAGCCCTTCCAGCCCTGGCAGAGCCCGGTGGGATTCGCAAACATCCGTGCCCCTCCTGGCCTCTCTCCGCCCGTGCAAGGCGAGGGGCTGGCGCCAGGGAAGGTCTAGCCCGCTTGCCGGCGTCCCCGTCGGTGGCATGGCTGCTTCCTCCAACCTGGAGAAACAGGGAGGGCTCTTGTAAGGCAGCGGGTTGCCCCACAATCATCTTACCTTGTGAATTTATCTCAACTGACATCTTCACAAAGCAGGAACACAGAAACCAGTCTAATCTCTTCCTCCCTCTATCTCTTTCCTCCCCCTCCTTGTTTTTAAGAAGGGGTTTGTTTTCAGTAAGGAAATGAAACTGTGCGCTTGGAAACACTGCTGTCTATCCAGATTACAATGCTCTAAGCAGCTAGAACAGGACAGCGTGCCTATCAAATGTCATGTCTACACACAAGAGGTGTAAGGATTCTGTAGAGGGAGGCATCACCCCTGTACCACAGGTTTTTACACGTGCTTGAATCCTTCAGAGTACCAGGCACTCTCATCCTCACTGAGCAAAGCTCAGACACGTGCCAAATGAATTGTAAGTGGTTTGCTAGCTGAGGTCTGGACTGTGCAGGACTCCCCCCCGAGTTGACTCCAAAGGCTTAAAAGCCTTAGAGTTTCTTTTTGAGGTTCTGCTATGGATACCCACCATAAAATCCTGGTAACCAGATGGGATATTCTGCAAAGCGGTCAGAAGCGACCCAGAGCTGAGACCTCATTTTCCAAGTGACATAAACCACAGATGCTGATTACTTTTTTAACTAACTCAAACATCTGTATTCTTGCTTCAGGGAAAAAAGCATCAGGCTCATTTATTTGGATTGAAACCTTTCACAACATATCATATTCATGTCATAGCTGTAAACAATGCCGGGCAGGTTTCAAGCCCCTGGACATCTGTGCGCACATTGGAAGCTTCACCCAGTGGCCTGAGCAACTTCACCGTGGAAAAGAAAGAAAACGGCAGGGCTCTGCTGCTAAAATGGTCAGAGCCCTCCCAACCCAATGGCGTGATTAAGGTAATCTTCATCTTGACACTTCACTTGATCAAAAAAGAGAAGGGAAATGCTGAATATACAATTAAAACATTTTTGCTGAAAAGGACTCAATCAAAGGCATTATACTTTAAAATAAGACAGAAGTCCTATGTAAGCACAAGACACTCTGAGCACTCTCTGCTTGTGGTTATATTAAAATGAGCGTTAACATTCCTGTGCTATCCTGTGACTGTACCCAATTGTTCATTTATTGTATAGAAAGCTGTGCTTGAAAGCTCACAATCTTATTGGAGGGCATTAGACATCACCGCAATGTGTTTCTAGAAAACCTGGGTTTGACAGAATGTTGTTTGGAAATTTGGGACCTCTTTTAGCTCAATGATTTCAACTGAGTGTAAACCTTTACCTGCAAGGTTTGCAACTAGAGGGGTTTATTTGGAGTTTTTTTCTGAAGTGATTTTCCCTAGAGTTAGTCTGCAAGAAGCTTTGTGCTAGCCTGTGAGAGCCTCACAATGAAACTTGATAACAAATATAATGAAAACTGTCACTAAGTGATGTATTACTGCATCCAAAATGAAAATATCATGAAAATTGGATCAAAACATTCCTTTTTTTTATCCAAAATCTGTTTGTATGGTAATTGTTACTTGTAAGGAAGTAAGTTTCTGAATCATTGGTTAATAGTCCTTACCTTTTTTTGCCCCTTTTATCTTGGTTTCTGATCTTTCTTTTTCTCCCTCCCTCCCTCTCTTCTTCTCTTTCTCTTTCTCCCTCCCTTCCTCCCTCTCATGCTCTCTCTCCCCAGAACTACAATATTTTCAGCGATGACAACCTGGAGTACAGCGGTTTATCTCGCCAGTTCCTCTTCCGGCGCCTGGAGCCGTACACTCTCTATACGCTCGTACTGGAAGCTTGCAACGCAGCAGGCTGCACTCGTTCTGCACCCCAGCCAGTCCAAACAGATGAAGCACCCCCAGTGTCTCAGATGGCACCTGTAATCCAGGCAGTGAACGCTACCAACGTTGAACTGAGCTGGTTGCAGCCAATTAATCCAAATGGAAAAATAATTCGCTATGAAGTTATTCACAGATGCATAAAAGAAAATGCTGCAGGGTACAGAGCAACAACAGAAGATGAGAAAATTGTTTTCACAGAATACCACACTGAAAGTAATATGTTCGTATATAATGATAAAGGTTTACAGCCATGGACAAGGTATGAATATAAAATACGCACCTGGAACACAGCAGGCTACACTGACAGCTCCTGGACGATGGCAAAGACTAGTCAAACCGCCCCAAAAGGTCTCGCTGCCCCCAGGTTATCCTTGGTGTCAGTTAACCCCCGCAAAGTGCTCATCTCATGGACCTCCCCGGCACAGCCCAATGGCATTCTTCAGTCCTACAGACTGCTAAAAAACGATGTTCTCTATCCTTTCAGCTTCGATGCTGCTACTTTCAACTACACGGATGAAGACCTACTGCCCTATTCCATGTACAGTTACGCGATAGTTGCCTGCACGATGGGAGGCTGCGCTACCAGCGACGCAGCTGCAATACATACGCTGGAAGCAGCTCCTGCCTTCGTGGATCCACCGTCTCTGCAGGCTGTTAGTGCCACTCAAATTAATGCATCTTGGGCACCTCCCCAAATACAAAATGGAGATATCACCAAGTACATATTGAAATTAAACAATGAAGAGTATTATCCCGGCAAAAGTTTGCAAATGTTTATTTCTAATCTACAGCCTTACACGCAGTATGATTTTGCATTGGTTGCCTGTACTGCAGGGGGCTGCACATCTAGCATGTCCCAGTCAGTGACGACCATGGAGGCCCCACCATTAAATATGGAAGCTCCCAGGCTGCTTGTCATGGGCTCAGAGTCAATTGAAATCACATGGAAACTTCCCGCTAACCCCAACGGTAAAATCACAAGCTACGAGCTAAGGAGGGATGGTGTTCTTGTTTACTCAGGTCTGGAAACTCGGTATCTTGATTTCACGCTAATGCCAGGCATGGAATACAGCTACACTGTCACTGCAAATAACAGCCAAGGGAGCGTGACCAGCCCATCAGCTCAAATAAAAACCAACCCTTCTGCTCCGTCTGGGATGTTGCCTCCTAGGTTGCAGGCGTGGTCCTCAAAGGAGATTTTGGTGGCCTGGGATCCTCCTATCAAAGTAAATGGTGACATTAGAAATTACACAATCTCCATCCACAAGCCTGCTGAAACAGGAAAGAAAACTGTTGACTTCAATGCCTCTCATGTTTCCTTTGTGAGACGGTCGTACATAATGGCAGAGCTACAGCCCTACAGTAGGTAAGTCTGGAAGATCTCATTTGTTGAATAAATGCTGTAAGGTGGTTCAGTGGGCTGGCAAATAGCTTAACCGCCTTGTTTAAACAGGTAGTCAAACCCATGTGATTTTGTTTCCTAAAAAAAGCACATGATAAAACTAGGATTTTTTTAATTTATAGTAACACCAGCTATATATCGTCTTGATGAAGTGCATCGGGTTAACTTTGGTTGTAATTAATACAAGGGGCAGTTCACTACTCTGCTATAAACTCCAAAACCTGCAGTCTTGTATAACTTTCCCAAGATGTCTGCATTCAAGAATAAATAGGGCTTTAGTTGACACAGCTCAAGGTGGGAAGACCAAAGACCTGTTAGGTAGCCCACTCACAGTGTGGATGAGCTAAGATTAATGGAGTCACACCAGGAAATTGCTCACACCCTTGAGTTGAAAACAAGCAACTGGGTTTTAAGTGAAAGTTAAAACTTGAGAGGGTACCAGACTCAGCTACAGAAGGAGTATGCTTGATACTGAAGCAATATCTTCCTCACTAATACTCGATTATTTACCTGACCTTTCCTTATATACTTGTGTAGGCATAATTTGTGTGTGTTACAGGGTTGATAAGTCTGTCTACTATTTACATATACTAATCTAAATCCAAAGAGAGAAGAGTAATAGAGTGAAGCTCTATAGCTCTCAAATGATATCCAAATTATCTCCTACAATGAATCATCATTTTGATTCATATCATCAAAATCAAAACAATTTTGATCACTTGTCTCCTGCAGATGTTAACTCTGCTCTGAAAAAAACCCTACAACAAATGAAACCGCAGATGACAGCGGTCTTCCTTATTGCTACACAAGGCACAGCATGTAACCTGAACGTTGATACAAATTATTTTCATATTAAAAAATGCCAAAGACCAAGAAAAATGAAGAAATCCCCCAGATCTCATGCACAGTCTATATCTGCATTTCCAGTGTTTTAATCACTTTGTTCCTGATTTGTGTTCCCAAAGGTATGAAGTCCAGCTCCAAGCCTGCACAGAGCTGGGCTGTGCCTCCAGTGAGTGGGCATCGGTACAGACGCTGGAGGCACCCCCGGCAGCGCAGCCTGCGCCTCTCATAGAAATGCAGACGACAGCCGAGGGCTTCCAGTCAACTACTTCTGTCCTGTGGACTGGTCCACAGCAGCCAAATGGGAAGATTTTGTACTATGAACTTTACCGAAGGCGAACGACTCAAGCCCACATAAATTTAGACCTTGCACTTGTTTACAATGGTTCTTCAACCTCCTTCAAAGATGACAAGTTGCTGCCTTACACAGAATATGAATATCAGGTGAGAATTGAAGCCATTTAGCAGCTCTGATTATGATTTCGGTACACTTTGAAAACCTTACTTTAAACTTACAACTAACATACACATCTCATTTCTAAGGTTAATAGTATTGTGATACCTGAATGATTATTGTTAATGTATTTTAAATAGTTGAGAAGCTGAAAATAATTTTGCACAAGCAATACATTCATTCAGCATTCCTTTTTCTTTAGCTTAATCATAAGTGCCTGTGTTTCTTGTATGTTAAATGTTTGTGTACCTTCCAGAGCTTTTGCAAGGCTCCAATGTTACCTGAGTAGTATGAAATGCTAGTTCTTAAAAGGCAGCTTCATTTCACTAGTTTTTCTTTCTTTTTCCATTGTCTCCCAATCTATTATGAATTAATTTTTACTTTATGATCTTAAACTAGTTTACATCAAGAAGGATGTTTTCTTTTTAAATTAGATGTTAGGATCACAAGCAGTTTTTGTGGGTGGTTCAAAAGGGAATTTGCTGTTGATGCTTGGTGTTACTTCTCATGCACATAGGTATTTTTATTATTGTCTTTTCTTATGAGGCTAAGATAAAGCAAGGAGACCAGTCCTGCCATTCTTTCACCTGTAATTGTTTTCTGTGTCAAAGTTACAAGTTTCAGCATCATTTTTTTATCATAGAGTACTAGTGATAATGTACGACTTTACTTGATTTCAGCCTATGAACTAAGACTAAGAACTTTCCTGTTTATAACCATCTGAAATCTTTCCCAAGTTTTTATATGAGTCAGTGGAGTTTAGACCCTCACCAAAACCCCAGCCTTGAATTTGTTGTTTCTAAAAGTAAGTGGATGTAGTATTGTAGCAGGATGAGGCTGATTTTTGACTATGATGTTTTCTGTGAATAGGCATGCTTATTTGCCACTGACCAGGATACCAGTAAGCCTCACTACTGATTCTGTATGCCATGTTTGTACACATGATATATATTGGAGATGAGTTTGGCAATGCTCAAAAGCCTTTAAAATAGTTCAAGCATGGATTTGGTTTTATATATATGAAACATGGTGCATTCCACCTCTTGAGCTCCTGCGAGGTGATGGCAATCCTTTTACAGGCTCATTTGCTTTCTAGGATCACAAGATAACTCAGGTTGGAAGGTCTCTCAGGAGACCAGCTAGTCCAACTTCCTGCACCAAGCAGAATCAGTTAAGAGGTCAGATGAAGTTCCGCAGGGATTTCTCCAGTTGCATCTTGAAAACCTCCAGGGAGGGAGATTGTATAACCTCTCGGGGCTGTCTGCTCCACTGCTTGACTGTACTCATTGTGAAAAAGGGGGTTTTTTTGTTATGCTCAGTCTGAAGCTCTCTTGCTTGAACTTGTTTTCTCTTGTCCCCTCCCATCACGTACCATTTTGAGGAACCTGGACCCACCTTCCTGTTAGCCTGTGGGTAGGTGCTGAGGTGCTGCAATCAAGTCCCTCCAGAGCTATCTCTTCTCCAGGCTGAACAAGCCACAGTCCCACAGCTTCTCCTCATAGGTCAAGTTCTCCAACCCGCTGATTACCTTGGTGGCCCTCTGCTGAACTCTGTCCAACATCTTTCTTGTATTTGGGGGCCAAAATGGAACAAAAGCTAAGTAAAGGCATGTAATCACTTCCTTTAATTGTCTGGCTATGCTCCTGTGAAACAGCTCAAGAGGCACTTGGCCATCTTTGCTGCCAGATTACACTGCTGGTGCATGTTCAGCTTTCTGTCTACCACGACCTCTAGGTCCTTTCCAGTAGAGGTGCTCCCTAGCTGGTCAGTCCCTACCCTGTAATGCTTCAAGGAGTTACTCCTTCCCAGGAGGAAGACTTCGCATTTGTCTTGCTGAAATTCATAAAGGTCTGATGGCCCATTCCTCTAGGCCCTTCTGAATGGCAGACCTGCCCTTCAACATATCAACTGATCCCCTCCAGTTTGGTGTCATCTGCACATTTGATGACAGTGCACTGTACAGATCAGGTTCTTTGGTAGCTCTGTTCCACTGCTACTGTTGGTTCTTTTTGGTAGCCAGAAACCGTAAGAATTAAATCTAAAAAGTTGCTTTACCACATTAGTCTGTCCAGCTGCTGTATGTACATATGTTGTAGACTCATCAAGTCATGTAGGCTGCAAGGAACATCCAGAAGGCATCTAGCTTAACTCCCTGCTTGAAGCAGGTCCAGATAGAGCAGGCTGCTCAGGACTGCATCCAGTTGAGTTTTGGATCAAGTACTCCATCCTTGGACATGCAAGGACAGAGATTGTACAGCCTGTGTGGACAGGCTGTTCCAGTTTCTGACTACATACCTCTTTTCTTTGCATCTAATTCCTTTGTTTCAACTTGTGTACCTTGCCTCTTGCTCCATTACTGTCAGAGCCCCGGTGTCCGGAGGGAGGAGTGTAGTGGCTTTCTTCATAAATCAGTTCCAGCAGCTCTAATTTAGTTAAGAAAAGGATTCTGAAAGGACAATTAGAAAACTTGAAAAGAGAGCCTAGGTGGCTACTAGAAAAGTGTAGTCACTGCACCATTCACAAAGCCTTTCTTCTCTGCTTGACAATCACAAATCTCTTTTTTTCTTTTAGATATTTCTGGATTGGCAGCATGTCTGTAAGGTAACAGTCAGTGTGAAAAGTGGGTCTGTTGGCTTTGTGCTGCAGGAATGACAAGCACCTGTGAGCTGACTGCTTCTTATTGCTGATTGCAGTCCACGTTACTTGATCTTCTTCAGTTACCTAATGACTTCTTGAACCTAGCAGTACAGGAGATGCTACAATAATGCTTTCCAAAGCAAAAATGATGATTACTCAAAGCCTTAAAATTTATTGCACTTTAAATATACAAGGGTATATTTTCCAGTTGTAACTTCCTTTGTGACGAGAGCTGTTAAACCTTTCCTAGAAACAGCACATTAGGGTAAACTGTATTTTAAGTCCTACTATGTACAAATATTAAGGTTTCCATTTCCTTCTCCCAGCTTTCCTTTAATGCTTGTGTAGGGCCCATCTGTTGGCCACAAGAGTGTGAAGTCTACTCTCCATTTATTGTAGTTTCCTTATAGCAGAATTATTGTTAGACCAGTTCTCCTCGCTACTTTGGACAGGATCTGTGAAGGATGTGAATTCAAGTGCAGATGGGGCTGAGCAGATAGCAAGCATTGTAGCAGACCCAAGCCCTGTTATTAGTTAGGAATCTTTCTTAGGTAAAGAAAAACTGCCAAGTTGGAAGTTGTAGACATTGGCTGTGGGATTTTCTCTGTTACACCAACTTTCAATTATCTCAGTGAGAAGCGAGTTTTTTTGGAAGTTGATACTGCAGAGACTTTCCTGAGCCAAAGTTTTTAATGACCTATCAGTCACAGGTAACAAAGAAAGCCTCTTGACCAGATTCCTGTGGTTTACCATGCTGTATTCAAGGATTTGCTTTTTATTTCAGTTCTATTCCATAACTGAGCTGATCTGTTGACTGGGACCCTAAATCATTTTGGGGTTTTTTTCACTGGTGGCCATTTATTTCACCATGAGAGGTTTTTGCATGCACGTGTTTGTCTTCTGCTTATGTCACTTGCAGCAGTCCTCTGGGATCTATTCTGAGCCTCTCTATTGTTGACAATTTATATCTTGCCTGTGAGACAAGTTATTCATAAGTATAGGGCTTGGCTTTTGCTATTATGCTGATGAAACCCAGATTTATATTTCACTTAAACTGGATATTGATTCTGCTGTCTCTGCATTTGAGGCTTGTTTGCTGGACATAAAACTTTAAATGCAACTGAATTTCCTCCAGTAGAATGCAGATAAAATCAAAGTGCTGTGATGGGACTCTCTCCAGCATTTTTGGAGGTATTGAGATTTTGTTCAATGAACCCTGACAGCTTCTTTGGATCTGAAGTCAGGATTTTGGAGGTTTGGGTTCTTTTCTTTACTTTTCTTTTTCCTTTCCTTTCCTTTTTTTTTTTTTTCCTTTTTTTTTTTCCCCTGGAAACTTCAGCTGAATATTTAGGGTTTGTAAGACTAGATGCAAAAATTGGACTTCCAGAAATGGTGAAGTGACTTCAGAAGCTCATGCTGGTCAAAGGGACTGTGTCCCCTAAATGCTTAGGTCACTATTGCTCAAGGAAGCACTTTTATTCTTTAAGGAGCAAATCTTCATAAACATATTATCACCTGCTAGGTTTCAGTGGGTTTTTAAGAGGCATTATGGTGCCTACTGTCCCATACACTGACATAATTACTTAGAACTTTGAAATTCCCTCTATACGTACATTTAGGTATTTGCATTGTCTAGCGTATCTGGCCTTTTAGCTATTTGTTGGAATGCTGCCTGAGATCCTCAGCTGAATTAAACAGATGCAATTGCATGATCTCCTGGAAAAAAACACGGACTTAAACGAACTTTATAACTCATTAGATCTAATGAGTTTGCAAGTATAATCTTTTGATTCCTGGAATATTTCTCAGGAATTCTTGAGGATGGTGTGCAATGACACTATATAGCAACCTGTAGTCAGACCCGTTTTTCTCAGCTAAGGGAGAGACTTGTGGCATTTAGTGCTATTCTGCAAAGCAGAGCTGTCAGAGTATGGTGTGATTTCCACGCAAGTGCAATGTCACTCCTCCACAATTGTGCTTAATTGTGTACTTAAGACTACTTCTTTAGATTAATGGCTTAATGTCTTCCTGGTTTAGGACACATCCTTATTTCCATTTGGCAGGCATGGAACATGTAAAAGACAAAAAAATAGAATCGGTCCTTTTCAGAATGTTTTATGGGTCCCTGCAGAGGTTTATTCTCTGGTAGGACTATCGGGTGCACCAAGACAGGGTCTGCAGCGCTGAGGCTGTCTGCCTCCCACCACTGCATCCCTTTTGCTTGTGAAGCGTGCTTCTCACACTCCAGTTACTGCAGCCAAGTGAAGGGTCTAGGAAATACCCTGAGATACACCAGGGGAAATATGTTTTGGGTCCTCCATCTTGGGCTCTCAAAGAGAAAACAAATCATATTCTGACTTTGGAGAGTTAAAGAGAAAAAACTGGGTGCAAGCTCATGAAGACTGAGAAAGGACCAACCACATGGAGTGCTGAATACGTCAGCCCTCTTGGTCACTTTTCAGAGATGACAAGAATGACACTTGGTTTACCAGCCTGTCTGTCATATTGTTGGCTGAACTCCAGTTTGTGCTGCTTAGTTACTGACAAACAGCTCAGTGCCTTCTGCAGCTTAAAATGGGGTGAAACTGGTTTTCTGACTGGCCAGTGATGGATACTCATCCATTTGTAATATCCCTTATATCTGGCTGCTTTTCATCATTTTAATTCACTGTTTCTTCCCATCTCCCCAACAGAAAGATGCACTACAAAGTAGTGACATTAAAAAAAAAGTACTTTTTAGTTGCACTCCCTGCTTGTTATCCCCTCTTCATTTTGTTTGGAAGAGTGTTTTTTCTTACAAGGTTCACTGTGCTCCCTGCTACCAAGAGAGCTTCTCATACTACACCTACATTAGGCTACTGAGCTTGACCTCAGCTTCTGAAAAGTAAAGCAGACATAACTATATTGTTTCACTGATGCAATGGTGATACGTACTCTAAATACCCTTTTGCAGAATGAGATGCTTCCTTTCCCCTGGTAGAGGGTACACAGTAGGGAGAAGGGCCATTTGAAACCACACACTTTCTTTCATTAAGCCCCACTCCAGGCACTATGCTTCTGCTAACACCATCCTAGATTCAAGTGCGTAAACAGTGCACCGATGCAACAAACCTTGATTTTTTTGTTCATTAAACTAAATATGGATATTAGACTGCATTTGTTGGCTTCCAAAATTACCAGTGTAACTGTTATAGTACCACTCTTGCAAGACCCTTCACAGTAAATTGTGATTCTGACATATTCAAAACCATGGCAAGCTCTCCTTTAAAAGGACATTAGTGTGAGTACCAGGGGAAAATATACTTCAGGACTGTAGATGACTTGATATGATTTCCTTGATTGTATCTTTTTATTTATGAGGCATAATTTATGACTGCTGAAAAGCAAACTAAAATGAGTGATGACTAACTACAGCCAAAGTAATAAATCAGAAGCGGAGAAAGAAGTGGTGATTTTGATCGAATCTATTGAATTAGCTGTTGCCCTTAGCCATTACAGGTATTGGAAAGACCTTTTAATATCTGCTTATCTCTCTCATGGGAACTTGGTAACTATCTCATTATATACCCATAGGAAACAAATTATTTAATTTTCTACCTTTTAGAGTTAAACCTGTTTACATCTCTCATTAATTACTGGTGTTATACTATGTTATATGAAATCAACTTCTCTTAGAATTTGGTAATTTTGTTTAAGTCCCAGAGTGTTTGCCTGTTGTCTTTCCCTTTCCCTTCCCCAGAATGGGTTTAGTACTTTTATTATTAGCATTTGAACAGTGGAGATGAATAGCAATGTTAAGAGGCTCAAATTATCACAGTACTAGAAGCCTGGACCTAAAATCTATCCCATTATAAGTTTATGGCCTCCCTAAGGATGCTAACTGAATGTTGAACAGGGGAAAGTATGGATCTGAGGATGGGCAATCAGAAAGCACACATTTGTTTACTACGTTTTTGTACCCCTGGTCCTGAGCAGACGCGATACTTTCTTTGCCTTGCCTTTGCTCTGTCCCCCATGGACTGCAACCACTTTTGAAACCTTCTATTTTGCTAATACCTGCCTGACACTGCGGTGCTCAGATGTGAATATATTATCCTAATGCTAGATTTTGGTAGGCAAGCTTTGTGCTCTGAGCTGTGCTGACGTTGCACGAGTTACTCCAAATTACCCAGGCTGCATGCCGGTCAGTTCTGCTGAGAAGACTGACTTGTATGGTGAGAGGGAGCTGCTCTAGTTTTCTCTAATTTGAACCAGCCAAGATTATGGTCTGCTGCTCGAACACAACTAAAAATTGGGTGCTGTGTTTCTGAACTTACTGATGTCCTATTTTATACATCCCTAAAATGACTTGCTATCTTGGAAAAGAATTACACTGTGAAAACTCTGCATTTATGTAAGTGTAGGATTAGAAATTGAACAAACCTGAGTCAAGTAATCCAAAGCAAAGTCTCAAAGTAGTGCTGTATCTTTGTGACCTCCATGAAACAACTCTAGAAAGAGAAACCTGGTCTAGTGGAGGGTGTCCCTGCCCATGGCAAGGAATTGGAACTAGATGATCTTTGAGGTCACTTCCAACCCAAACCATTCTATAAACCTGTGATTCTATGAAACCTTGTGGTTCCCCAGAACCTACAGCACTACCTAACTGCCCTTCGGCTCTAAGCAGTGCTCAGAGCTGAAGGTAGGTAATGCTTTACTAATGAGACTTTTTTTAAGGCAAAAGGCTGTTTTCTGAGCACCTGCAGGAGCTCAGTGCAAGCTGCTGCCACATACAGAGCTGAGATCTTGTCCCTCAGAGAGGCAGATTAACTGCAGTGCGATTGGTACTTTGCACAGTGACTGTAGGACGTGGTGGAGCTGGTCAGTAGTCAGCTGTTTGGCTTGCTCTCCTTTCTGCTGATTTCCTGCAAGCAGAAGGGTGAGCAGCATCTGGCCTCCGTGCAAAGCAGAGGATCCCAGCTCTCCCTGACCTGGGAAGCCAGCAGGAGCTGAGGGCTGCTGCTTTCAGACAGGCAAGCTACCGCCCGCCAGTCCACCCTTCTGCCTGCTGCTGCCTTGCCACACTTCAGCAGAAGTGAATGAGCGCTCTCCAATAAGGGGAGTTTCTCATTCTCCATAGGCTGTTGGCGACCCAAGGGTCCCCTTTGCAGGAGCGGACAGGATTCCCACTTGCAGACTTCCTGGTGGGTCCCTGTGTTTGCAGCCGTGATACCTGTCAGATTGTTTGAGCCAGGTCTGAGATGCGAGTGTTGTGAGCTGGCAGGCATTAGCACATGGGCAACGTCCTCTGCCAAACCGCTGCTCAGTCAGCCGCTGTTGCACTTCTTCATGTAATCGGAGTTGTGCAATCAAGCAATTGCTTTCTTGCTTTGGGGACCTTCTGGCCATGCACTGTGTTTTCTTCCTTAATCCTGGACTATCTTTGTCCTCTGAGGGAGGTTAATCTGAGTGCTTTATTTTGGCAGCTTCTTCACCCTCCCTTTTTCATCATGGCAAGGCCATAATGCTTACCTGGTTTATCATTGGTTTTCTTCTTCTAGTACTTTTCTTGCGCTGCAGCATTGGAGGACCTGTGGAAGCATATATCCAGCTGTTTCCCTCAGTTCCCATTAGTACCTTCTGAAATGAGTAAATACCTTCACATATGCTCTCAATGAAAGAAAAGCTTCTTTTTTACTTTAAAACATAGCTTCCTTGGTAAGCACCTGGGGTTTCAAGAGTCTTGCAGCAGATGAACCTGTGTGGCTCAGGGATAGAGTAAATAAGTCATCTAATGGGCATCTTCCACTGTCAGCATCTACAATACCATGATGGTTTTTTGCATCTGCGCCTGAGGGCCATTGTGATTTTCGTTGCCCTTTATGGGAGGAGTCGTTACTCAGCTTTACTAAGCTTGAACAGGCTGGGCTCACCATGGTAAGGCTGTGGCCATCTTCTCATCTTCCTTTCCTGCTGCTCATAGGTTTTGCCCCTTCTGGCTGTGCAGATGAACCCTGAGGTTATCCTGTGATCATTTTGAGCGACTGCTGATCACCGGTTTCCAGGAGCAGAGATCTGTGTGCTCATCTATGATGGGGAAAAAAACCAAACAAACAAACCAAGCTTAGTTACCTGTAACTGGAATTCTTCAGCCCTCTGAATGTATGGTCTCCAGAGAGGTTCCCCCCTGTCTCTGGCTCCACTTCAAAGTGCAGTCTGGGCCAGGGGCCAGCGGATTGATAAAGCATTTTAAATAGTAACTGCTGTAGGTGATTTCAGAGCCCTCTCCTGGCTTTTTTGGGACAGTGCAGCCATTAACAGCAGCACATCTTTTGGCAGGGTGCTGAGCCATGCACCGTGATGTCAGACTTAATGCTTTTGAAGGCAGTATATTCAGAAAGTCAAGTTGTAAGAAACTTTTGTTGGCTTTCTGCTATCTGTGTTTTGCCATTCAATACATCCCTGAGATGTGATTGCTTCTTGTTTGCCCCACATTCCTGTATGCTCATTCATAATCTTCTTACATTGTAAGCAGCAGGTAATACTGCTGCCTATTAAGCTCTTTCCTATGTGAATGCAGTTAAATATTTTTTGTGCTGATTATATCACAATTTAGAAGGAATTTTT
Source organism: Aramus guarauna (assembly GCA_013400195.1). Lineage (NCBI taxonomy): Eukaryota > Metazoa > Chordata > Aves > Gruiformes > Aramidae > Aramus > Aramus guarauna. The sequence continues at coordinate 2,688,441 of VXBL01007437.1, forward strand.
GTGAAACCAAAAAGCTTTTTACTAAAGTCCAAACCATGAAATTTCAGCATAACCAGGCTAGCCAGGCAACAGCTTTCATCCATGACTGTTTGGTCGTGACCTTTAGAGGAGCCATGACAAAACCTCTGTTTTTAACAGGCACTCCTCATTGTGGCTTCTGTTACCATGCTGTCCCACTTCTTCATGCAAAGAAGTGGCTAAACATCAGCATTTCCATCTGCAGTCAGTTTTGGGAACTTACTGCTCCAAGTCTCCAAACACTGACCAGGATTTACTTGGACAGCAATTCTCAAAGGGAAATATTTTTGTACCCATCCATCCTTTTACAGATGGTTGAGCAGAAGCAAAGAGGGTTAGGGGAATCCAGCTTAGTTCAGTGTAAATCCAGAATGTAGATCCTCAGAAGTCCTGTTTAGCTGTCACAGCTGTCTCGGAAGCTGGCATTAGAGAGTTTCACAGACACTTAGAGGTTTTCTACTGGAAACATGTCTTGGCAAGGCTGAGTAACTGGTATCTGTCCAGAAGACATGCTCAGAGCAGGCCTGTCTGTCAGCCTACATGCATGCGGCCACGACCTCAGCCTTTTTTTTCAAGAGGGATGGGCATGTGGCACTTGGGGGATGGACTGCAACTTCAGCCCCCTGCCACCTCCCTGGGGAAGGGGTGGGTAACTGCATCTGCTCCTGCTTGCTTGTGCTCTGCCCAGTCAACCTCGACTTCATTGTGTTCATGCAACATGAAACAGCCCCAAAGGGAGCACCCCAAGTACAAGGATGGGCCATACGCTCGGGCATTCCCACTCTGGAGGGCAGTGGGTTTGACTGCCTTCGTTGGAGCATGTGATTGAACCTAAATTACCTGCCTACTGGAGGAGTCTTTTAACCACTTAGCTGTAGTATGAAAGGGGATGAGCATCATCTTCTCCCTTGTCCTAAGACAGTGCTTTGAAAGAAAGAGCCCTTGTTTGTCTGAAATAAGGCTTATTTTCTGAAAGGTAAGGCATAGGCCCTTATGATAGGAGAGGGATCAATGGAAGAAGGTGTCTCCATCCAACCCTCAGTGAGGCATCTGCTTCCCAAGTGCATCCCTCTGTCCTCCAAAATTCCTAGGGGGTCCCATTCTGAGGCCGAATTCCTGTGCTACCCAGGAAGTGTCTCCTTCTAACTCATCACCTTCAGTTTTGCTGTGGGCAGCTTGTTCGGCAGGTCACGTCTGACACTGTTACGCTCTGTGCTCATTAAGGCCACCGCCTGGATATAACTAGAGCGTTTGAGCTCAGGTCAGTGCTAAGTCGATGCCAGTGGCATGCTCAGAGATGCTCTTTCCATATATGGCTTATTCTTTCCACAAAGAAATATGCCCCTTGAAATGAACGACTGTGGGCAAATCTTTGTAGCAGCTGGGACTGAACTGAGATAGAGGGTTTGACCTACTGCAGTAAAGTGAACGGAGTTTGACTTTATGAAAAGTTCACAACAGAGATATATTACTGATTTCACTGAAAATGAAAGTGCTTTGGCGGAGCTTTTTATCATAGGGCATCATCTGTACTTATGCAGTGTTTCACTGGCTGGTACTATATATTACTTATGGAATCAGGCAGGAACTTTGAGTTTGTAATCGGCAGAACCGCAGTCTTCAAAGCCACTGTGGTGGGTTTTGGCCTTTTTCCTTCCCCCAGCTCCTTGTGAAGTGTCCTGTGGTCCTGGAACTTAATATTGCAAGCTGGAAGGGCTCCAGAGTCAGTTTTGAAGACCTCTTATTTCTAAACCTGTTTTTTTTTTTAAGGCATAGTCCCACCATCCACTACCCCAGGACCTCTGCCCAGAGTAGATCACATAAGAATGTGTTTTACTGTAGTTAGAACCGCTCGACATGAAAGCTTACTAAGGAATACTTATACTAAAAATCACTCAGACAGTCCTCTTGTATTGCCATTTAGATCTATCATTCTGATTGATCACTATGTGGTTGGCTAATATTGAGCCTAATTTAACCCTATACACTCACGCATCCATCTATTCTGTCTATTGTACCTGACATTCTACAAATTACTTACTCATGCAAATGATGACCTAAGGCAACCTTTTATGATATTCGTGTTTAATTATACAAATGGTTTTTGATAAATAAGATTATACATCCTTCCATATGTTTATTCACTCCTTGATGAAAGCAAAATTTAATTTTCATGCAGATTTGTTGGAGAGTGTGTTTAATAAGTGCTGAGTTTTATGTAGTCTGCAGATCACTCTGGTTTTGGGAAGCTGACAAAATCAGTAGGCATAGTTCACAGACACATGTGGTTTTTAATCAGGCCTAATTCGAGCTGCTAAATTTTGAAATCTTGGAACTGAATCCATTGCCTTTGTGCTCATGCAATAAAGCAAATGTTGTGAAAATAAATGAGATATCCTGACTTAACTATGATTTTCTATGGGCTTTATTTATATTATGGGTTACTGAAAATGTTGCCAAATGACTGATACATGACTATTTTTAAGAGAGAGATGTTCCTGTAAAACTTTCTGGGTTTAAAGAGTAACTAGAGTTTGGCTTTTGCAGTTCAGTCAAGGTGAACGTAATTTAAGTGTCACACAGTGTCAGGCGGAATGCATCGGGACTGCCTGCATACATGAAGAAAGCGTGTAGAAGGGAGGAATTGGCAGGACTGGATATCAGTATTTTTGTTCAGATGTCTTTGAAAACATTATCGCTGTTGATCGCAGCTTCTCAAGGAGTATGACACAGGCATTGGTGGGAATTCAAAGTTTGGGGATCAGGTGTGAAGAAGACACACGAACACACACTGCCTGAGACATGAAATCTGCTTCTTTTCTCTAAACGTAGCAGTGGGAAATACTCCACTCTTCCGGTAGAAGGTCACTGGGTCAACACCAGCGCTGGGCAGCAGTCAAGGGACATTTTGCATGAGTGTCATTGCGTTGCGTTTCTCTCAATGTCAGTGCAGCTGCAGTAGTGTCCCTGGCTAGCTGTGGGTGTTTTGTAGCCTTGAGTCCTTCGCTAACAGTTTCTCTGGTTTTGTGTGCCCCAGGTGTGGTCAGTAAACTCAGCGGGCCGGACGCCAAGCAGCTGGTCCCGCTGCCGGACAGGTCCTGCCCCTCCTGAGGGCCTGGCAGCTCCCCTCTTCAACACAGTGGCGTCTACAGTGGCTGTGGTGACCATCAGCCCCCCTCTGAAGCCAAACGGGGTGGTCAGCATCTACAGGCTGTTTTCTAATGATACCAGAGGGACTGATGTGGTGGTGAGTATGGCCAAAACTGTTTCTGTACTTCCGTTTGAGCTTGTATTTTCTACCTTTAACAATTTTGTTCTTACAAGCTGCTACTGTTGGTTACAGACTGTCTTCCCCTCCTACACTCCCATGGTTAACGGCTCTGCAATACTCTCCTCTGGCTAAAGCTCATCTAAATGAGCTTCTCAAGGAACTAACTTAATCCACAGACACTTCTGATGTGGTGCTGTGCTGTGACAATGTGATGGGAATCAGAAGCATTGTTCAGGGGCGGCTAACCTTCCAAACAAAACACTTCCAGACAGCTCCCACTAGTCCAAATGGTGCAGGTGGGAACTGGAACCATTAGGAAATGATTGTGTGCTTTGGATAGCCTATGGATACAAAGCTCAGAAGAAAGTGCTGTACATGAGCTTCCCTTAAAATCTTTCTCGTTAGTAAGAAGTATTCCATGGTAAATCACTGAAGAATAGCACAAGTAGCCAAGCAACTGCTGTGTTTGGTGACTCAGCTTAAGCACCATTAGGTGCCCAGAAATGACCAGTCTCAGCTTAGGAAACCTGCAGAGCTTCATTAGAGTTACAAAACAGGGAGATGTGGGGAAAGGTTAGGGCTGTGGAAGGTGCCTGGAACAGTTACCACCAAATCAGTGCAAAATACTTGAATGCTTTTTGTTCGTAACACTATCTGTTTGTTTTTCACAAGTAGGTAAATATTTGTATGGGATTTTTTCCCTTATTCCATCTTACTCAGCTTGGAAGTACTAGGGACACCTTCCTAGGTCATCAATCCTGTCTGTGAGCTTAAGCTGTCTACTGATTGCACATTACACATTTATTCCTTCCAGTGCGACTGGCTCTGTCCATGTCTGATTCAGCCAGTTCATCTTGTTGGTGCCTGCATGGCCCTCCATTTCCATCCCCTCACACCTGCCATGTTGCTGGCTCATCTCTGGCTCTGGCATCAAGAAATATCAAGTGCTTTCCTTTCCTTGCTTGACTCTTTCCTTCCTATTTTTTTTGCTACGTTCTGCTAAATCATATGCTGCCAAATGGGAGCAGATGTTGCCCCTCGGTGTTTTCTACACATTTTTATTTTTTTGGCTTAAGAAGCTATACCCACAATACAGCAACGAGGTGAACTGGCAGTTCCTGAAAGCAATTTCAGAATGAGGGTACTGTTTCCTTTGCCAGAACTGCCAGGTCTCCCTTGCTGAGCGCAGGAGAGTTTCCTAATGGGCTCACCCAGCACCACGGCCATTTCGTATCACTCTGCCCAGTGATGTCTCCTGTAGCCATGTTGAGGAAGCTTGTGAGATACACATGAGTATTTCCTAGCACACTTATCACAGAGCTTCATCCACAGTAATTTCTTTTTGCTTCAGTACCACTTATCCCAGAGTTTTTCTTAAAGGTTTTCTGTTTCTCTGTTCCTGAGAATGACATTTGCAAATTGACATACAGTGGTCGCAGCTCAACTCAAGACATCTGTGAGGCCACTGATGGAATGGTCTTTCCCTTTAAACAGTGCCCTTTAACTTCATAATGGGAGAAAAATGAATGCAGAGTTCCCAGTACACAACAGCTGCATTAATGTCAGACTTAAAGGACATGCAGAAACTTGTGCCCATCTTCTTCTGGAGTTAATTCACCTCCATAACTCTTATTTAGTACTTGTGGTGCTTGAAGCTGTGACAACTTCCCTCTTAATTTTTATAGCTGTCAGAAGGGACTGCCACCCAGCAGACAATACATGGGCTAAAACCTTTTACCACATACTCCATTGGCGTGGAGGCCTGCACCTGTTTCAACTGTTGCAGCAAAGGACCCATGGCCCAAATCACCACGCAGCCGGCTCCTCCCTCAGAGCAGCCCCCTCCACAGATCCGCACCGTGACCTCCAGGAACGCCTCTTTCCAGTGGAGTGCCCCTCAGTCACCCAATGGCATCGTCACCAGGTAGGAGATGCCACCCAGCCGAACCTGCCCACCTTGGCTAGGGGTAGCGGCAGAACAATTTTCCTGGACTTGAGCTGGAATTGCATAGCTGAGAGCACTGGACAGTTCGCGCAGCCGTGCTCCTCCTTCCCGTGATGGTGGTGATATCCCATCTGGCCTAAATACCATCTGGGATGTGTTCACACACAACAATTGCTTTTCTCCTGAGCAAGATATTGGGGGAGATGAAGGTGGAGAGAACGGGCTGTTGTGAGCGGAGGTAATTGCCTGACAGCTGTGGTTGCACAGCCAAGAAGTTGTGGGATCAACTGGCAGTGAAGAGGTGGCTGCGTCTTGTGGTTATGTAGGCAAATCCTGATTTGCAGAAGTAAGCAGCAAGGTAAAACAGCATCAACAGTTTCATTGTGAGTGTGACTGAACCACAATTGCTCATAGACATCTTACAGCTGTGGTCAAAGTGTCCAAGAGAAAAACTGGGATCAGGTCCATTCTCTTCTCTGGTAGCCAGACATAGAGCAATTATGATGAAATGTATGATTGACTTATGCTATTAAGGCTCTTGATTAATCAAAATCTCAACTTTCTTCTCAGCTACGAGCTCCACGTGTATATGGCTTGTCCCCTGAACCTACAGCCAGCAGTAAAGGCTTGCAGTCCTGGTCCAACTGAGGTGAAGTATACAGGAAAAGGCCAGAGTGCCAACGTGTCCAACCTGGAGCCTTATACGACCTACAACCTGCGAGTCGTGTCTTACAACTCTGTTGGCAGCAGCGCCTCAGAATGGATTGGTTTCACTACGGAAAAGGAGCGTGAGTATGAGAAATGGTTCACTGATCAGCAAAGCCTGCTTCTGATGCATGGGGCTGCATAGCACCAAATGACTTCTCCACCTCTCTGAAAGATGATGTCCCCAGAAACCTGCCCTTCTGTGTCCCTGGTCACTCTGCCTCTGCTGCCCATTCATTGAAATTCTGTTCTGGGGCTTGACTGCTCATTCCTTCAAAAATATTTCTTTGCTCATCATCTGATATCACATCCTCTATCTTGGGAGCCTATGATTTTATTGAAAATGGGCAGAAAAGCTGCAGAACATAAAATGTTCAAGTATTACCAGAAGGGTGATATGTAGTAATAAATATCCTGCCATAAATAATCCCTGGAAAAAGTGGAGATCTTGAAAGAGAACTGGTGATTCCTTTCAGGACTAATCTTACTGTCCTAATTCATGCCACATTTCTGCCAGGGCTCATGAGAGTTTTCTCTGGATGTCATCTGAATGATTGGATCCTTGTTGACACCAAAGTAAGAATTCGTTTCTATCTATCTAACCACCGTAGGCAGTTCTTTAAGGCCATGTGGTGGTCTGCATGGAAATTAAACATGCAGGACCTGTGCCTACAGTCAGAATAGATTTTGCCATCAAAACTAAATTTGTAGTAGTCTAACATCAGCTTTTATTAAAAAAGATCTATAGTGCTGTAGCCAGAGTCATTCTGTAACAGATGAGATGGGCATTTCACCTCAGCCTGCCAGGTCAGGGCAAAGAGGATGTTCACTTTTTATCATATAGTCTCGTGTCAGGATTTCAGAATCATCTTTCTAAAAATCCGTGTTGCATCTCTTGGTAGTTCTGCCTAGTAATTACTAAAAATATATCTGCTACATCCTTAGCTGAAAATTTTAGGTGGAACAGTCCCAGATTTTCTTTAATATTACCACTGAAAAAAAGAAAAAGGTCCTTATCTCTCAAGCTGTGTTTTATTCACTTACAAACTAAAAAGCTGGAAGATGATAATGAACTTTTAAATGGAGAAAATTCATCAAGAACTGGTGAGACATACAGAATGAAAAGTTTTTTAAAACCATTTTTAAACCCCTGACTGCTGGGTCTGCAGCCCTCTTCTTTCAGTCTTGCTTTCTTGCCTTGCTGACCTCTTCACACCGGGTCTCCTAAGTCACTCTGAACGTCTCCTTCCTCTTGCCTGGAAGGCTTGCTTTAGTGACAGTGGGCAATTAGCAGCAAAGTGCAGCTGGACAAGCAGCTTGCTTCCGAACAAACCAGCACATACTGGGCATGTGGTCTAATGGCAAAGCCATGAGACAGGACCACCTCAAACTTAAATGAAGCCTTTTGTCAGCAAGCTGTTGAGTCCAGCTGATGAACTCTTCCTCCCTGAAGGGAGTTCTGGGTTTCTTTTCTCTCTGCCTGCCGTCTGCCCTTGCTTTTCGGAAACCCCAAGTTGTCATGTATGTGTTAAAAGATGATCTTGGGTAATGTCTTGGGGCTTGCAAAAGAGTGCTCTCCACAGTTTGGTTCCCACAGCCCAGCATGCTGCAGCTGAACTTGCACAACCTCCTGTGTCTGCCTGCCCCCCACCTTAAGCTGGACTTTATATGGTTTTAGTGTCTGTACCACATACACAAAGGCAAAGGAAGGGAGTTCTAGGTCTTTTTTTTAAAAGTATGAGGTATTTCTGCTTTCTCAGTGTAGAGGCTGGCACGCTACAGCAGCTCTCTCTTTCCTCCTTTTATCTTCCCTACTCATACATATGTACATGAGAGAGAGAGGGAGTGCATGCAACAGAGAGCTTGTGTCATGCAGAGTCTCTTTCTCTGCGCTGTGTAACTCAGTCATGCCTGTTGGCTAGAAATGAGCTTTTTTTCCTTCTTTTGCAGCACCTCGGTACACAGCTCCGTTCTCCGTTGTCAGCAATTTGTCTACCATCCACATAGACTGGAGTCGCACTTTTGTACTGAACGGCCGCCTGAAGGAATACGCGTTAACTGAGAGCGGGCAACGCATCTACAGCGGCTTTGACACTGAGCTCTATTTACCAAGGACATCTGACAAAAGTCAGTTTCAATCTCCTATGGCTTTCTCTCTGTGAAAGACCATTGAGCTAAATTAATATTATTGTGTGCTAAAATTAAGCCATCCCAAGCTAAGAGCACAGGAGTGTACTACACACACGCTGATGTGTGTCTAAGCAGATGCTTGAAACAAAAATCCCTGAAGCTAAGCTTCCTCTTAAACATTGTACCTGACTGGGTAAAGCTGCTCTGGCTCATTGTGAGGGTCGAGTTTTACCAAATCCTGGAGCTGCGTTGCAATTCCACCCTTCGGGGCTACACTCTGGGAAATGCGTGGAAATCTTCAGCTTCAGAAAAGGCTGGAGCCTGAATTTTCATTTTAATCAAATTCAGTAGCTCTTGGAATCAGCCATGTTTTGAAATGCAGATTCTCTTTAGGTATTTGCAATCTTTAAAATACAAGGAAACTGTCCACAGGGGAAAAAAAGAAAAGAAGAAAAAAAAAAGACAACCAAGAAAAAATGTTTTCTGTTTTTAAGGCATTGGGGGTTTTGTATGTTAAATAATTTTATAATTATTTTTTACCTTCCTGATTACTGCAATAATACTAAGATTTATTTTTTTTCCTTACTCAAACATTCTTAACATGTTTGTATCAGCCATGAATGGCGTATGAGTGATTTAGGGCAAAATGATTAATAAATTGAAAGTTGCCAGCTACATGTCATTGCAAGAGGGAGGATTGGGTGGTGAAAGAGGACCATAGCTTGTGGCAGCATCATAGTGGTGACTACCTATGATCTGCCATGGTTCATAGTTTAGAAGTTCAATACCCGTGTATACGGGATTATGAAGCTCTGATCTGGGACTCAGGTGGGTTACGATGGGTTATGTGCTATGCCTGCCTGGACTTTTCTCAGACCTGGTCATCTCTGCTGGTGGATCATGATGAAAAAGCAGCACCTACAGAATTTTAATTTCTCCTGCTGACAGTATTTTCTAATCTTTTTTGCTCAGCCTTTTTGTTCCAAGTGACCTGCATCACCGATGAAGGGAGCGCCATGACACCGGTCATCAAGTACAGTGCTGGAGATGGAGTTGGTAAATATGTGAAAAAATTACCTAGCACCTATTCATTTTATGTGTTTGGGTAGAAATGTCATATGTAGTGCATGCCAGACAGGATGCATCTCATTGCAGGATCAGGGGATTCCTTAGTGCCTTGGGCTATAGGTAATGTGCCTTTTTTTGCCATGGATGGATTTCTGTTCCTTTACATCATGATCAGCTTTGGCTCCTCTGTCCAGACGTGTAGTATTTTTTCTTTTATTTTTACCTAACTATATTGCTCCAAAGTGCAGTGCTTTTTCCTGTTGCATAGAATTTGCTCTCTTCCAGATTTCCAAATTAAGATTATCTTGAATTCTAATCCTGTCCTCCCACATTCCTCCTCAGTTTGACAATGAAAATACATATCCTCTCTCCCTGCTGCATCCCACCCACCCCAGTAAGGGGCATCCACTGGCTCCTTTCATATGACCAACCAGCCAGTCTCTGCAGTTTCACCTGGGATGTGCTCCCCTCACCAATTTATGAGAACGACATATGAGATGTTGTCAGGACACAGTTTATGACACCTGCTATTTCCCTTCTGTCCAGGAGGCCTTGGCATGTTTTGTGGAAGCGAGGCAGTTCAGTGTGGTGACATCCCAGTCACTGGTTGTCCATTGAGTAGTGGATGCCTACCAATACAAAGTTTCAGATTTTTTAACTCCTTAGTTTTCTGGGAAGCAAAGCTAAGCTTGAACCATTTCTGACTGACGTTTATTTTAATTAATTTATTTCTTTATTGAGTTGCATCTTGTTGGGCTTCTTAAAATAGATTGGCCTTGTCCTTGCAATTAATCTTTACACTGCATTTCCCTTATATCCCTATTCGTGCTCTCACTCCATCCTCCTGCAGAATTTCAGGCCAGGCTGCTGTAAAGGCATTATAAAATGTTCCCAGTTGCTCTACATCCATCACCTTCCACGTTCTGCTCCTTTGTTCTTTTGATTGTGGCATGTACCCAGAGTCTACTGCAAACTTGATCAGCACCACAGGCAACTTGCAACGGAGAGTTGCAAGCGAAGGTGATGGAAATTCCTTAGCCAAGAGCCTGCATACGCATGAAGGATTGCAAATAGAGAGGAAATCCTGTCAGTGAGATTTCTTACGCTTGTGTTGTGTATGAACAAAGCCAATCAAGTGGCTGGTTTTTTCTAACAGGTGAGGGAAGGAGGAATAAAATGTTTCATGTTGTTTGCTTTTGTATTAATTTATCACTCATTTCACTTAAGTCTTCCTCCCTCTCTCTTTTTAACTGCACAGGCCTGCCACTACGCAGTGCTGGAGCGAATGTCCTCTGTCTGTACCGCTCTGAAATTACCGTAGTCATTTCCACTCTTCAAGGTTACTTGGAGAACCCTTTTTTTCTCGCATTCCACCTCCACCGCCTCCTTTCTCAAGAGCTGCTGATGCAGTGGTGATTTCCAGCCTGAGCAGCAATGCCAGAACTTTAAGCAGGGTCTCTTGAGGGTAGTAAGCTTTTTATTATAGCCCGCTAGCATATTGAACCATTATGCCACCTTGAACATAAGTGCAAATAAGCACATGACGACAAAATTACTTAAATTTCTGCCTAATTTATTAGCGAAGAAAGGGATAGCATATTGTTAAACACTTTCTGAAATAATATTCCCATTCTCCCCTAATCCCTGTTGATTTTTACAGGTCTGATCTTGACAACACCTGGAGAGAAGGACAAAGCAGAGTCCAAACGTGCAAAATTCTACAACGAGTTGTGGTTTGCAGTGCTGATGGTAGTTCTAGGTTTGATCCTTTTGGCTATTCTTCTCTCCTTAATTCTTCAAAGGAAAGTCCACAAGCAACCCTATGCACGAGACAGACCTCCGTTAGTTCCACTCCAGAAAAGAACATCACCAATGAGTGTGTACTCATCAGGTGAAACCCATCCGGTACGTTTGGTAAAATGCAATGTTCTGTATCCATTGTGTTATATCTGCCCGCACACAGTTTTTCTTCCTCCTTCCACCATTTGTTGCACTCTTGGTTACCAAATGAAGGCTATTCATTTGGTAGTGTAGGAAAAGGACTGTCTAATGTACCTATGAAGGCAGAGAGCCAGGCTACAGGGGCTTAGTCCAAAAAAGATCCCTATGACACCTGGTCTGCAGGCCCTGAAATACTTCTGATGCCTTATGACAAACTTTAGATCTGAAAAACACAAAGCAACCGATGCCACCTGATGTTAGCTGATAGCTGCACTAGAGCTAAAAAGGCCTTGGCATGCTGTGAGAAGGTAGGTGATAAAACGTGCTTTTCAGAGGAACCTGTCATGTTCCCAACTATTTGTGGTGGATGGCTGACCAAGATCAGTCTGACAGTCTTTGTTGGGTATCCATGAAATGTGCCTGCAAAAAGCAGGACTTAAGGAGAGGTTCTATTTCTTTCTGGTATCCACCCACCATGCAGCTAGACGGCTCTAGAATGGGCTGCGTGCCAGGAAGGTTTGGGGGAGAGCGAGAGCAACCAGGGAACCTTCACAAAATGAATGTGTGTGCAACTGTGCATCTAGAGCCACAGCGTGACCACCGGACAGGTGGGAGGGGCACTGCTGGGGAACGATAAAGGGGAAGGCTTTGTTTCATTTTTCTTGTAACAAGTTATAATTCTGTAAGGAAAAACTGGCTAAAGAACGTTCCACCATGTAGCAGAGCAGTACTGCTATCCTAACCTTTGAGGAAAAGCAAGACAAAAGGAGTATGGTAATTGCTACGAGACTGAGACTGGGAGCAGCAGGGCCCTCCGATGCCCAGGCACAGGCTATGAGATGATTCTTCTTGTCACTTCTCAGCTTCTTTTCCCTGTACGAGCCATCAAGCAGGATAGTGACTCCTGCATCCTTCACGCATTCTGTTCCTTTCTGTCTCAGAGCCAAGAAGCTGCATCTGTGCCTCAATGAAGCAGCTCTTGGAAACAATGGGATTTCCAGTGTGCCCCTTCTCCTGGCAAAGGCTAAGAGCATAAGAAACCTTTTTTTTTGGTCTCATGGTTTTGATTCCTTTTCTTCTACAGTCTGTCATGTGTTGTGCCTCTTGACTTTAAAATGTCTTTGCTGTTGGTGTGCCTGCACAATTCATTTCCATGTTCCTGCCCTTTTTTTTTTTCTTTTTTTTTTTTTTTTTTTTTCCTTTTCCTCATGCACTTAATAGAAAGGAAGATTCTACAGTGCATCAGTTGTGGGACTTGATTTAATCTAAGAAGTTAGGATAGAGCTACTATGAAGTGACAAAAATCACTTGTGATTTACAATTGTTAGTGAGGTGGCAAGCAATGCTGGCTGCCCACACAGTTCTTGATGACCGGTTAAAAGTTTAGTGCCTTATCTTTGCCAGGTCCCCTGCTCATCCTGCTGCATTGCTCCACTTCACCGAGCTCCATCTAATTCACACCCTCCGTGACGAGCAGACTGCACCTGCATTGCTTCTTGCCCTGTCCTAATGCTTTTCCTCCCTCTCTTTAATCCCAGTTTGAGACCATTGCTGACACATCTGATTCATCAAGCAGTGTCACTCTCAAAAGTTACACAACGCACTTTGAGGTAGAGTTGTTAGCTTGCAGAGTTGCAAAATGTGTGATGTGCCAGATGGCCCAAGGAGCATGCATGAAGGCATCTTATATATTGTGTGTTTCTCCTGGTGGGTGCATGTCTTTTCCTGGTCATAGCTGAAAAAGGAAGCCTGCTAACATCCCCTTGGCTGTGCAAGTCTGGGCTAGCATTCTGGTAGTCAAAAATCTTTGGACCTCTGCCTGTTGGCTACATCAAAAAAAAAAAAAAAATTAGGAAAGAAAAAAAAAAATCAGGGACAGTCCTGTTTTACAAGGTTGGGGTTTTTTTTCCTCTTTAATTATATGATTGTCCTACAAGGGGAAAGGTACTNTTTGCCTTCAAGGGGAAAGGTTTTTTTTTTTTTTTTTTTTTTTTCTTCTTCTGTTTATAACTGTGCCTGATTTTTGAAGCATGGTTTTCTCTTCTTTTCCACTCCTGCTTTGGTTTTGCTCAGATAAAGTGTCTGAGACCATGCCCTTTATTAGTGTGTCTTCCTCATAGGGGCTGGCAGATACAAAAATTCCAGGAGGTGGTTCTCCCATGAGCGACTGCAGTGTCCGTATTGCACCTGGGGCAAGAAGACGACCAAGTCAGAGCCAGCTAAGTTGCACATATTCCCAAGCCTCTCTTCATCGTAGCGTCAGCCAGCTGCTCAACCTCTACGACAAAAAGTCTCTTGTTGAAGAAGTGCCTTGGGATGCCATTATTCGCAATCATCGCAATACTGGTCGTGGCTTGGTAAGGACGCCTGTTCCTCTGTGATGCTGTTGTGTGTCAACTTCTAGTGGTTTGTCTGTTAGAATCATGAAAAGGCCTAAATATCAAAAGCTGCTGGAGCTACAGCCAAAAGACCTAGTAGGATACGGTCAGAGATAAGATCCTCATAATTGTTCCTGCCTACTGCTCTTCTGGAGCTGCAGGTGCTCACACACTACTCTCATAGGATGTGAGGGGTCCACATGCATCTGTCTATGCTTTCTATTGAACCAAGAACTCCATGGTCTACCAGGGACATCTCTGTGGTCAGCTCATAGGCTTATCTCTGCCATGCATTTCAGCAAACATACACGTGAGGAGGGGTGTCCTGGCATCCTTCACCCATTCAGCGCCAGAAGCAGGATCTTGTGTTCTAGTGACTCCTGTTCTGTGACCTTGGGCTTAATTGGTGACGGGACCTGTTCTCTGTCCTCTGCTGAGTCACAACGCAGAGATCTTATCACTGCTCAGATCTTCTGGCATTTGTAACAGATGACTCCAAACTCTGCCCACGTGGGACTGAAAGAAAGTTGAAGGGGCAGAGTCTTTTAACGTGGGAGAGGACAAGATTGGCCAGTCAGTAACATGGACCTGAACACTTAGCTATAAGAAGTTACGATTCTCAAGTCAGGGACAGTGGCAACTTTCCCTCCTCTGTTACCAGGAAACAGGCTTTTTAATCTCCACTTCCGCCCACCAGCTTCCACCCTTCCCTGAGCAAGGGTGTGGGAACGGGTTTGGGGGCAGCAAGATGTGTTTGCTACCAGAAAAAGCTGACAAAGAAGGTTCCTAAAAAGAGGGATGATGGGGGTGAAGGCACATGAGGTAGTAACAAAGACAGAGTAGGTGGTTGTCATTGAGTAGATCTTATACAAAACACAAAGTGAATTGCAGAAGGAAGGTCTGGCACATAAATTGGGCTTTCACCTTCACTACACCAAACAGCTACAAGGGCTGGAACGTGTAGGCATGTCACAGTACGGGAGTGTTGCTACCACTGCTGCCATACCTGCTTAGACCATAACAGCAGCACCAAGGAAGATGATAAGGCTTAAGTAAGAACACAGCAACATTTAGCTCTAGGCAACACTCCTATAGGTACCAGTTAACCTTCCAGTCTGTGTTCATCTGCAGCCCATGGACTTCCTGAATGAGGGGTACTGTGACTCAGCCTTGACTTACTTTCTCAGAGCTGTCATATCCTCGTGATTTAATTCCTTAGGGACCAACAGCCCACCCAGAGTGTACCACTGTATGATCTGATTAGCCAAAAAACCAGCTTCCTGATGCTAAAAGAGTAAGCTCTTGCTCTTACCGGCTCATCTTATGCTAATACCCTAATTTGGTTTAACTTCCACACCCCCCCATACACATGCTTGCTTGCTAGTACTGCCTTACGGAATAGTCCAATGAGTTTCAGAAGTGGTAGTGGGTAGGAGCAGAACAAAAATTTCCCCTCACTTTTGGTGGTAAACAACCCTGACAGCACAAACTCAGCTGCTTTTTAGAATCAGCCGCTGTGTATATGAAGCCGGGCTCTTCTGTCCACCCTCTGTACATTGTTTCACATTTCCCTGAACCTAACTGCCTCTGAGGCAGTGTTGCTCAGCTAGTCTTGCAAACAAACCTCCTGCAACACTTTTTACTCAGCTCTTCCCTTTACTACACCATTTTTTTGGGGGGGGTGAGGAGAAAGAGAAATGAAGGAACAGTATTGCCTTTAGTCTGGTACATCTTCAGCTTACATGCTTTTCCCCCTCCTACCCCCTACAGTATGTAGATGAAGAAGATCTTGTCAATGTCATCAAAGGCTTCAGCACAGTCACCAAGGAACACACCACATTCACGGACACCCACCTCTGAAGAACGCAACCATCTTCTCTAGAAAATCGAAAGTGGGTAACTAACTTGCCAAAAGCATCCTGCTAGGGTTCTGTTTCCCACCCCATGCCCACAAGTTATGGAATGGGACGTGGGGGATAAGTTGGCCTTTTTTCACCCTCTCTTTAACTGTATAGTAAAAACTGTGTGTTAGCACTGACATCTCGATGGTAAGAGAACAGTTTGAAAAGCCCTAGGTCATACTGTAGTAGAAGACTGTGAAGGTGGAGGCTCTCATCTTTATCCAGCTCTCAGAGTTGAGGAGGGTTGTGGGGTTGGGAGGGGGGGTGGCATGTTTGGTAAGGAAAATAATTTACCTGTCCAAAAAAACCAGCATGTGTCTGAAAGGGGCCTTCCTAGCAGGATAGCCAGGATAGTCTTTTCCTGGCCTGATAAAGCTCCACCACAAAATTGTGTTCATGCACAGGTGAATAAACAGCAAATGAAGGAATTCTTACAGAGTTGCTTTAACTTTTGCATCCTCTCCCTCCCTCTTCCCCACCCTCTCAGCTCAGACCTAAAAAAAAAAAAAAA
>VXBL01007437.1:2704323-2732400 GCA_013400195.1 Aramus guarauna
AAAAAAAAAAAAAAAAAAGCCATTAATTAATGCTTAACTCCAAGCGTGCTTTTTCAGAGGTAGAAAACCTCCTTAACCCACTCCCTATTAAACACTTGCTGTCACAGCCTTCCTTTCTGTTTATGTTATTACTAATCTACAGGCAATAAAATTTGTTCACCACCCACAGTAAACTAGGAGCAAACAGCAAGCAGCCAGTGCAACACAGGTAGGAAATACCATGTCAAGGCACTTGTAATTGAGAATTATTATACCATGACAGTAAACCTACTCCCATATTCATCTCTGTCCTTTTTCCAGAGAAAGTGACAAGGAGGCCCTCAAGAGACTGCCAGTTCTGTGTATTCTGCCGAGCATATTCTTATGTATGCTCTCAGTCACGATCAGCAAAACCCATCATCCGACACCACACATTTTCAGAAAGCACAAGCAACACTCCTCTGGCAATTTATTTAGACTAAGAGGCAAAATAATATGCTATTTTGAATAGCTTTCTCCTTAACCTGCACAAAACATTTCAGATTTCAGACAGCAGCATACAGAGCAAGGCTCCCATTCATAAAACAAGACTACAGAGGAAGCCCTGCAAATTAGGCAAAATCCAGCCAAGACAGCAGCAGCTCTGCAGAGCAATGCGGGGCTGTGTCTAACAGGCTTCTTCCACTGAGCAACCACATAGTCCTTTAGCACCCTCCCTTCCCCCAAGACAAAAATAATCACAACGTATCACATGCCTGACCACGTTTACGCAAGAATGCACAACAATATTTTGGACCAAGTACCGTACTACAATTTGTAGCATTACATAAAGCCACACGTTGATGTGGAGGACTCTTCCAAGGTTTGGCAGCAGCAGCCAGGTACTTTCTCATAACCCTACAATTTTCATTTCGGGTATCAGAACAAAGTCCCATTCAAGAAGCAACCCACAACACGTAATGTTATGCCTGCTACCAGCCAGAGGGCACCTGCATCTCATCTGCACCACCAGTCACATTTTCACAAGCCATAGTCTTGGCAGGATGAGTCATTCTTCCGGTGACGTGGTGAAGCAGCTGTCTTGGTAGGCGAAGGAGAAGCCGCACCAGGTAATTCAGGCCCACCTTCGGCAAGGACTGGCGCAGAGGGCAGGAGAGGCACTTTTTTCCTTCCCAGGAAACCAGCTCCTTCAAACCCCATTTTCTTTTTGCTTTCTGCTTTGGCTTCACTCTCCTCTTCTGGTCCTCTTCTTTTGAGATCCAGAGAACTCTCT
Organism: Aramus guarauna; assembly: GCA_013400195.1. Lineage (NCBI taxonomy): Eukaryota > Metazoa > Chordata > Aves > Gruiformes > Aramidae > Aramus > Aramus guarauna. The sequence goes on from VXBL01007437.1 coordinate 2,705,576, forward strand.
GGCACACGGTGAACCTCTGTACTGCAACACCCACCTCCATCTGTCACGCCCGTGCCTCGCACTTCAAGTGGTGTTGTCAGGACTGCCTTCCGCTCGGCTCCACTGCCCTCAGCTGTTGCCTTCCTGGCCTCTGTCTGGCTTGAATTCCCATTTGCAGCAGCTGCCTTTTCTGTTGGGCTTTTGCTGGATAAGTTAAAAGCCTGGAAGTCCCGGTAACTGTGAAAGCTCTCCGTCCGCCTTGCTCTTGCCAACAGGGGGCTTTCTCTGTATGGCCGCACAGAGCCATACGTGGCTGTTTCGTGGATTGTTTCATAGTGCTGCAATTGGAGGCTTCAAAAAAGAAAAACAACAACCAAGGACAAGAAGAGCAGATGTTAGGCTGAGAATAGCAGCTGGTTCTTCTGCACACCCTGCTCCCACCCACCTCTGCAACTCTCACTAAAATAGCAATATACTCATCACAACCCCCATACAAGGGCTTCCAGATCACTCACTTCAAATTCTCATAGGACACTTTAATCCATGCACATATAAGCCAACAGAAAGTGAGGTGTATGTGAGTATAGTTCAAGACACTCAGGGCATGGATTCAGGGGCTCAGCTACAGCATTCAGGTCCCCAAACCCCTCTCTGCGCACCTGAAGGGTAAAACCTTTGATGTCTGCAGCAGGTGCCACCCTTGCTCACCTACCTGGAATTCGATTCCCGAAGCCGGCTTGGCTGAACTACTGAGGTGGCAGGACTGATGTTGGGTGTGGCACAGCGAGATGTACTCAAGTCACACTGGTCAAGCAACTTGAGCAGCTCTTCCTCTGTGGGGCCACCAACATCTGAAAGAGACAGCTTTTAGTGCCCAAGTCTATTTACCATAGTCAGGCACATATGAGAACAGAAAGAGAACCACACCACTGTCCTGGCATAACGCAACTTACCTTTGTCCTCACTCTTATTAACCATGTCCATAGCTGTGGTCAGGTCCCACATCTGGATGCTGCCATTTGAATGTCCAGTGAAGAGGTAGCGGCGTGGCCGGGAGCCCATTCTGCTGGATCCTTCACATTCTCGTACAGTAAACGATGAGATGGTAGTGCAGTCAACTGCCTGGATCTCACAGATCCTACAGGAAGAGAAACCCCAAGTTCCCAAATCAATTGAACCTGGCAGTTTGGCCAATACTCAGTACTGTTTTGATTTTCTGAGAAGGCACCAAACTTCCCAAGACAAAAAGAGCTTTCTTCAAGATGAAATTCCTTCCCCTGCAGACCGGCATGCTGCTCAGCCGCTGACAGTACCTTCCATCCCAATCTGTCTGCAGTCTTACTGTTTTTTTTTATTAGGGAACCCCCACACGTTCCGATGTCCATTTTTGGTTTGCAATGATTAGAAATGTAAGGCTCTTGCAAGAACGACAGCAACTAGTCCCTTCATATGCTAGACACTCTAGGAAAATAACCTGCAGAAACTGCCCATTTAACCATATAAAAGACATGCAAAAAAATCCAAGGATGATAAATCCAAAGTTAGCTATACAGATAACTTTTGCCTTATGACAACTGCAATATCACTTGACATGGCAGATCTCCATTGCTTTTTTTTATTTGATATGCTTACATGGGGAGTGAGAGGAAAGGATTTCCCAAACTAAGCTGTTAAGGCAGACTCCACACCAGAACCTCACATATTTTGGATAATTTCTTTTACTGGCCCCTTGTATTGAGCTTTTTACCCAAGAAGTGCCAAAATAAGTCATCTAATAAAACTATCCACTACATATAAAACTAGCCTGAAGTAAGGGGGGGGCGGGGAGGGGGGGCACACATCAGTAATCTGCAGGGCTTTTGTCCTCAATTCAGACGCCAATAGTGTTACGGCATCTACATTTTCACTCAGATTCAAAGTTATTAGGCAAGAGATGCAAGAATAATAAGCATAGAACTGAGATGCACCATCTTTTCTGATCTCTGGCCATCCACCTAGCCTAACAGGAAGAAAAGAAGCTGTGGCTATTTGGCAACTTTTTTACTATGTTGGCAGCAACATAGTAGACTATTATGAAGCCAAGCCTAAGAAAATAATTGTATAGCTGATCTAGAAGTCAGTCTCTCAGTTTTAAAGGGTCTAGTATCTTCAAAGACAAGTGCAAAGGCAGAGAGAAACTGCTTCCCTGGCTATACCTTTCTGAGCAGCATAATCCCTGCCACCAGCAACTTCAGCATTAGTTTTGAAATTTCATGTTAGCATGGCACCATGGCTGAGTTACAGATTCTGTAGAGGCACACAAATGTTTGTTTTATGAGCTCAGCAGGTGAGCCGTCATGAAATGAGTCTCTGATACCACATTTTTCAAAATGCCATTTTGGTTTCTAGGTTATAGCATATCATTAAGTACAGTTCTGTTACTAACACACAAACTAGAGCTGAGCCAGAGCTGTCAAGCACATTAGAAGCTTGCTAAGTGAAATTGCATGCATCCCCAAGGAATGGGAGACCCCATCACCGAAATAATCCTGCTCCTTTCCCACTTAAAACCCTAAATATGGAGGTACCTTTTCCCAGTTGAAGACAGTCTTACAAATAGCTTATTAGTGATGGGAACAACTTTTTGGATAAACACCTGTTGATCATCACGTTCACCAAAGGGTCCTAGAGAAAGAAAGAAAGAAAGATCACTTGTTTAATTCCCTCACCCACTTCCCCACACAGTCCTGAAGACCCAAACTCATATTAGTATGACCACTGCAATTTTAAAGCATTAAGACCAGGGAACCAAAGATGACTAACAGGTAGAAAAAGCCATTCAATAGTTAGAAGCCTCTACAGATAGAAAAATTTTTGTTCTTTTGTTTTAAAAGACACCCATTCTTGAGTTCCTTGCATGTTCCTGGAAGAATTACTATGTCAGCACAAACCCAACATCAGGCATCTATAATAAGTACTGTCTTATTTTGCAGCTCCTAGATGTCCAAAGGCTTAATCAGATTTCTTGCCATAGTACTAACCCCACCCTGTGTTCACAGGGCACCTATTCATCAAAGGTTCATTTGCAAAACTCTGATCACAAAGGAATCTAGACGACCTGGCTACCCGTGTTTACTGACATGCATTCCTTCAGTATCTTGCAACAGCAATGTGCTTGGCACCATTTGTCTCTGCAGTTTCAAAGCTTCAGTAAATGAATTTGAAGTTGTGACAAAGTTTAAGAATTTTTCACATGTCCATCATTTAACCCGGACTGAACAGTGAACTGGAATTTGCACTACACCCAAACCTTGTTATGCTCATCTGCTTTAACAGTCTCCGGTGCTTTCTGCCATTCTCTAGTTAAACCAAAAGTGAAACGCTACATCAGTTTACTCAGGGAAGAGATTCAGTACCTGTGTTCGAAAGTTTTCCCTCCCCTTCTTCTCACCTTCAGAGTAAACCCTTTAAGTGTATCCACTCTATAAAAAGTGAGTACTTCCAGGTGAATTTTACAGATCCCCGCCATCTTTTCAAGGGGAAAGCAGTATATAAGAGCTTACACCCATCAGCAGACTTGCACATTACAGAGTCTGTTAAACCTTTATGAGACCAATGAATGTACAGGCTCAGCACAGCGCATTTGAGAGAAATCCTACCAATGTCATTTCCAGAACAGTAACTGCCATGACTCTCTGCTTCCTCCAGGGATAAGATTTTGAATGATGCAAGAGGTGTTGAGCCTGGCTGAGTTGAAATCATGCCCCGGAACCGAGTCACAGTCCATGTCCGTACATGGTTGTTATCAGCACAAACTAGAAAAGGAAAAGATGTAAAATAACATTCACAAGGGGTGACAAAACTTTTGAGATAAACTTTGCTAATGATTTCTACGTGATCGTTTTTCAAGACTGAGAAATCAAGAAGAATTTATCAATGTCAATTTAGTCGTCACATAGCGTCTCCAGACAATTATCTAACACTCTACAAATTGTTGCTGATGTCCTGTTTCCTATTAATTCTGTCTCTTCCCTCAAAAATTCAAGAAATAAACTGAGGCAGGTGGAACACAACATTAAGGTCTGACTGAATCAGCACCAGTAGCCTACAGGACACTTCAATCCTCTGTGTGCAGATGCTAGGACAAGTCATGTCATGAGAGCAGCCTGGCAGCAGAACCCTCATCACACAATAGTGCTCTTCTATTTCATTCACCAGCTACTCAGTTTTCTACATACAGATGTGCCCTTTCCTGGCACTGAGGATTTAGCACCAAGTTGCAGAGGAACAGATGACCTCTGGGGTGTTTGTTTGCAGTATAATTGGATACCTCCATTCCTGTTCCTTTTTAAAAAAAATTGGTATAGCAGCAGAAAGTAAATCTGTTTTCTGCCATGCCCTAGTTGAAATAGGTTCTTACAGACGGAGGAATGATTGCATCTTCCCTGAAAGCAAGACACTTTCCTGAGCATAAGATAGGACAAAAAGGATAGTACAACAAACACTGGGAGACTGCTGAGAAAAGAAGAAATACAGACAGCCCTTTGAAGCCATTGGAAGGCTTTTTCTAGGGCCCAAGAGATGGTGCACATTTTGCTGCAACCCAGAAGGCTCCTGAAAAGCTGTTAAAAGAAGACAAGTCCTGAAGGACCTGCCCACAACAATAAGACTTGTCAGAGATACATTTGTTTACAAATCCTTTTATTTCCACAAATGGCAACCTTGGAATAAGACACGAACAGAAGAGTTAGTTGTTCCAGTATCTGGTCAAATAAAACCTAAGCCTTTTAACTGCTAAAGGCTTTGAAGAATGCTTACTTTAAGAAAAAGGATCCGAGTCAATCTAGCTCCTCCCCTGTCCTCAAATGTGTCCAACTCATTTCTATCACATGTAGGAACAACACAAGTTATAAAACGATGCATACAAATACTTCATTGCTCAGGAGGAGGGGAGAACCGCCAATACAAATTTGTGCACAGAAGATTACCTGACACAAGGTGTTTCTCTGAGAGCATTATCTTCGTAACAGGACTTCGGTGAACTGTGAAGGTCTGAAAGAGCTGAGGCCCAGACCCGACTGTTTCGGGGTGCTGTACAATCACCCTCACTGCTCCAGAGCTGGTGCCATATGCAATCTCAATCCAATTGCCGCTTACACCTAAAGCAAGCAAGAACACAGTTGTTCCCCCCCAGGAATGAAAGCTTGTCATACTGGGGCCAGGGAACAAGGCAGTAGAAAATTGTATTTTGAAGTTTTCACAGTAAGACAGATATCTAAACACTGTTTACTCATTATTTTCCCATGAACAGCGAGGACATTTTGCCACTAAAATAAACCCAACATTTGTTCAATTCCATACTACACTCTTCAATAATGTCTAAAGAACAGCCTTCTTTCCCATTCTCTCCTCCCCTCTGGAAGTAAAAGAAGAGATGGATAAAGTCACATAATTACATATTTTGGCACTCTGCACTCCTCACAGCGAGATGGTCAATACATGCCACATACCTTTTATTTTTCTGCCTTAGTGAGAGGCAAATAGGAAAGCAAGGCAAGAACAGGAAGGACTGTAGTTAAAAAGGTCACTGTGGTATCAATATAGTTATGCAAGTAACCAGCCTGGGTTTGGTTGGTTGGGGGTTTTTTGGGGGGGAGGATACGTGTGCATTGTTTTAGGGTTTTTTGTTTTAATTTAAAAGATAGCTGCACTGCAATTACAAAAGGGCGTTTAGACACAATAGCTAAACATCATTCAGCTGCATTTGGAAATGGTTTTTAGTATATTGGTTGTAAGGTTAGGTGCAACAGCCAGGTTGTCTCTCCCTCTCCCAGTTCGCCACAAACTATTTCCGTGAACAGAATTCATAATCTAACTGCATATCTTGTGCAAAAGGCTTACAACCAGCAAAGGTACATTATGCACAAGCATTATTAAGCATTATCTTATTACATTATACATTAATGCATAATGCGTGATGTACAAGCATACGCACAGATACGTGTAAGTACATGTACCTATTTATACATATGTATGGTTGTAAGAGGAAACAGTTAAGCCTAGTGTTCATCATTCATTTGAAAATGAAGAAAATTCATTGTTTATGTCAAGGACTACCTTCTTTGCTTTAGCCCAGCTATGCAGCAATAGAAAAAGTCCATTTAGAAAAAAGAAAAATCCCACATCTGCAACAGACTTTCACTGAGCAGACAGTGATAGAATACTGACTTGTTTTAGGTGTGAGGTAGACACTGAGTGCTGTTATAGCATCATTGGAGGGATCATGGTACAATTCTGTCACTAGAAGATCATTGTCTTTCATTCGCAACGGGAACTTCTGCATGTCTGTGGGGAAGAGACATTTGTTTATTACTCTGAACAGAGTTGTTCTGATGCAACTTAGAGCAAAGCTGCTCACTGCCATGTCCTCCTTATTCCACCCTGCCCCTATTTCTTACCTATGTAGTAGATAGAGCCATTGTTACAGCCCAGCAGCAGAAAAGACCCAGCAGTATCATAGCTTGTGATAGGAACAACATCCTGAACCTAGTGCAAACAGAAAGGAAAAAAATAAAAACAAATCAAGAAATTAGGTTGCTACTTTCTCAGTTTTCAGACATTTTTGGTACATTTTGTTGAAGAACACCTGAGTTTGGTACTGGTCTGAAGCTGTTGTGCGCGTACTCATGCATACAACGGCATTCTTAAAGTACTGCTGGTAGATCACGTTCCTCTACCAAACCAGATCTTAAGTCACAGAGTCAAGCAGAAGCATGCAGATATGTTAGCACAACTGCTCTGAAAGATCCTCGTCCGTGTGAAGGCCTATATGTTAGAGCATTGCAGCTAAACCACATCTTCAGAAGAGGCAAAATGAGTGTACTTCACACATTCTGTCCTATCCTTTCTTCCCTTTCTGACAATTCCTTAAGAGGCTGGTGGGCAAAGGAACCAGATGTTGCCTCCCTAAGCCTTCCTTTATCTCCAGTTCTTGTGTCCCTCTGCCAGCCTCTAGGGAGATTCAGTGCCTAGCAGATATATAACAAGGGGAGAACAAGTCTTGTCCCATTACAATTTCCTGCTCCCAATACACATCCATATCAAGTACCCTGGAAGGCAGCCCTGTCCTATTTTACTTACTAGTCTACAACTTAAGGTGAGGGATTAAGAATGCTCTGTCTTTACACTTTAGGATCAAAAAGAGTGCTTATCCCCTCAGGTGGGACAGAGATTGCAAGCAAAGAAAAAGTCTAGCTTAGCTTAGGTATGATCCCTTATCTCAAGCAATTCTTTTTTTGCTTCAGACTTGAGGAAGAAAAAGCCAAAAGCCATTTTACCCAGAGCACGCACAAAGTCATAGCATTTTTCCTGTACTCCATCTTTCAGTCAGTCCTTAATGGACATTGAAAACTAATTCATGCAAATTTCAGCTTCTCAACTCTCTCTGACCAGCAGTGCCCTTCACATTGCTTTGGAGACTTGCAAAATCATTTGCAAAATATCTACAGTGAATCTGTTGGATAAGAGCCAACAGACCAACCAAAGAAACTTCCCTGCACCCCAAAGAGCTAGCACTCTAAACCAGTACCCATTTCTAACCTAAGGATAGTCTGTATGCCCTTAAAACATATTCTAAGCCTATCACTTAGCCTTACAGAGAAGGCTGCAACATGAATATAGCTTCTGCATGTTTTCTCGGAGAAGGAAAAAAAAAAAAAAAAAAAAAAAGGAGGTGCTTTCCCTCCTTTCTTTAAGAACTACACCTCTCTCACTTATGTTCACCCATAATTCAGCATAGATCCAATGCTAAAAATAAATTGTAATTAGAAAGAACTTGGATTTTCCCCATATAATTGGTGATTGAATGACCTAGAGAAGGATCCTTTCCAATTACTGAAATGAATAAAAGAATTGCTATTCTTGATCTCAATGCTTGCACATAGTACTTTTCCAGATAAACAGCTGTTTAAGTACCCTCCCCTCCCTACAGCCAAATTCATACTACACCTAATTAAATAAGGCATCTAATGATCTGGGTCACAGAACTTGGTTTCAAAAGATTTCTTTATTTCCAGACTACTTTAAAGAAGTAGTACAAGAGCAGAAAGGCAAAAAAACTAAACAGAGTCTCGGCATCTAAGAGTCTATGGATCAAGGTGCAGTGTGCTCTCTGGTTCTGTGGATCAAAGATATACACAGAAGCTCTCCCATCTGGAAAAAGTTTACAAAACTAATGAAGGTAGAGACAACCCATCAACAGATACACCACTTCATTCATCACCTTGCAGAAGACATAACAACTGCAAGGAGATGTCTGAACAAGGATATACAATGCTGCCGACAGCAGAGATTGACTGACTGGGTCAGAGCGATCATACAAAATGACAAGTCCTTTCTTCTGCAGCAGAGATAGGAACACCAGAGGTGATTTCAGCTGTTGCACCTCCCAAGATGTGAACTTCCATTAGGAAACAGGGTGACGCTATGCAACAGTCACTGGTGTAACACAGCCAGCAAGAATCCTCACTTCGCAGACTCTTTTTCCGTTATAGTCTATTGCTCTAGGTTACCTCTTATTCTGTAACACTACATATTCTGCTTCCTTTAAACTCTCCTATACTAAGAATTTAATTACTGATGTATCTAGCACCCACACCCTCCTCTCCTTGTTGCATGCAACTGAAACATTGCCAGAGGAATAAGTACTAGGGAACCACATCAGCTAGCCTGCTTAGATCTCCAAGATGGGAAGGAGATGCGAGAACCAGTTAGAGGCAAAGGTCAGAGTTACATCTTCAGGGTCTAATACATCAAATACAAGAATCACAGTGTAAGGAAGGTTAGCTTTGCACAAAACTAAGGCCCCTTAAAGTGAAACTTACAAAGGCATCAGGAAAGAAAGCCTGAAAGGAAACAGAGTTCTTGGTCTGAAACGGGTCATTGGCACAGTCCGTTCCTCAAAACCTCTCTCACTGCAGCAGGCATCATTACATCCTAAGTCCAGAGCTATGGGCAACTCGTGGAAAGCAGTTACACAAATATCATGTATTGTCATGACAAATCTGAAGATTAGAAGTACAACTCTGCCACTCAAGTCTTTATGGGATTCTTCAAGAAGAACGTGTTCTAAGGGGAGATGAAGATCTATAGGAAGATGGGCTGTTTTTTCTCATTAGGAACAAAAGAGCCTGAGGTACAGAAAACACCTTTAAACTGGTTGGATTTGAGATTTTCTTGTTTGTTTGCTGTTTTGGTTTTGTGCTGGCTTTGGTTTTTTTTAAAGGAGCTAATCTCATCCTCTAGGAAAAAAGATTTAGAAAGCGAAAAAGCTTGTTTTTAGGACATCCCAGCATATAAACCCTTCTTAAAGATTTTCTACTCTTCAATAAGAAATGCTTTCACCAAAGGAATAGTCAGTCAAAACTGAGGAACTACTAATGTGATCAGAAAGATTTCTCTGGAAACAAAGACGATAAACGGGACATCAGGTTTTATTCTTTATGACTTGCTCCTTTAGAAAATACTGTCAAACGTCAGCTTGTTACATAGCATTAAGTTGGCTCTTAACAGAAGATTTTGCAACGCATCAATAAAGCTTTAAATAATGTTTTGTTTAATTCGAGACCACACTAACTCCCGTGTGTCTACTGCAGAAGCAGTGCTGTCCCATGCTTACTATCTGTGTTATTTGTTAGCACTACTATCACTTAAGGGTTGAACCAGAACTTAGTCAGCAAACAGTGCAGCAGCCTCAGGTCAGCTTTGCCTCTTGAGATTTGCATGGCAATTTTTGGATTATTATTACATCCAGGTTTTGTGCCACAAAGACATACATCTGGCTGTGTTACAAGCTTTGTTATTCACATGAATGCTTGACTGTTTTCTCAGACTCAAAGAGACTCCAAGGATCTCTCTATTTAATATGCATTCTGACAACAGGAATAAAGTCAGTGCGGCCAGAAGCATCCACACACAAGATATACATCATGAAAGCACTATGTATACGTCTGCTGAAGAAGAGCCTCCCATTGTAAAACAACTTTTGAGATCCCCAGATATCAGACTGCCTGCTTAACTTGTTTTCTTCTACTTTCAGACAGTGCAGAAATTGCTGTCACACATTCTCCACATTTTTTTTTTTTAAATTTCCTAGGTCCTAGTGACTTTTTACAAAGCTAGAAATCCATAAGGAAGTTTAAGTATACATATGCTTGGCATTTACTACTCCAAACAGCAGGACCTCCTTTTATTTAGAAGCCTAAAAGCATGCTCGGCAGTACCACCAAACAATTCAACATTCTGCTCACAGGCACAACACTCAGATACCAAGGTGACAGACTCCATAACACAAAACAGGGCTGAAAACCCTGTGGCACGCATTTCACACATGCTTTTAGCTTATTTTATTCTCTTTTTAGTAGAAAGACATACCAGCTTATTCAAAGTGATGCAGAAAATTGAATTGAACACACCTGCCAATGCTGAGTCACAGCATTCCACACTCCCACTTTCCCTGTATGGCTTGTAGCCACCAACTGGTTGCCAATGAAGAAGAGAGCATCTACAGGGACTCCAAGACTGAACACTCCTACAAAAAATGAAGAGTCTATGAAGCTCATCTAAAATAAAGAGGAAAAAAACAGTAACAATGGAATCTCTCCACTATTATCACGTCACATTTATTACAGTAGCAAGTAAAGAAAAGCCAAAACTGGGTTTGCAGTGTGCTAGGTGAGGTACCATTCAAGCAGCAAACTGGGTTCCATTAAATTAAATGGCAGTGTGATGGCATCTCTGCTGATGCAGTCATTACTTGAGAATGAGAAAGGAGGCAAGAGAAGGAAGAAGACTCCATGTGAAATACACTTTCCTTATTTTTCTACAGCCATCAAGTTCTCAAATGGCTTTATACATCCTAAGGCATTAAAAATAAATAAAAATTCTATTACAGGAAGTAGGATTTTTTTGTTGTTTTGTGGTGTGGGTTTTTTTAATCTGTGACTATTAAGTGTCATTTAAGAAACAGTAATTTCATGGGTTTTGCTAGACAAATTTATGCCTACTAGTTTGCAATTACCTTTTAAAGTATTACAAGTTCTCACCAGCTTTTTTTTTTATAAAGTCCAAGCAAATAGACATAGTCTGAAAACATATTTTAGACTGAATAACCGCAATGTGACACTACTTGAATATACTCAAATTTCTCTTTTAGCAGAAATACTTGAACTCAGAAAAATGAGCAGCCTGCAAAAGCCTATTTCTTTCTTTCTCTTTTCAGCTCCAGATCTTGAAGTTTGGTTACAGTCCATAAGTAGAGAGTACAGGCTATTAAAAATTGACACTATGCAGGGAACCAGTTTCAACGATTATCCCATACTATTAAAAACATGGAAGATAAGACTTACCAGCAAATGCTGACCTTCCACATAAAGTAAATATGGCATCAAGAACATTTCACTTAATAAAAATCAAAACACTGCAGAACATGACAGGCATTGATGGCTATGGTTATAGTAGACCTTGACATCTGAGCTTTTCCACAAAATCCGTCCTCTCTTTAGAACTTCCTCGTCTCATCATAGATCCAATAAGAATATTTTTAATTGAACTGCAAACTTGGGTAGCATACTACATTTTGTACTATTTATTGTACCTTGTATTTCAAAGTTACAACAAACTAAAAAGGTCTGAGATCATTTCCAAGTTTGCCAGGTATGAAGTCCAGCAAACAGGCCCTGTAAGTAACTGGGTTCCTAAGTAATTTCAGGCTGTGCGCTTTACTGCCTGGTAAGTACAAAGTCTGGAGATACATTACACTACCAAGTGTCAAGCTTCACTCACAAGTTTCCTGTTCCATACTGCTCACTCTACACATTTTTGTTACTCCTTACTAATAGATTTTAACTGCAGCAAACAGATGTCTTCAAAACATTTCCCAGCATTGTTTTTGACAAATTCAAACGAACAGAGTGCCATTCCCAACCAAGAAGCAGCAATCTGTTACACCCCAAGAAGGATCCTCAGGAAGCTCAACATATACTTATGTTTTAATTAGGATGCTAAACTGTTTTCCAGGGCACAGTACAATCATTCAATGCAGATAAGATTCAGCAGTACAGGGCACATGAAAAAGGCAATAATAAAAAATCCACAGAAACAACTAGAATTGATTACTCCAGAGAAGGATGAGGCTCAAGGAAATCAAGGAAGACAGCTTGAATGGTCTGGAGGAATTTGAAGTGTCAGTCCTGCTTAGGCTCAACAATCTTGAGACCCATCCACAGGGGAGGCAATGCTATATGTAATGACAGGCTCTTGTCTTAAGGGTCCCTCAGTAAAATACTGCTTACAGCAGCAATCCAGCAGCAGTGTCTTACGTAAGTAATATTGAAAGGAAAGAGTGTGCTCTGGGAGAGCTCTATCACAAAGATGCCAGCCCACACAATTTTCTGAGGATGGTGTCACAGGCTCCAATGACTGTTTGGAACAAGTAGTTTCTTTCAGGAGATGATAGCAATGTACTATATCTCTAACACAAAGCAGGACTGCAAGCATCTGCCACTACAAAGAAACAAGACAGCTATATTCAAGTTATTACTATTTAACACAAGCATATTTTGGGGTTTTTAACCAAGCAGCATGACCTATTATCCAAAAGGGGAACAGTACATTTTGTTTAATGTTAGACTAAACATTCGATCCTGTAGGCACTTTCTCTCTAATCCCTGGGCCCCAAGTGGCATTTCCTTTGTTTCACAAAGTCACTTCAATGCAGTACAGCCTGTTTAGCAAAAGTGTTTCCTTCTGTTTTGTTGCCATGTTCAGTCACAGTCTGAGTTATCAGAACCTTATGATATTGGCATATTTTAGAGTTCTTATTTGAAGTAAAAGTCTACTTATGGTTTTTCCCTCTCTTTGCACTTGATTTCCAAAAATTTTAGATGTTGCTTTGCGTATCTTATTGCAAATCCCAAGGTAACACAAGCAGCTAAGTCAAATCAGAAAATGCAGGAGGAATGTAATAGCATAGTGATTAATGCAATGCCTATTACAGGAATGCAGCTGTCACACTAACTCCTACCTGCCTTTACAATTTGGTCAAGGGGAGTGAACAGAAGAAAAGGCTTCAAGTACAGTATTTACGCCCTGTTTAATATATTTCACATTCAACTGTTTGATACACCTTTCAGATTTATTATTTTCTTAAATACAATGGAATCTCCTTTCCTGTTTTCTTGACCATGATTACATGCAAGAACTCTATGAGTCACAAGTAAAAGAGCAATATACAGCTGCATTATCTCATGCCAGACCTTTGCTTTTCCCCATCTTCAGATCTGACTTGGCGCTTCCACTCATTCAAGCATCAAAAAAAAGCAACAGCCATTAACGTAGCTACAAATTGCCTGAGCATCTTTCAAGTGACCTCTTCCTTTAAGGGCAAATGGATCAAAACTTGGTCCTATTGACTTTAATTAATGACCACATTAATTCTCATGACTTCAACTGTGGAGATACAGCTAATAACAAATTAACTCAGCATTAAGTTTCACAGAAAAGTGTCCACATAAGGAGATTGCTGTCATACTTTGTTAACAGTATCCACTGCCAGAGGAAACAGACATTAGTGGCATAATAGTGGTGATTCAAACACCAGGAATTATTAGGCTAGAGGAAGTTCCTAACAACATTCCCTTCCCTGCCTCCCAAACTTGCCTGTATTTGAACAATAATGAGTCAGACAAGCCATCAGATCAGTACCAAGGATTATTTACTTCTGAAAATGTCTTCCTTCTTTTTCTAAAGCCTCCCTAATTGTGTGTCCTTCAGTGCCAAGGTGTACAAGCAGTACTTCTTAGATGCTTAGGGCAGAGTGTGCTTCTTCCCTACCTACACCCAAGTTATAAAATGAAGAAATTTTCATCTTCCAAATTCCATTTATGAACCACATTTGACAGAGAGCTGAAACCTTTTCATCATCTCCGTGTAAAAATACAGTTTTAATAATACAAAGGAAAGAAAAGAGCAGAGTCTTTCAGTGTCTGTAGCTTTCCATCTCAGAAACTTAGATCCTTTGTGCTACAGCCTAGATTCAAATGCAAGTCCAGAGAAAGGTTTACCTCTAATTTGCACCTTGACACAAAAACTCAAGCTGAACTAACTGAACAGTAAGTATTGGTCGGTACCTGTTCAGTAAACAGACTACTTTTTTATTATTCATCTTTTTGTTTTTGAGAAAGGATTCCTCTAGCATGACAGAGAAGTAAGTTAATATGCTCCAATACTTTAGTTACTATAGCTTGTTTTGTCACTTTATTAAACTGCTTACCAAACACTGCTGATCATACTTACCTCAAAATAAGGTCACAGATGACTTTGTGGTTAAACACACACATGCACAAAAAACAAACAAGCCATTATAGTTACCAATTTCACTGCCACTACCACCATCTTGAATGCTCCACAAGATTATGCTACTCTCTGAGGCAACTGCAACCATCTTGTCCTTGTCTCCATGAGGTCCTCCAACCACCTTAGCGTTGAGAGCCACTCGCTCAATTGTCCAGTCCAGATAGGGACTCGTGAACACCTGCTGCCACCCAGATGATTCTTTAATTCTGGAAGAGCAAATGAGGGAACAGGGAGCAGAGGTTAGAGACTGAGAAACAGACATCTCAGTCTAAACCTGAACCAACATGGATGATCCAGCCAAAAGCCTGGGCAACCCAAACGCCAGAGAATGAGGTTCAGAGTTAGACCTTAGAAGAAATCTCCATTCATTTCCAGAGGCAAGATGCCTTACATATATCATGTAAGACCCAATCATGCTCTAGCATAAAGCTGTGCCATCTAGTCACATTTTCTGTTTATGGTATACTGTAAACAGACTCTACTGAATTGACTGTAAGTTTTATTTTTAGAGAACCATTTGCCTCTGCAATTTTAAAGACTTACACGATGCCAAAAAAGCACAAATTACCCGATTTAATTTTAGGCAATAACTTAGATACTTTGCAACTGAGCTAGAGGACAGTAAATCTAAGCAGTTAAATTCTATAAATGTTAACATGGAAAGCAGAAACTTATCTACAGTATTTTTTGCCATTGTTGCCATTCTTTCACTTCAGCATTGCATCCTGCCTGGAGATGAAGCACCACAGCTCACTGTGCTCTGTCCATACAGCATGCAGAAGAAATGGTAGCAAAGTGACTTAAGAGCAGGACTGCAATATGCATAAGCCTTTAAATGCAACCAAGACATTCTCGCAAGTTTTATTATCAGGTTTTGAAGACTTCTGCCATACTTCAAAGGGGAGAAAAAAAATACTATCTTCAGGACACACTGTGCTTTGCTGTAGCTTTTTACTGAAATAATTACCTTAAGTATTTAAATAATATCTGTTATAAGCAGCATAAAAGAAAGTCACAAAACTAAGCACCTGAATATATTTCATTTCTTACTGCATGGGATTCACTGTCCAGTCCACTACAAATTACCACCTACTTTGAGAAGTGATTCTGGCTAAAATTCAGACATTGCCTTTACATTAATATAATCCTGACAAGAATCTTAAAAATCACATCACTTGTCTGCAATATAGTAGTATAAGAAAAGTATATTAAAATTTGTGGGTACAGGGAAGTAGTTTTAAGTATATGCTGTCTCCTCAAACACTAGATATTCAAAAAACTCTGGGCAAATTCTATTGTCAAGCAATAAACAACAAACAAGTACTAAGATGCAGCAGAGGGGGGAAAAAATTGTTACCAAAGTTGTATAAGAGCAGAATGGAGGAGGGAAAATTCTGCCATTGTATTCCTAGAGTTCCTGCAAGTTCCAGAAGAAAAAAAATTATTCAAATCAAGACAAGACTGCTACCTTGAGTCACTATGAAGAAAAGCAGCACTTTAAATTGCGATATTGACCTGTGCCCTCTTTCAGCAATCATTCAAGTCTGACATGCTTCATCAAAAGTATCACTAATGACTTAAGTTCAACAGTAACAAGTCTCATTAAAGTAGATGACACAGTAGGAAAGAGGCAGAATTTTTCACTTAAGTGAGCTAGCATCCAGGGAAAACAATCAGAGATAAAATCCTAAGGAGGAGACAATTAGCACAAAGACAACTGCAAATCATTGCCTCTTTCTCCAGTCAAACCATATTAAGCATAATTGAAAACAAGAACATCAAGTAGAGCAAGAGAAGCCACATTTAGTATAAATTAAAGCAAAACAAATTGCAGTGGTGAATACAAGAGACAAGTTAGATGTGATTTAAGCTACAAAGTTTAAGCAAGTAAATTATTATTTTATACAGTGAAAAAGGCAGCTAGTAAACTATGGCTTCAGCTTAGCAGCAAAGAAAGAAGCTATTCACATTACACTCTATTCTCCCTTCTATTTCTGAACCACATTACAACAGCAGTGTTTGGTTTTGGCAACAGCTCTTGTGAAAACATTACTTTTCATTGAAAAGACAGCCACCAATTAAATCAAGACTACCAGATGTGAACTAAAACCAGCTTCTGTAACATGAAGGTGTTACTTATCTTCACCCGATCTTAAAAATGGCCAGTTTGTTTACAAGACATTTAAAGACATTTTTCTGCCATACAGGTGATGTAGCAAGTGCTTAACAGTTCCACTAAGCCAAAAAAAAACCCTGAAGTTTAAGACAAGGTACATCACTTACATAGCAAAAACCCATTAACTGTTTCAAGTTCTTTGATAGGCTAACTTCACAGACTGTCTTCAAACCCGTGCAGTAGGAAGAACTTTTTAAGTGAATCTTTCTTTTAGAAGCCTGCTTTAAAACAGGCTTTTGCAGCAGTTAAATTACTTTTGCAACAGCATCAAGAACTGACATCAAAGCAGCAAAATTTGAATGCCTATCAAACAGTGTATTTGCACGAGCAAAAGTGGCAATTCATATTTATAGGAGCAGACTGAATGCATGTCATTTCAGAAAAAAGCAAACTTTTTAGTCATAACAAATTGTTGTATTTTTTTTAGATTCCTGTAACGTGACAGGCAGTGATATTCATACCTGTAGCAAACAGCAAAATGGGCATAGGCAGCTACTATCCAATTGTGGTGGCCAGCTACTATCAGAACTTTCCGTGGGTCCACAGGAAATCCTAAAAACAACAAAAAAGCTAAAGGTCAGTCAAGTGATGGGTATTAGAAGATGAGCAGAGACATCTAGAACAAGATAGATTTCTCTGCTAGGATATGCGACAGAAACTTTGATAATGAAGCTTCTCAAGAAACATTTTCAGCTAGATTCTAGTTAGCAAGATTACTCTTCACAATTACAGTTCTTACACGGAAGAAAGACATTTCATCTCAGTCACCACAATGCAAAGTGTTCATAAGGAGAAAAAGGCAAGTACATGCCTCAGTGTTAAAGCCTGCCAAATTAGTAAAAATTTGAGGATTGTTATCAATTATTTTCTTTTGTAAAATTTCTTTCCAAATAGTTGGTGCAACCCTGTATTATTGTTCCAGACTGTTGAGCTGAAATTTCCAGTACCTCAGAATACATATAGTGCTTCCATTTATTATCTAGTGGGAGCATGCCTGTTTCTGATCTATAACTAAGCTAGGTTTGGCAGAAGTGTTGGATGGCACTGGAAATCAGTGGTTATGGTACTTCCCCAAGCCAGCTCTCAGCCTTCATATGCTAAAGAACCAATGCCTAAAGACTGCATCTTTTATCTTATTCTCACCAAGACCGCCCTCTTCCAAACCTGCAACAACTCACAAAGAAGAATCAGCAATTCTTATCCAAGGTTTATTATTGTATTACCTGAATACAGATTCACCTTTTAACATACTCCAGATTTTCCCAACACTGCTACAATCTACACGATTATAGCAGAAATATGACACTTCTAACAGCATCATTTTGCTTGCAAAGTTAAAAGCTGGAAAATGACAGAATTTAAGCCTATCTTATTTACAGGTTTTATATAGAGTACCGTCCATATAAAATACATAGTCAAACGACTGAAGACTACTTTTATTCTAAAAACTCAACTCTTGCAGAGCAAGAGAGGCATCAGGAGCAAGAAAGAGGTGCAAGAGCAGGAAGGAGGTCCTGTCTAAGGGGCCATACTAAGACTGCAGGAAGAACGTCGATTTGCTTTTCTCTTAGCCTCCTATCTTGATTATGCAGCAGAGAGCCTGAAATACTGTCTAGGGATTAGTGTTTAAGTAGGAGCAGCAATTTAAGATCAGGCAAACATAACAGACTGAAACCAGAAATAGTCACTCAGTTTTCATTTCCCAGTGACAATCATCTTTACAATTTGTTTAGGCTTTAAAACTGACATTCCTCACCTAGCCTGACTGTACCTTCCCCAGTACCAGCAAGTGTAGGTTGGACACCACCTCCATGAATCTCACTCTCGGAGCAGTTTTGACCAGTTCTAACATCAGCCGGTGGCCCAGCAGTATTATTTATTTTACGGTTGGGAATGCCTATAAAAGAAAAGAGATGTTTTGTCCCGCTCCATAAACTTTAGCAATAGAACAGATATCGATTCACTTTCAAAATACAGGATTAGGATTCTATGATCAATACTTGTGCATTTGGATCTACAAATTTATCTGCTACAAGAATTAGGCAATATCATGACACAAACAGCACATGCTTTTGCTCTCTATGTTGACATACACAATTTAGGGAATTATCTTCAGAAAGCTTGTCAACAATTGGCTAGATATCCCCTAGACTTCAGGTTAACATATGAACTGTGCTCACGTCTACAGAGAAATAAAAATCTAATAAATATTCATATTGTTAAGGAAAGGTCATTTGTGCTGATTTGTCATCTAAACACAGGGGACCTCAAGTAACTTTCCTTCAGAAAGAAAGCAGCACTCCATTGAACTGAAATGTACTTGAGGAACCTCTACTCTAGTCTATTACCAAACACAGCCTGCTTAGTCTTACTACGCCACCCCCGCCACCTTGTACTCTAAATATGCCATTTCATACAGCATACAGATAAAAGCCTTGTTTTTGAATCAGAACAATGTTCAGTTCAATCCTTCATCGTAATCTTTCCATAGGAAAGCCTTCTCTGGACAGTTCGACAGCTAGACTAACTAGCTCAGCCAATTGCCCCAAAAAGTAAAGCAATAGTAACTGCAAGCAACATCAGACCATGAATACGAAAATACCTGGAGGAGGCAGGTAGCCGTGAAAAAGGACGCTGCCACAAGATGAGCGTTCCAGTTCTTCACATAGTAGTAATCTTCTCACTAAGGAGGAAAACCAGATATGACCATAGCTTTCACTTCCCAGGAAACATTACATTATTTCAAATAACCTACTGAATCCATAAGTTTGAAAATCTTGAGGATCACAACTGCCCAGGACTGGTAAGTTGGTCATTACTATAGTAATAAATGTGAGATGACCTCATATTTAAAACCAAGAAAAAGAAATTACCTAAAGGAGTGATTCCATAGAATTCAGCTTCATGCCTGAGAACATTAATACTCACTCCCCTAGAGAAAGGAAAAAACAAAACAAAACAACAAACAAACAAAAAACAAAAACAAACAATAAGAGCGAGTCAATACCTTGAATACTTGCATATAACTATATATTATGCAATGTGAACATAAACTACCTGTTTGTAGAATTACCACCAAACGCATTCAACATGCTGATGTTTGAGATTTCAAAAGTGATCTTAATATTAATTATCTTTCATTAAAATAAGGATACAGAAACAATAAAAAAATACATTTCCAGAAGTAGTTTAAATAAGAATCCACTAACAAAATATAATGCTATCATTTCTGCCTCCACCACACCATACATATACTCTAGACATGGCCCCATATCTATCAGGGAGCTGAGTCTGATCGTAGGCATCCAACTAGATAAGTAAAACTGAACTATGTTCATTTGAAAAGTTTTCTAAAGCATCCAGTCAAATTAATTTCAACTTGAAATAATTAGAACTTCTTACCGTAAGTCTAACTCCTTTGTGCGAAGAAAATTTAAAATGGGTGCAAAAGCTGCTGGATCTCTATCAATAAATATCTGCAAAGAAAAAATGCTGTACTTTTAGCATTATTATGGAGCAACTGTCAACTAAAATGCTTTTTTATGCTGAGTATGGGAAAGGAGAGTTGAAGATAAGGCAATCAGCAGACAAATGTAATCCAAAGTTTTTGGACCACCCCTTTGTTCTCATTATTCTTTACCATGCACTAATTCAACATTCTTAAGACATATATACTGCTGCAAACAGATGGCACTTAATAAACGTGTTTTTTAAGTTCTACAGTCTCCACAAAGGTCAATAGGTATTTACACTTTCTGTCATGTGTTCAGAATGCAGTTAGATCAAGATAAGTTTAGACTTTTTTTGAAATGAAGTCAATTACCATTACAACTACCTCTATGCTTTTAGCAAAGTACTTGTGTGCCTTACTATCACTGAACAACATTGCTGTAACTATAGTTTCCCATTTAAGAATATCATATACAGACTGAAATGGCCATTTTGCTATATATATTTGCCAACAAAGGGTACATTTCCATGCAAGGATTACTCAACTACATATGCAACACAATCTAATGAAAATTACCTCTCCCTCTGCAATACAGCAATTAGCAGTTCTTTCTGTTTAAAAAAAAACAAGTACAGTTTCTGTCTCTGCCTTGTCCGTACAACGCAGAATGAGCACAAAAATACGCACATTGTTCCAGTCTCATTTATCTTGGAATGAAGATGAGAACCAAGAGATCCACACACGTCACCAATTTTCATGAAACTTTGTGGAGACCACACTGGTGCCATTACACTCAAATAGCTGCATCTGTGAGACCTTTATTCTGTCTTAAAACCTTTTAAGTGTCACTAAACGTAACTAAATTAAATACACCCCGTCATTCTCCCACTCAATAGCGTGAATAGTATTGCAACTAGGCTTTGAGATTATAAGAAAGAGGATAGTGTATTTTGTGTCAAATCTAACAAAAGGAAAATACATAATGACATTTTAAAATTATTTGAAAGTCCCTTATTTTCCTCCTATTGAGGTAAGTGACAAAACACGAACAAAAGGTGAGGTCCAATTGATCATTACTCCTCATGGTTTGTGAAGCAGAGATGATGATGATGTCAGCATTTTAAACGTAAGCTTCTGCAACACTACTATTAGGGGTTATGTAATACAAAGAAAATACTGGCAAAAGCCAAAACATATTTTTAAAAGCCCAGAATGTTAATATTTTTTATTCATTTGGCCATTTATTTTCCATGCTTTTAAGCATAGCTGATGTGGGCAGTGTAACTCCCATTAACACCCACAGTGAATATCCTTTAGGAGAGAATGTAACTGAAAGCATAACATTACATTAACGATTTATCAGTAGGTTTATTACTCACAGCACCAGTTTCATCCTTCAGTGTTGAAATTCTTCCGCTCAGCAAACTGAAACACAGAAAATCTTCATTAGATGCCCCCCTAGAAAGGTACTAACAAAAATACAAGATAGCAACACTCTCAGTCAGTTTGCTCTATTTGTGTATTGTAGATTACTTTTTGGCAAAACTGTATGGCTGAGCAAAGAAAACTGCCTAGGTAAGGCAGAATGCTGGTAAGGGTGAAGTACCTCTCTCAAAAAAAGGAACAGAGCACACACACTGAAGAAAAGGCTAAGAGCTGCATCATAAGAACCTTCAGATTCCCAAAGAAAACAGACACAAGGCCTAGCCTGAAAGGATAGAAAAGTTTTCCCAAGCACCCAGAGGGCTGCACAGTCTGTAACAATCTAATAAATCAGTAAAAGCTGCTGAAATAAAAAGGAAGAGTAATCAATTCACTTTGCAAGGACTTACCAGGCAACAATGGGGTGGATGAGTTTTTACACAATTTTATTTCAAAGTTTCTCTCCCATGAGATCAAAGTACTTTTGCTCCAGATCAGTACAAAACACAACACCAAAACCTTGTTTTTACAGATATGAAGCAAACTAACGCCAACAGTTTTATTTCAAGATTCCGTCCGAGTCTGGATGACAAATACCTTTGAGATTTTCCAGCACTGGATGACTTTCAAAACAACCTCTTTAGATTAGTGTTGAGAGACTGGGGAACAGCAAGGGACTTCCTCCTTGTGCCTTTCCTTCCATGCCTCAAAGAAGGTGACATTTCCCTGGCACTCCATTTATCTGAGCATTTCAGTAAAACAAGAGCAGGTAATGCTTCCTGTCTATGTCAGCTGCCAGGCTTTTATTAGGAAAGAAGTCTAGAGTACAAAAAATTAAATGTAAGGAAGCAAAACTGCAAGCCTTTATGTTTTCGTTTACGTGTTTTGGATTAACTGGGATGGTAGAGGTACAGCAACTACAGCCAAAAACTACTAGGGTACAAACAGTAGGCAGCAAAACCTACAAAAGTAGTAACAGTTAGCAGAAGGATGTTCAATAACCCAACAGCTCCTGTACTACAAACTAAAAACCTCAAGACTTTGACTAAATTCAAAGTACAACAATAATGCAAAAAACATTAAAGACCTTTGTAATAAAGTCAGTGGCATCTCCCTTTCCTGCAGACTTGGAGCTTTATTTCCACAACACTCCATCTAAGGGTCAACTCTTCAGCACATATATAGCATCATTCAAGACAGAAAATGCCTTCTGGATAACATCTTATTTCAAATTAATCTGTCCCATTGCTTGAGATAGGGAAAAAGCATTAAGGAATAAAGACATTATTTACTGCATAAATTAAGAACTGAAATTTTTTTTTAATGGCTGTTAATTTGTCTTTGTTTAATGTGATGACATACCTGGAAAAAAAGGAGTCTGGAATCCACATCAGTGTTTGTCTTGAAGTGCTGAACCTAGGAAACCAAAGTTACAAGTTTAGAATCAGCTAAGAAAGTATTTACCCTGAATCATATTATGAAATAATACAAGTTACCGTAGTACTTATGCTGCCAGACAGTATTTTACATAATAACTATGAACTTTCATACTTGTTCTGGTTTTGATTTAACATGAAAGAAGACAACTGGACTGGCAGTTTGGACAATGAGTTCATGCTCCGTATCAACTCTCTGACTGTACTTACCCTCCTACTAGTATGATGACTAACAAACCTTTGGTGACCTCTTCATTAATGGGAATCAAAAAAGGAAATGCAAAAGTAAAATTCCATGACAACTTTCCATATAATACAGGAACACATTACAAAATATTTTTGCAATAAAAGTACTTAATCATAATGTATCTAGTTTTCCAATTTTGGAGAAAAAAACATGTAAACAAAAAGCATTACTTTATACCCCCTAAGAGGCAGAAACACAAAGGCTATAATGGAACTACCATCCTGCACAAAATGCGGATTGTGTAGCTGCTCGCTGCAAGCACAACAATGACAAATCTGTTCTTAAGAGAAAATCTACAGTATCAGCGTTCTATGCACAAACATGCACAAAGCCTTTTATAAAAAAATTAATTAAAGAGAAACAAAGCAATTTCCTATTTAAATGGAAAGTGACTTCTGAGTTTATTTGCAGTTTTGCACAGCTTTTACCGTCAGTAACACAGATCACTACCCTTCCCTACTTCAAGAGTATGGGACGATTCATTTAACTATACTATAGAGTTTGTGCATAGTAGAAAACAATGAGTTACATGAATTTTATCAGATTAATCCAGACACTGCTTTTAACTACAGGGATAGATGCAGCATCATCAGTTAGTCCTTTTACAGGTCTTCTCAAGCTTAAGACTTATTGTCTGACACTTCAAATACTTTACAACTTTCAGTTATTTTTGTGGGTTTTAGGAAAAAAGAAAGAAAAAAACTGAACAACAACAACAAAACACCCAGAGGATTTACAGTTTCCCAGGAAGGTGTGTATATTCCATCATGTATATTTCCATCACATTCCATCATGTATATTTCCCCAGCAGGCACATTCCTGCTTCTTAGGTGGGCAAATAACCCATGCACCATGGCCTGGGAGCCTGCCTTGAACATCTTAAGCTTGCTCAACAAAAGGTGATTTCTACCTTGCAGCCTTGGCACACTTCCTTTCCCCTCCGTCCCTATGCTAGGATACTAGGAGGGGGATCCTAGAAAGATATGGAAAAAGGTAGAAAGATATGGAAAAAGTACTAGAACCACAGCTAACTGGCATTTTCTACAACACTGAATGCTAAATTAATTCTGAAGCAAAAAAGAAGTCTGATGAGATCATGAAGACATTCAGGATCTTTGAACAGGTGTTTGATGTTTAAGGACTCAATGGTACTATCCTCTCAATACCCCACAGCACAATTTCTGATCTGGACGCATGTTTGCATTTAGGCCCATGAGTGACATTCAGAGGTGTCAAGACTGAAGTTTTCCTGGTGTTTCAACCAGCTTAGTAGCAAAACATTTGGGACTAGAAGATGCTCAGAAGAACAAGCCACACAATAAGGAGGACAGGAAAGAGAGACATCAACTGGCTTCCACGTTCATTTTCTTGCAATTTCATCAATGGGTTTAGATAGCACAAGGATTTTCTTGTCTGTGATTTAACACTACGGTACCAGTTTAGTACGCAATACCTCATGCTAACATATACTTTAGGACTTTTAATAGATATACATTAATCTATGTAAACAATGAGACAGAGTCCTCCTTTCCAGGATGGAGGAAGAAGCTTAACTAGGAACATTTATATGTATTACTGCATCAACAGCTCCATGCAGCTAACACGCAGTGGTCAGATAGACATCGTACGAGGAAACTTAGGCAAACGCAGTGTGACATCCTCAAATACTCTTAAGCAAGTGGCAGCCTAAAGTTATTTTAAAGAATATACAGGCAACTGGAAACAGGCTCACTTAAGTGTCAGTTATAAACCAACTATTTTCATAATCTATTGTGCTTGTAGTTATCTTATAACCAGAGGGAGATAAAGGGTCAAGAGAATTCACTAGATGTGTCACAGTAATTTCTGTGAATGTTAACTTGCAAGAGGCTTGAGCTCCGAGCAAATGAATCCACAAAAGCTGAGACACGGAACTGCTGGAGCAACCACACACAACAGAGAAGCTCCAGCAGTCCCAGGGAGCAGTGGGCACCTCGTATCAGAACATGGAAAGCTGGGATCTCTGTACTGGCTGCTCCAAAGTGTAACTGCTGTCAGAGACAGAGGAGAGCGCTAATTTCCTCTTCTCATATAACTCTACAAATAAAACTAAGAGTTTCAGGTTTCTAGTGAGAGTGCCAGGAACTAATGAAGAGGAGGAAATGTGCATAGTATCCCATGCTCCCCCACTTGCTGTCCAGTTCATCCACTCCACTGTCAACTTTGAGTCACCTGCCTTTGCAAGCTGACAAACCTGTCTCAGACATATTTTTCAAAGAACATGGGCACTACAAGGGAAGTTGAGCTTGCAAAAGACCAAAACCTCTTACACAGAGGTACTATTGAACATTGTCTCCCTATTAAAAGGGAAAAGTCCATGCACACATTTCGTATTATATCCAAAGGGTATCTTTTGACTAGAATCTAGACCTTCAACTAGAAATGGAATACATACAAATGTTAGTTTGCCTTATTCTTCTTACTTCTCTGTGTAGGCAAGCCCTCTGAGGATGTGTATTTCTTCCCTGTACATAATTCTCTGCAGAGGCATTTACTAAGTAAGATCTATTTAAAATTATGAGATTGAAGCACTTTTGTAATTCCACCTGTAATGAAAACCTAAAAGATGAAATGGCCTCTAATTTCAGAGACAGAGTTCACTGAAGAACCTTATTCAGTGTAGCATGAAAACTGATCCAAGCTAACACCAAAGTTACCCTGAAAGCATCATTATAGCGAGTTTTGCCTATCCAAATTACAAGCAGCTTCTCTAGACCGAACCAGGTTCTTAATGTCTTATTATAACAAAAGGATTCTGGATCAATTTTTATGACACCTCCTTTGAGGAAGACCGCAACATACAATTTAGTTATAAGAACAAATTCATCTTCTGGGTAATGCAAGAAAATTCTTAAAATAGTAGTAGTAGTTCCTTCTACTTATAGCTGGCTTCACGCTACGCGCAGACTCAGGAAGACACGTTACTTCAGTTTCCACTGGCTACGGTAATCTGAATGATTTCATGCCTGAGCACTTTGACAGGAACATTTGCACTATTTATCACACAGAGAATTGTGGGACAGCTGTGGTCAGAGTCTCTCTCAGCCAGCCTGCCAAAATGCCTACAGATGCCATATTCCACGCTTGCAGCGTACATTCAAATACCACACAATTCTTTACTCTGGCTGATACCAGCACTATCCCTATCAACCTTTATAATACCTTAGTCTCTGAGGCTGTTAGATAGACTGATCAATAGAAACCTACGGATCTCATGGCAAAGCAGAGCTCTCCATCCTCTACTCCTGAACAAGTAGTACACTCAGAGTCCATAAGATGCGTTACTGGACTACACGCGTAGAAACCCCAAGCAGACACCACGCAGGACCTCCCTCCAGGTACTCCTGCAACACGCTGGGGGAAGCTTCAGGCCCTCCCGGCGGCGGCACCACGCCTGCAGCACCACGTCCACGCCACGGAGCCCCGGCGAACGGGTCCCAGGCGAGTTGGCACCGCCGCCCTGCCGGGACGGAGCGGCTGCCGGCCCAGCCTACCAACCGGCACGGCCGGGCAACACCTCCCTTCGGGCAGACGGTCGGTAAGGGCCGGCTGCACGGAGCGCGGCTCCCCGCGGTCCCCCTCGGCGCTCCCCCTCGCTCAGATACCCTGCGGTACGCTCCGACCGCCACCCGCCGCCCCGCGGGACCGCAGCGGCCCGCCGACAGGGCCTGCGGCCTGTCCCCC
>VXBL01007437.1:2732535-2770383 GCA_013400195.1 Aramus guarauna
AGCGCCCCTGGGGGGGAAGGGACGCGCCCGGAAGGGGCCGGGTGCGCTCGGCTGCCCAGAGGCGGCGGATCTCCTGCCAGGCGGCGGGGCGGAGCCGGGCCGGGCAGGTGAGCGGGGCGGGGCGGCCGGTCATGGGCCGTGTCGCCGCCGCGGGCACCAGCCTGGCCTGCTGCGGCCTGGCCTGTACGGGAGGCCGCTGTCGGGAGCCCGTCCGCCGCGGGTGAGGCGTCACGCCTGGAGGAGAAGAGCCAAGAAGGCGGAATTCTTGTCTTTTGTATTTTATTTTTTTTTTTGAAGGAAGGGGGGAGCCGCCTACGCCGCCATCAGGCGCCAGCGACCCCAGCGTAAAATAAAGCCACCGCCAGCGAGGTCGTCCCCCCCCCCCGGGCCTTGCGTGTCCCTCCGCCCGCAGGGACCCCGGGCTGGGGAGTTCACGCCCCCGGTAAACGGCAGTGCCGTGCCGGAGAGACACGGGAACAGAAAATTCCTCGAAAACTCAAGGAAAAGGCAGCGGTGGCACCGTGGAGTGTAAAGCCTGGGTTGCAACCCACCCTCGTTAATCAAATTCTGTACCGATGAAAGGAAAAAGTAGTAGGCATGACAAATCTAAGCCCGCAGTGCAATTTGAGGAAGAAATCTATCACGGCAAAGTGAAGGAAAATTGAGGAGGAAATAATTGACAGTGCGGTTAGCAGAGGAAGTAATAAAATTGTGGTTTAAAGTTGTGAGGGTAGGCTTTGTGATTAATTCCTACATTCAAACAAGGAGAGAAATAAGCAAAAGTGAGCCCGATATCTTAATTTCTATTAAGTGAAATTTGCCTGGAGATTGAAAACCCACTGGGAAGATCCACTCCACAAGAGTTGAAGCATGCTCAAAAATTATATTTTGAAAATGCCATGAGAGCTATGTCACTAGTCAGGGAATAAACAGCTTGAGGTTACCTGACCACTTAACTCACCTGCATACCTTGGAAAAACAAGTTTGTATTCCTCTAGACATATCATAGAGCCCAACTGACCAAAGCTACGGAGATACCTTTGCCAGGCAGTGCAGTATTTTGGAGAAATGACTTCCCTATCCCAAGGCCCTGTCACTATCGCAGAGCAACACACAACCATGTTAGGCGACATGGGCTAATTGCTAACCAGCACTGTGTATTAAGCTCGGGCAGGGAGCCTATGACCGCTTCTGTAGTGTGTTCTGAGAAAATTAGTACAGACGCTTCTACGGTGTTTTGCCCTACAGCCTAAGGGAAAGGGAAAATTAAAAAGCAGACAAATGTGTCAGCAAGCCATGGACCTTCATGTTTTCTGGATGCTTTGTGATCTGGCTGTAGTTTGGATTTCTTCTTGGGTTTAAGAAGAGCTGCTCTTGGATTTCTGCTGAGTTGGCGTCTCCTTCCCTGGAGCATATAATAGGAAATAAAAAATTTTCAGGTGTGCTATCAGGCAGAGAAGGAAATTGAACTTCCTCTCATATGTCCTACGGGAGTCTTCTAACTATTAAGGTATTGGATAAGAGAGTGGGAAGGGATATTTCTTTTCTTGTATTTGGAAGGAAGACTGACACTCCCTACTTCAACCGGTCAGCTTATAAAAGAAAAACTTACCTCAGAGAGAGTTTGAGGCTATGGATCTTGCTTGGAAACCTTATCCTTCAACATACCACTGTGGAAGACTCCATGTAGAAGACTGGCATCTTATCCTCAGTGTTGGTCTATGGGCCATTTTGAGTGCCTACTCATTCAGGCAGCTGACTGAGATCACTTTTCTGCATGCCTAATTCAATCATGTTTTATAAGGAA
The DNA here is from genome assembly GCA_013400195.1 of Aramus guarauna. Classification (NCBI taxonomy): domain Eukaryota; kingdom Metazoa; phylum Chordata; class Aves; order Gruiformes; family Aramidae; genus Aramus; species Aramus guarauna. Next base: position 2,734,343 of record VXBL01007437.1, read on the forward strand.
TCTAATAGCTTATGTAGTCAAGGACTATAAATTGTACTGCAGCTGTCCACGTGTCTTAAAGAAATGGCACTGTAAGCAGTGTGCGTATAAAGTCTTCCGTGGCCCAACTTGCTTAGATCACTTTTGAAAAATATGTCTTAGACTCCTAAATCACATTTGCCTCACAGTGCCTGCATGCCATTAAATTAAGAGTCACCTCTTCTTAAGTAAAATATAAACACCATTGGCATTTGTCACTTGATTCATGAAATTCAACCCAGGAAGAAGCAATGCAAGAGAAGCAGCTGTTCATCGATGCATTCTCTGGCAGCTGCAGTCCTCAAACACTTCCACTAGATGCCTCTATTGTTTTTAAAGTAAGCTTCCAAAATGTAATTCCTGTTTAGCCTAACCATTTAAGGCGTATTCTCAAGACTATTTCTCTTCATGTGGCAATTAAAATACATGCTTTGCAATCATTTAAAAAAAAATTCCCAAGCTCATTTCAAAGCACACATCACATTAGCCTTATGCAATATTAATATACAAACCAACTTTATGTTGCTAGTTTCTACTATCTTTTTATTAATTCATTAAAAAAAACCTGTCAAAAGAGGGTCACGTGGCACTATGCAAAAATTAGACATCAGAATTAAATGTACATGCTTCTAAGTGATGATTATACGGTTTAGGAAATAAGGATGCCCATGCAACAAATCATTTGCTATGTGGTAGTGCATATTTTAGTTTGTGTTTTGTAACTCGAGCTCTTTAATTGCAATAATTCAAGCTAAGAGTACAAGGAAGGGTTTCTTACCCATTTTTATCCCCTTGGGTATGAGTACAGTTTTCTTATGGAGCATCCTGTTTTCTGGCCAAGAGGCTAATTAGTCCATTCAAAAGATGGCAACTTCTGCTGTATCAGTTGTATTGAGACACCTCCCAATGGCACGATTGCCCTTAAGTTACTTAAAATACAAGTCTAGGGAGGAATTGTTACTCTTTGGCATGTTTGCCCAGTACTTGGTTTGCTAAGTTATTACCTGACAAAGGTACCGCAAGGAACCAAAGGAAGTTAGGTAATAAATTCCTTCTCTGCCTCCTCAGCAGATCCATAGTGCAGGAGATTTTGCACCACCCTGGCCAGACTCCTTTCCAACCGCTTACGCCGAGTGCTGTGCAGCAGTCTCTGCCACAGTACAGAGTGGTTGGACACCAGTTCCTGAGATACATATTTTAGCTGTTTTATATAAAGCCTAAGTCAGACTTTTTTCTTCTTTTTATTTTTCATAGCATCTGGTTTGAAAAACAAATTAAAAAGTTTGGAAGTGAATAAGCATTTAATTTTGGTGATGATATGTGTTACATTATTATTGTCTAGGACTCTTTTAAAATAAAAGTTACTTTGCATATTTGAGAGGAGGAGGAACCTCTCAGCAATTTGAAGTCCTCATATGTTTTTTTTAACTATTTTCTCACAAAACGTGAGAACTTTCTGACAGGGATCTTGTGTCTATATCTTTCTGTAAACTGTCATCTTGATTGCTGGTGGTATATAATAATAATGCCAAATTGAAAATTTTCTACCATCTGATCTAAAGGGAGGAGCCTTGGACTCCTACCAATATAGTCACTCTGGGAAATGATACTATGAGTCACTAAGAACAATAGTGCATGCTCAGTTTTTCCCCTAGCTTTGCTTACAATTGCTTAGCTTGAAGGGTCTAAAGTTTGAAGGTATTCACTTAATAGCTGGAGGCCAATAAAGAGTCCTGGAATAACTCTTAATAGGCCACAGGGGAGAGAGAGGAAGCTCATGGGATTAGGTGGAGTATGCATTTCTTCATTCCTGAACATATGGTTGTTGCTTGCAAATTGGGAAACAACCTTTCTTTTCAGCTCCAGATGCAGTGCCGGACAGTGGGTGGCTACCAAGGATGTTCCCTTTGCCCAGACCAGCTCCGCTGCACAGCCAAACAAACGGGATGTTGGCAGAATGTCTATAAAGGTTTTTTTTTCCCACCTCTTAAAATAGAGTGAAAGGTAGGAGACAATAGATCCAGGATCAGGTCAGAAACAGCTTCCTATCAGGGGAAGAAAGATTCTACAATGTCCTGTAAAGAACTGTGTATCCAAGTCTGCTGAATCCCTGGAAAATTCTGAAAACCTTCATTTTCAGAAAATAAGTCTTAAAATTTTCCTGTTCAACAAGTCTCGGGAAGATTACTATTACACTCCAGCGTTTGCTCTCGATTACCAAGTGTGGGATGTTCACAAGTCCTACTACAGAGCACTACTGAGTTCTGCTCCATGAAGGGCTGCCAGAACCACATGTCACTCAACAGCTTTTCTTTCAGAATTTATGCAGTTGATTTTTTCCCTGCTAAACTTAAAAAAAAAAAATAAAAGTCCATATCTACCAACTGCCCTTTTGAAAAGTTCCTCCTCTTCCCAATATTCTAGACAAATTTAATATGAAAATAAGTGTTACATTAATCACAACCTAATAATTTTCAGTATATCCTGGCAGAGCTGTGTGAGACAAGAGGCAGCTCAAGTACAGTAAATCAGTAAATTTGCATGTTATTTTACTAGTACGTGCTGTGTCCACAGCGTGGGGCTGTTTGCTAGTGCATGTCTGTTATGAAAGCCTAGGCTTTTTTCCATTCGGGACAGCGGAAGAATGCCACTGCTGCAGACTCCAGTTTGATTTGAAAATCCCATGAGTTTGTGTGCAATGTATGCATTTGTGTTCATCATTTAAGTCATTTGTTTGTAAGAGTCATAGAGAGGAATGAAGAGCATGCATATTAGAAAAGACTTTCTTAAAGATAAGAACAAAACACAGATTCTGAAAGTATTCTGAGAAAAAAATTTGTATACTCAGTTATTTTGTTCTCTTGATGCTCCTGGCATTTTTCAGCCCATCAATGTTGATTATGCTCAAGCATTTTAATGTTTGGTTTGTGGTCCCTTTTTTCAATTGCAACAATTGAAACTTTATATCCTGTATGTGAAGTCAATACCAGAACACCAACAGGTTTTTTGACTTGCTTGAGCTGAAAGGAGAACTGTTATTTGGCCTGACCTTTAGCACAGTACCAGCAAAAGAAGTCCACCTGGTGCCTTCTTCCTCAGTTTGACTCTTACCGTATGTTTGTAATACCGGATCTGGATGTCTTGCTGAAAGGCTGAAGCACAGCCAGTGACAAAGCATATCAAATCCACTGCATAAGCAGGTGACCTGTCTAGCATTTAGTTACCCATTCGTGGGTAAAAATTCATGCCACCTCTGCTGTGCAATCTTGTCCACATTCGTTGTACAGCCATCAATTTGCCTTCTAATGAAGAAATGTTGAAGTGCCTTCTTCAGATAGGTATTTGTGGACTGATCTACTCGAACTAGTCTTTAAAAAAACCTGAAGTCTCATACCATACAACATCACAAGGGGGCATGCTTTTTCAAAATATTTGCTGTTTGATTGGTTTTCAATACTGGCATTGGCTGCAGGATCAGAGATACCTGATAATCCACATAACCATATGGCTCCAAAATACTTATCTCAAACGAGCCCTGAAAACCATAGTAAGAATGGGAAAGGATCAAAGCTCCTTTCAGCTCATTTCTTCTAAAGGTGGAAACAAATGTACTTTGCACACACATGGAAAATTAGTTGTCTAAACTGGACAGCTAGCTAAACTGTAGCAATGAGAGGAAATACACCAAAAATGTAATATTTGAAGTCCTGATAGTAGTACTTTTTTTTTAAGAGAACTTGTCTGTATAAACAGCCAGGAGCAACCCACATTCCTAGGAGTCCTTCCAGCTTTATCCACTGTATAGTCATCAAATTGATGAGTACTTAAAGCCACATATCTGGAACACTCACCTGTGAGAAAGGTACCATGAACTTATCTGGCTCCATTTGCTGTAAAGAGTCCAAAACTCTGCTGTGTCCATTTTTATTCACTGATGTTTTGAAACATCCAGAGGGACCTTTGATAGCCTGGAGAAATGGGCTGATAGGAACCTCATGAAGTTCAGTAACGAAAATTGCAGAGTCCTGCACCTGGGGAAGAACAACCCCAGGCCCCAGTAGATGCCGGGGGCACCCATATGGAAAGCAGCTTGGCAGAAAAGGCCCTGAAGGTCCTATTGAATGCCAAGTTGAACATGAGCCAGCAATGAGCCCTTGCCACAAAGACAACTAATGGTATCCTGGGCCACATTAGAAGGGTTGCCACTAGATCAAGGAAGGTGATCCTTCCCCTCTGCTCAGCACTGGTGGGGCCACACCTGGAGTACTGCGTCCAGTTCTGGGCTCTCTGGTACAAGAGAGAGATGGAGCTACTGGAGAGTCCAGTGAAGGACCACAAAGATGATGACGTGTGAAGCAGAGCATCTCTCTTATGAGGAAGTCTAAGAGAGCTGGGGCTGTTTAGCCTAGTGAAGAGAAGACTCAGGGGGATCTTATCAACATACGTAAACACCTGAAGGGAGGGTGCGAAGAAGATGGAGCCAGGCTCTTGTCAGTGTGCCCAGCGACAGGACCAGGGGCAATGGGCATGAACTAAAACACAGAAGGTTCCCTCTGAACATCAGGAATCACTTTTTTACTGTGAGGGTGACTGAGCAGTGGCACACATTGCCCAGACAGGCTGTGCAGTCTTCATCCTTGGCAATATTCTGGATGTCTGGACATGGCCCTGGGCAACCAGCCCTAGGTGGCCCTGCTTGAGCAGGGGGGTTGGACCAGCTGATCTCCAGAGGTCCCTTACCTCCTCAACCTCTCTGTGATTCTATGAATGTTGCCATGTGTTTTAAGAATGGCTTTTGCTTTTCAAACCACAGGGAAACATAGTTTCACAGCTTCATTTGGTGGCTGGTGGTTTTCATTTTCTTCCTCTCCAAGAACACACTCTCTTTATCCATATTTTAGATGCTTTGAGCTTAAATAGTAAAGTTTAAGTCATGTTGAATCTAGCAAAACCTTTCATACAACTAACTAGTGAATGTGGCTTTTTCCGTAGCAGCCAACGCACACACAGTACCTGTAATTTCATGTTACCAGATTCTGTTCCTTACAGGATGCTGTTCTCCAGTTGCTTATCATATCACTGGAGAGGGACTTTTTACAGGAAGAAAGCTGGAGAGGGACTGTTTAAAGGGCAAGTAGTGATAGGACAAGGTGTGATGGCTTTAAGCTGAAGGAGGGTAGATTTAGATTAGATGTTAGGAAGAAAATCTTCACTATGAAGATGGTGAGGCACTGGAACAGGTTATCCGGAGATAAATTTGTAGGCAGGACTTCAACTTGGGCACAACAACAGATCCTCTCCTTTTGGGGGAATATGGGCTTTGTCAGCAATCTTTTGAATAGTCACTGAAATTTGACCAAGCTGTTAGTATCTGAAAGCCTCAATCCCAGCCATTCAAAAGCAACCTAAACTTTTGAAGCATAGTCTGAGAAACACCTCTTAGAATGATTTCCAAATGTACAAATGCCTTGAGCATGTTATTATTGGACCAATATTTTTTCTTATTTCAAAATGTTAATAAATCTCCACCTATGAAGTAGCTATCCCTTTCTTCCACCTGAAATAAAGTATAATTAAAAAGTCTTCCAGAAGGCAAGTGGGAAGCTGTGGTTAGACCAGTACCTGCAGGGAGACAGAGCCTTGCCCCAGCTGCTGTGCAGCACAGCTGTTTCTTCCACAAACTGGCCGGGCTGGTCCGTAAGCAGCAGAAAGACCCAGAGCCAGAGAGGGGGAGAACCAGACTTTCCTGGAAGAGTCTTGGCAATTTTACCTTTCCCTTATTCGTTCCCTCTATTCTCATCTTCATTGGTGATGATTTCCAATGGTGGGGTTTTGTTCGCTGTGTGATGTGATTTTCCGTGTCTCTCAAATGTTAGAGTTGCATAGCAGAAACTTCTGTTATTTTGGCATAGTTCACTAGCAGTATATCAAACAACAGGAACATTTTAAAATGCAATATCTGATCCTAATAGTATGTAAAGTAAAAGGCAACACTGCATTATTTTCACACCTTCCCAGAACCCTTTTTTCTTACCACAGAAGCAATTACTGTTGCATCATCTTTCTTTTCATATTACAGTCACAGTGCTTGATTCAGGAAAGCAAAGGTAATTGTAAGTTTTCTATATTACAGTCGCACATACACACAAACTCTTATTCATGAAAAAATATTCTAATTTTGAGTAAAACTTCTGAAATCTCTTGAGAGGCCAGAAATGAATAATAATGAAACCATTTATGACTTATTGAAGTAGACTAATTACAGTGAAGGTTGCCAGTATTTCTTCCATATTTCTGGAAAGAAAAAAATCCCACTCTAGAAATGCTGCAAAGATTAAAAAAAAATCTTTTATGTATTGGTAGATTTCAATTTTGCAGATTCGAAAATCTATCCAAGCATTATCTTAGCTAATATTACTAGAGGCACAAAAAATGTATGGAGGATATTTCATCATACAGAAGTCTCCAGCTATGGCCCAAATAGAGACCATTACTGTCATTTCACATTTATATCAATTAGTGTTCTATCCTTACCTTGCATACTACTTTTCTTCTTGTCATCAGGTATTGAAATAGAAATGTGAAAGATTTCCTTGGGGGTATGGGTTGGGGAGGGAGGGGGAGTCATTTAGAGGAGAAGTTTGAGGGAATGGGATGTGAGAGAACAGTGGAAGTCACATTCTGGAGAGAGCATAGCACGTAATACTGAAAGGTTCTTGATTTAATTCTGTGTTTCAAAAAAATTACTGAGTAAGGAGATCTTTCAAACTTTGGTGATAGTCATAATATAAAAAAAAAGTGGGTAGAAGAAAAGATAGGTGTTCTCATTTGTAGTCAGTGAACCAAGTAAGCAGAAGAAAATGCACCTGAAATATAACGATTAAGGACAGAAAAAAGAATTTTCATTTTTTACTGAATGCTTTGTGCTTTTAAACAGGATTAAATGTGTATGTGCATAACGAAAATACCCATAGTTACACTACATGTTTATTACAAGCAAAATGTCACCTCGTAGCACTAAGAAACGCACTATTTTTTTTTTTTGTTAAATAATTTTCTGCTGCAGGATTTCTGAATTGTTCTATGATGGTTTTAATGTTGGACATTAGAGAAGGAAGTCATTGAACTGATTTAAAGTTCTGACTGGCGAAGGGTGGGTACCTTGGCTATTTCTGGAGTTGTCTTGAAAATATCTCCATCTGAAAATCCAAATATTAAGGCATGCAAATTAAGTAGCAATTTTCAAATATCACGACTGTAAAGTCCAATATCGTGTAGCAACCCCTTGAGTCAGAGTTAATCAAATTCTGTCTATGGATTTCTTGCACCCATATTGGCAGAGAAATGCTATATAATTATAGATTACATAGCTGATTGATGATGACTTCATGAGTCACACGAAAGGATAATGAGCCATTTCTTTAATAAAAAATATTTAATGAGTGGTGTTTCTACTTAATCCTTTTTCATTTTAAATAGATACTTTTGTTTTAGAGCTCTGATTTCCTACATTTCCAGAAAAATACTTCATGTTAGACCATATATATCAACCTATGAATCCTAAGCTTTTCTGATTTTCCTTAATCGTTAGTTTAATAACACAAGAAGTGAAAGCCAGTCAACAGCATGTCAGATAAAATTCCAGTAGAAGCTTACTGGGAGTGGAGTACCAGCAGTGCAGTTTCACTCAAGGCTTCTTCATAAAACTGTGTTGCCTTGATGCAATTTAGTAGACTATTCCCATTTAAATGGAACTCTCACCTGATGGAGAAAAGTCTTCATTTTAAAATGCTGTAATGTAATAATATATAAATAAATATTACATAAACTATAGCTTTGCCTAGTGTTATCTGGCTTTGTTTGTCTTTATCTCTTTCTTTCATAGAATTATAAAATAGAAGCATCTATGTTTTCAAACAGCTGGGGATGATGTTTCTGGTTTGTAAATCCACAAATTGTTTAAACAATCAGATTGTAAATGTAATACAGTATTTCTCTAATATCAGAAGTATTATATTCTATTAAAAAAAAAAAAAAGTTTTTTTACATTTCTCCAGTCTTGCACATCTGTGTTTCCCCATTTCCCCCTTGTTACGCTATTATCAGACCTCTCCACCTTGTACCCGTTCGGTACTGGTACCCTTCTCAGAAGGTGTTTGGCAACTAGCTCCAACCTGTTTAATTTACTTGCATTTGCCACATACAGATGTTCAAGTTATTATTTCCAGTGGCTACCAGGCTGCGGTACCAGAGAAAGAATCCACGCTCCAATGAATGAAATAACCCTTTCTTTTCTATTCAGGATCACAGAGTTGAATTGAAAGCCTAAACTGCAGTAAAGTGCTACTGTTAACTCTTATCTGGACTTAATGCCACAATTATACTGGGTTTGCTTACAGCACAGCAGAGATGCCTTAATAATTCTCAGGCCTTCCTAAAGACCACAACACCTTCTAGCAGCACATCCTGCTGATGACAACGGTCATTGCCAGGTGCTTCTTTATGTCCAGGTAACTGCCACGGCGACCACAATCATATAACTAAAAAGCAGCTTCCTAACCCTTGGAACTTACTGGATGTCTTATGCCTGAAAGCGCAACTAGACTTTATCCTATGTAAACTAAATATGTCTGCTTTTGTTCTTCATATGTAATTCCTGTGGCTCTTCCTTTTTTTTGAATTACATAATGTAGCGACTTTAGGGGTGTTTTTTCCATTTTCAGTCATGTCCAAGGAAATGAACAGCAATGAGGTTACAGCTGTATTAAGGGAGAGCAGCACCAGAAAAGTTCATAGGCACAGGTATAATTTTCCTATTACTCGCTTCTATTATAGGAACAAATAATATGGCAGTAAGAACCTCCACGTGACAAAGCGTGGCTACCGTACAATGCATATGGTTTTACTTATACTGCTGTCTGTACCTCTAAATGCAACGGAGAAGAAACCAGAGCGTGGGTATGGAGGGAGAAGGCTGTAGCCTTCTGCATCACGGCGTGGGGCTGACGTGAGATGGCAGCGACTGCAGCCCTCCTCGCTCGCCCGCACTCTGCTGCTCGCCCGCGCTCACGTCTGGCAGCGGTGCTGCGTGCTCAGGCAGAGCAGTTCATGTGCTACCCATGCGCGATAATCAGCGTGACGTGTAATGGGATCGTGTGATAACAACCGTATGAAATGACTAGCGTTCCTGTTCTGGGAGGAAAAGAGAAGTACTTCAGTGTTAAGTATTTCTATTGCCTGCTGCCTACAGAACGTGATCTAAGTGATGGAGAAATTCTTACTGACCTCTTTGCATTATGGCTTGTTGTCCTTGCAGAATTGAAAACATAATTCTTCACCCCACGTGTGATAAGTGCATGAAGATTATGACTGACACATTCAGGTCATTGACTTCATAATATATGCAATATAAATTTTATGATATCATTTGGTTCTCAATAAAAGTATGAACTTGATGCCTATTTGAAACCAATTATTTTAATTTAATTAAAAACATTCTGTGATGATGAATCAACTTACAGAAAACCCACAGCTATTTCTTGTTGTGCTCGTCTCATAAGAGACTTAAAGTTGGGAATTGTTTAAAAAAAAACCATCAAATAGATGAAAAACTTTAAAGAATTACTAATGTGAGAAAATAATTTCTGGACCAAATAAAGAAATGCTAGTATTTTTCATTATTGAATATACTGGTAAAGGAAATGTAAAAAATGCTGAGCAATACTGAAATGATGTACACTGATGTTGCTTGCACTAAATCTTGTGAATTTGTAGCTGTAGTTTTTGATACCATGAACAATATACTTGCTGTTTAAGAGCATACTCTGCTAGAAATAAAAAGGCTATGTACATAAAAGCAAAAATGATGATCACCTTATACCAGTCAAAAGATAAACCCATTTTTAATGGACAGACTGTAGCATGAAAACAGGGAGCATTTATGATCCATCTGAACGGAGACGGGGAGAGTGATTAAATACTTGACTGACAGACAGATGCCACTGTGGTGTTTGGTTCTTGAGGTTTTTTAAGTGGACAGAAAAAGCTCTGCAAACTTTGAATGCACTTTTTGGAAGTCTGGAAAGCAAAAGAATATAAGTCAAGAGGGTGACAAAAGGGCATATGGGGAGTTGAGTGCACTTTTCTTAGTTATATTGAAAGTGGCCAAAAGCCGAATGATGGCTTTGCTTAAATTCTGTCCTGATTTTCAGGGGCTTTGGATATTGGACTGCAGTGTTAACTGCATCCTTTTTAATGTACTTCACTCTAAATAATAAATTATTAATACTATTTTTTCCTTCTTTTAAAAAAGGAGAAAATGTCCTGATTAAGGCATTGTATAAGACTGTAAACAAAATTATTGCTTGTTGCATTTCGAAAAGAACTGCATACAATCTAGCGACGTTGTATTTTAAAGCCACTTTTCAGATATTTATCCCATTTATTATTATCTTACAGAATAAAACTAATAAATCATAAAGCTGTTTTCCGACATTTAAAAAGGGTTATTTTGCTACTATTATTTGGCATGCCATATCATTTTCTGTTAAAAAATAAAAAAATTAAAGCTGCTTGAGAATTGGCACTTAAATATCCTGAGACACGCAAGGGCGTTCTCTACAGGGTATTTGAGGAATAAAGGCTAGCTTCTCATTTCTAGTCTGTGTATAGATAAATATTACCAAACTTCTATCATTGCTCCTTATCTAAGTATTCATCAGGTGCCTTTAATGATTCACGTAGCAAGCATTATTGTGGAGTTATGTATTAAAATAATAATAACAAACCCTAACTAAAACCCAAACATTGATAACAGTACAGTAAGTGTAAAATTCAAGCCGTTTCCTGGTTGTTAGGTAGAACTTGGTCTGTAATCATAAATGCTCTTTTGAGATATGTGTAATCCTAAAGAGAAGATCATACTTGCTTGTCTCTTTGATGCCCTACAATCAAGACCGTTCAAATGCAAATCCGCTGAGACGTTGATTTACAGCTAACCTAGAGCACCTTTGTTTTACAGACAAACATTTCTTCAAAGTCAAACAGAAGCCGAGACCCTTTCCTGATCATAATATATAGTAAATGAAAAAGAGTGTTCAAATAAATTATACTGTACCATGCTTGATGTGGAGTTTAGGGCAAACCCTAAAACCAGGCAACTCTAATTCACTCAATTTATATTCCCGGTCCCCTTCCTTTCATAATGAAAATTAGCTATAATTAGCTATAAGTCTATAAGATGATCTTTAAGGTCCCTTCCAATCCAAACTGTTCTATGATTCTATAAAATATTAGTGATATCTCAGAGAATCCTCCCTTCTGTAGTTCTTGTAACAGCCAACATGTAGCAAAATACTCCTCCCTGAGGACGTGTGGAGACACAGGTCTCTGCTTTCAGTTTATTCACCACTGAAGAAAAATTACTTGCTTTGACTTCAGAATGTTGCCAGAGATTATATTCTTCTATTAGGAATAATCAGTGCTTTGGGCTGTCAGTGCTAAATTGAAGGAGGACTGAGCAGTTTAAGGTATTCCCTGAAAAAAACAAGAAAGGAACTCTGCATTCCATCCCACTGACTTAGAATATCAGTAGCATGGAAATATCCAAAGATCTATCTCCCCAGAAAGTGTTCTCTAGGAGCCAAAATATAAAACATTATCTTTCATTAAAGAAAATGTTGAAGTTAACTTGCAGGACTGTGCTCTCCAGGACCAGATTAAGCTATCTATTTACAGAGAAAGCTTTCCTTAGTATGTTCTATCCAGCACTGAGTGTGATTTACCCCTCAAAGGTCCAGAGAACTCTGCAATAAACCAGGCAAGGAGTTGATCACCGTATTTGCTTTCTGACTGTTAGAGCAGCTCTTTAAGCTCAACACAAATACAAGGCAAAATGTGACATAGAAAGCACTGCACAAAACTGCAGTAGTATTTCAACATAGTTCAACAGACAATCATTGAAAGCGCTGTGTAAATGTAGCCTATTGGTTTATGTGTGTCAGTCACCGTCCCCTCCCTTTGCCTCAAGTAAACTAAACCCCTAAACTTTGAATTTCATGACACTTAAGATAAAATATCTCAAGCCCTTATCTCTGAGCCACCTGAATATAACCATTCTTGAAAATGATGCTGAACACATATCACTGAGAGTGCCCCCCTTGGATTTTAAAACATTGGAGTAGCAGACTTTTCTACTTGTCCAACAATTGATTTAGTTTTCAGATATGTTCTGGTTTTTAAATGAGTTAAAAGCACAGCTCTTTCATTCTGTTCTTTGCTTTTAGAAGTGTTACTGTCGATGCTCCACAATGTTGATCCTAAGCAGGATGAAGAATAACACAGAAAACATTAATAAAACAATAATCAACCATTATGACAACATACACATGGCAGTGGGGTAACCAAGAGAAATAAAGAGACATATTCTAAAATACTGTGAAGAAAATTGTAACCTATAATGATTTTATATATCAAATTTATACTTGCATTTACTAGGCAAACATCCAGAAGCAGAATTTCATTGATTCTGGATGATCACAGCTCTGTCAGCATTTATATCAACAGCCTCAAAAGAAGGCCCTGAAGCAAAAGTATTTTTGAGTAAGACTGTCTCTGTGTGGAAGCGCAAGAGATTTTGTTCCTCCATATAGACACCTACTCTGAGTTCTTTTATGGTGGACATTATTAATTTTAAGTCTCTTTTATGAAACAGAAAAATCAGTAGAAAACTTCTGTACTTGCTAAATGTTAGGGTGTTCCATGAAAATCCACCTGAATTTCTTTGTAACTGAAGAAATTTCATTTCTTTGTAACCAAAACAAAAAACTAGCTAATTTTAAACTCAGTAATAGTTTGTTGGGGGGTTTTCTTTTCAAACAAGCATCCAAACTTCTGGAGAAAGAAATGACAAAAGCAAACCACTGTTGATTCTGGCAACTATTTTATGGAGAAACAAATTCTTTCAAGTCATATCCGCTGATCGTGGGCATTATAAAAGATGATATGAAAGATGGCTTAAACATATACCTCTTGAAACACAACGTTCTACAATAGCTGTGACGCCAGGCGCCGTAAGCAGATTGTTACTGACATGAAAAAGGGGGCTACCAGCTACTCAATCACTTAAACCGCTTCTGTAATGTTGTGCGCTTCTTCCAGGTCTTCTAGCCACACGAGGAGGTCTGATATTGCTTAGTTTATAAAAAGCTTACTAGAGTCCCACCTGGAGCACACCTTGCTTTGAATTCTGGACTGTCCAAGCCATGCTGTGTGTGTAAAGGGTACAGATCAGGAAGAAACCTATGTGGGAAAAGAGAGCAGAAATGCTGTAGAAAGTGGAAGTGCTGTACGAGGTCTTTTTATCTAGGAAAGGCATATAAAAATCCACCAGAAGTCTTTCACCTCTTACTGGAGTTTGACAAATTCTGGTTTACAATTTTTTCCTGCACTGAATCACAGTTGCCTTGGTTGTTAGAGAGAGATGCTGCTAAAAAGACAAAATAAGCCTGTTTAGCTTATATAGTATTGTTCTCAAGATTACTTGGGCATTTGTACCAAGTCAGGTACTTATGTCTAAGTTGCAGAAACTTGCAATTTGCAGAAACTTACTTAGACTATCGGTTCACATCTATAGTACTTTAATAAAATTTGCCTATGGCAAAGAAACAAATCCGGCTAATGATACCTCATTACTCACACAAAGTACTGAAACAGTAATATATTGGCTTTGGGTGAATAATTTCAATAGTGCTCTTGTGGTCACAGGCAACTGGAGCCTAAGGTCTCTTAAACTTTTTGTATCTTTGGCTTATGGAAATAATTTCAGCAAACTTTTGCTTAGTATTCTCCTGGGTAAGAAGAAATAGGAAGCACCATGAATTCTAATCAAATACAGGCAATTCATATACTACCTTCCAACACATTTGAATAACATTTTAAACAAAACAACTCCCCTTTTGAAAACATTAATCACATATCTACAAACATCTAACTACAGTGTACGTAATTTGACAATGAATTAGAAAATGCAGAATCAAATGTCAAATCCACCAGAGCTGAAATTAGTGATACCTCTGTAAGATGAATCCTGTTACTCCAGAGATACCTGTACTCAAAGCCTTCTGGCCCAGCCCTAGGACCTGTAAATGCAAGCAAACAAGTAAGATCAGGAAAAAAAAAATGCACCCATCCTAAAACCTAATTGCTTTTTAAAATAATACATATTTATTGCTAATGTAGGCATTGTAATATTTTCTTTACTTTTGAATATTCCTTACTTTCATAAGGAGCTCAGCGTAGTGTTATGATACACCTATATTATTAATTAAAATAGGGCAACAAAACAGCCCATGCAGAGCAGACGCCACAATGTAATACAGCTGTACAGCTCTTGGCGTTGGAGCAGTATGGAATTCTAGTAACCGAGATTATGTGTGTCAGTCCTGCAGCTTGAACTAAGCTGAAAGTTAAGGACAAAAATATTAACAGAAAGAGTAAAGCAGCCCAGCGTGCTATGGAAGATAATTAGAGAATAATCATTCTCTCATCCAAAGGGATTCACAACTGTGATTGTTACCATATTGATATGTTATCAATTTTTTGTAAATATAAAATTTCTGAGCCATGTGACATATGTACAAGCGTCTTTAAAAAAAAATTCAGTGAGAAAATGTTACAAGCAAGCAATATGGTTTCCTCACTCTCTTTTAAAACACAGGCTTGAAAACAGCAAGATGACACTGACATTTGAATGCTCTGTACGTTACCTTTCTACTGAGTTGGATTTATTAAAATGTGATCTGTGAAAAAGACTGGAAAACCCTGATAATTAATAGAAAGTAGACCAATTCCTATAAAAAGTCCTTTGTAATCTACTCCCCTTCTCACTTCAGAGCTGTTGTCAGAAAAGAGCTGAGTGGAAATTCTGCATTGCAGCACAGCCTTGATGTCTGTAAATCTAAGCCTTAGGCCACCAGATCAAATTTTTGTTGATTGACAAAGATCCTTCACCAGAAATGCCCTGTGCCCATATCCCGGTTCAGAATATTCTATTACACAACCTAAGGAAGCATTTTGTTAAACACTAGGGAACCAAAATTTGTATTAGTTTCAGTTTCTAAATCTGAAATCATAACTCAGGTAGAGTACTCTGTAATAACACGTGTTCATAACCCTGGCAAAGCCTCGCTATGATAATGAAGGGTTTGCTTTTTTTGTTGTTGTTGTTAAACTGTGAAAACATGCTTGCATCACTGTGCCTTTAACATCTTATTGAGAACCAGCTCAGACTTTTTTGATACGTAGTGCAGTTCTCACTTAGATTGGATTTTCACTATCATGGGTGTCTGCCACATAAACCATTAGTTAGGCATCAGCATATATAGATATTAATGATTCATCTGTTGGAGAAACAAGAATGTAACAATGACTGGTTTTATTGAGGGTATCATACTGTATTGCAAATGGTAAGACTAAAAAGGATTGCAAGGAAGTCATCCAGGCTAGACCCTGTTCCACGGCAGGATCGGGTGTTGCTGTTAGGACAGATACTCCCCCTACTTGCACACTTTACATTGAATGATTGCTTTGATGTGAACAGATAATTTTCAGTAGTTGATATATCAATAGCTAGAAAACACGCCATTGCAGGTGTCATGTAAACTGGTAGGTAAATATTGTGTGGGAGGGTGGGAAGCTAATGCCACGAGCTACAAGATGCCTCTTATTGACAAGCAGTTGTCTCTTCAATGCAAAAAGACTCATCCTAGTGTGATTCCCCTATAGGCATACTGACAGCAGGTCAGGTATATTTACTTTCACAGTCAATCTTGTCAAGACATCCTGGATTCTTTAATTGGTGGTGGAAGTTTATGAAAAATATTTTTATACCTCAACTATATGGATAAGGTCTTGAAAACCCTTACTTGAGTGTATAGCTCTTATGTACATGGGAGAACATTCAAATTCATTCCTCTATTAATTGCATAAATTGATTTACTATATGGCTTATAGAGAAGAGCTGTTTTGCTTTAAGCTATTCCCTAGTTTTACAATGCCAGAGCAGAATTGCAAAATTAGAAGATAATGGTAAAACCTGCTGGCTGTAAAGTCCCGACCATAGCTCCCGGAAAAATTCAAGGAACATTTTGACAAAGCACAAGAGGTGACTGAGGAAAATAAAGCAAAATGGTAAAGCACAATAGGGTATTAAGACTAAATTAATACAAATACCTCACCCTGAGGTCTTGTATTGTCAGCAAACTACAGATCAGAGTAGTGCACACTAAAACATGCCAACTGTGGTTTATTGTTTTGTTTTCCATCCCTTCATGTTATATAAAACATAGATCATGATGGCATTCTAATGCAACTGTATATTATAAAAACTTCTTAAAACTTCTTAAAACAGGCTAGCTTCTTCCATGTCTTGCTGAAGAGACCTTACTGTGGAAAGAGAAAAGAAACTTATAGTGAAAACTATCAAAGTATACTTCTTTTTAAAGGAAGCAGCAGAAGCAGAGGGGAATGGGTTGGGAGCCGAGGGTGACCCCGGCAGGGCAGTGTCCTCACCCATGCAGCACAGTTCTGCAGGGCCTCAGCTGGACCGAGCAAGCCGTGTGCTGGAAACGGGTCCACAGCCCCAGGCACAGCCAGGGGTGACTCAAGTCCAGGGACCTTCCAGGGAACCCCAGGACCCTGGGGTTCTCCCCCAGCCAGGAGGCAGCAGGAAACAGGGATAAAAATCAGCACAACCACCGCCTTAACCGAGAGACAGACCAACAATTCATGTGGGAGATCCTAGATCAGGCAACCTGCTGTGGGTGGCAGGTGGGACCTCTGAAAAGAGCCATTGTGCTGAATGGTGAAAGTGGGAGTACCAGTCCTGCAGCAGAGGTCTAGAAGATGACTTGTCCTAGGAATGGGAAAAGCCCGAGACCAACAGCTAGGATGGAGAAGGTGTAGTAACGCTATTGGTTGAAAACCATTTGTAGAGAAGTCTGACACCTATTTTGTTCAAAATCTGCACCCTAGGTGACCAGCATTATGCAGCACAGGTATTTGCACAATACAAAATCAACTCCCAGGTGGTTCTTGTGCAAAATTCTTAAAGGTACATTCTTTCCTTGATTACGTTGACTTTGGAGGTATTAATCTCAATTTACATGAGTGTAAAGAGTGATGAGATTTAAGTCCTTAAATTTAATTTTCAGTTGTCTTAAAATGACTTAGTTATGAGGATTCCTATTTCAGCCTAAGCAAGCCCAGTGACCCCATGTTGTGCAAATGCGTATAAGTAAATACGCAGAGGACAGCAGAAGTTTCTTTGGCACCATAATAACTATGCAGAACAGGATTTAAACTTTTTATCAGATCCAGTGAGATGCCAACTCGTGTTAATGTGGTGACCACAACATTAACAGAGAAGTAATCTCCGATGCACACGTTATGTTCTGTGAAGTTGATAAATACAACATATTTACATTTTTCCAACTGCCATCATTTTGCTACTAAACATGACTAAAAAAAAAATCTCATTAACATGAATATATTTTAGTTTTGTCCACTACTGATTTGTGGGCAAACATCACGGTTATTTGACTAACGCATACGTATGTACAACAATGTAAATGCATATTCCCTACATTACAAAAGCACAGAGATGCTGTTTTTCTTACACAAAGGTTTCTGGTTTGTTTATGACCTGGAAATGCCTTGGTCTTATCAGTTTTATAAGGTGAAGTATAAATTGTACCTCTTGCGCTGTCGTTTCACATCTCAGGCTTTTCCCTTACATTATCACTTTTGTTGTAGCTCTTCACCTGCGTTTTTGAAGATATTATGAGCAGTGTGGTGGGAGGAAAGTTATATAAGTGATTCAGGTGACACTTCTTACTAACTACATGTCACGTTTTTTCTAAGTTAGAAGATTCTCAAAGAAATGCTGATCCATTAAATCATCAAGTTTATCCTAGTGTAAAAAAGAAAAGAGGTTTTCACAAATTAAGAAAAACTTCAGCATTATCCTGAAAGCTGTATCCATCTTGATGACTAATATATAGGATTTACTGAATAAGGCTGCATCTAATTTCTACTGAATGGTCTTCTGAATCATCAAAAGAAATCTACCATTGTTCTTGGTTCTTACTTGTGGCATCAAACCAAACCAATAATTAAAAGCCAAATACAGCACTAGTATGTGGATGGAACTGCCTTTGGTTTTTTTAGACATGGTCTATTCAAAACAGCCTTATTGCCACAGTGCAGCTAGGGCAAGAAGCTGTGAATTTCTCTTGCCTGCACTTTTTGAAGTATTTTTCTGTAGATATGTAAAGGACTTCAGGCCAATTCCTCCAACATGCCTGTCTACTTCCCTCCTTTCAAATCAAAGTGAATGAGGTGCTGAAATACCTTTTAAAGTCCTATCATTGGGAAAGCAAATAGAAATTAAAGCAAATTACAATAAATGAGAATGACACTTCAAACATGAATATTTAAATAAAAGTCTAGGTTCTACTTAGGTACAACATCACATAAAGCTAGATATATTTTTAAACACTTCTGTCAGTGAGTTCTGGAAGGAAAGAATGCAATTACAAAACAAAACATTAGATGGTACAATAATAAATACATTACCCTGCGTTACTGAATACCAAGCCAAGTCTTGATTATCCTACACAGATTGCTGGGATGCCCTTTGGTTCATTCTGGATTAAGTTTATGGGCCAGATTTGGGTCATCCAATTTGCTGAGACCAATGGGTACTTTTTGGTTATCAAATCAGGGGTTACAATCTGCTGTAGCTCTGTGATTACAATGTAAATGAGTTATTCATAGATGACCAACTCCTTCCTTCTTGATGCTAATGAAGAAACACCTGTCATTCCAACATAAACAGGAAATTAAGAGCCAAAGCAATGACTTTATTTTGTTAGCAAACATTTTCCTTTCCAATTATTCAGGTAAATTAAGGGTTACCTCTTAAAGGGATAGACATGGCATAAAAGCACCAACAATATTTCTGTACAAGTGTATAAACAGAAGCTCTGAGGAAAAAATACTAGGTGTAGTTTAAAACACTAGAGGTTTTATTTTTACATGAAAAAACAACTAACACCTGCATGAATTTGCCGGTTCAAATCTCCTTATCCAATATACCTGCATTCATACATATTTTGGAGCCAGATTCCTCAGCAAGTCACATTATAAGAACTTTCATTCAAAATGGACTGCAGAGTAAAGCTCAAACATTTGTTCCCTCTGAGCAAAGTAAGGATAGCACTGTGACATACAGTATAAATTAATATTTGATCCAACTTGGACACATTTAATGATTAGTTTCCAACAAGATGAAGCCGCTGTTGCAATAAGGCAGATACAGAACACAAAAGGAGAAAGAACAGACACAGATGTCTATTTGCAGTAGAAACACAAAATGCAGTGTCCGTTCTGATGAAGTGCCTCAACTACAGGCTGCTTCTGCAGATGCTGAAGGCATGGGAATGCTGTTGGTTATTTCAGCATGTTCAGATAGAGCTCCTATTTTCTTATATTCATCTGCCCGTCCAACAAGGCAACATTTATTATAAGAAGATATTCTGAAACGTCAGCTTAAACCTACAAAATTATCAAAGGTTGTCAATCATTGGCTATTTTTGAACAATTCTCTCCCATTGCTGGGTCTTGAATTTCTGTCTGAGTTTTTTCCTGTTGAAGTAGCCATTCCAGCAAAAGGTCTCAAGGAATGTTGTGTAAATGATGAATTCATAATCCAAAACATGAGAACATACTCTCCAAAAATCATAATTCATCAAAGTTTTGTTTAGTTTTTATGGTCGCTCTCATTAGATTTATATCTAACTAAATTCAGACTTTAACACAATAGGAAAGAGAAACAGTTCTTTCTGAATTTAACAGGAGCTTTTCAGTGTGAGTGAAGATTCATAACAAAAAATAACATTATGCAAGGTATTTGGGGGATCTAGTGGGAGTTTTTTATATATATGCGATGATTTTCTTTTTCAGTATCGTAACAAATGCATGCCACAGACTCTCAGAATGAAATGACCTGAGCTCCAGCAGAATAAATAAAACTTGTTTAGAAAAAAATGTGGAACTGAATAGCAGAAATTTTTCCTTCCCTGACAGTATTTCCCATTTTAGCACTCCGGTCTTGAATATCATTTTTAGAAGCAATGAAATTAAACTTGACAGAAGCTTAGACTGTGAAAAGTTATAAATAATGTGAACCAACCTAGAAGCTTGCATGCACATAATTTTTATCCCCCTTTCATCCTCAAAAATAAAATTAGGCTATCTGCTATGTATTAAAGCAGTTCATCAGTTAAGGAAGTTGCCTGTAAGTAATATAGAGGCCATTCATGAGAACACACCTGGCTTCTCTAGTGTCAAGCAAGGATGCCTTTTTGCTGCCTGATCTTCTGAGTGACAGTGAGTTCCCTCTTTGCTTCTCAAGATATCTGCTTGACGATATTTTAGACCCCTGACTGCCCCACCCTCCCCTTCCTAGCTCCCGGTGCTTCTTAGGGCTGTTGTACATGAGAATTTTCCTTCAAAATGCTCTTTTTCCTTCTCCCGCAGTTCTAGTGAAGATACTTCTGCCACCACAGACATTTCTTTCACTACCATCTTGAAATGAGCAAGTTCAAGGAGAGGAAACACCAAACCTGGGGCCAAAGCAGGGATTTCCACCCAGCCGGGTCAGAAACTGCTACAGGCAGCACAGCTAAGAGCAACCATGCCCACAAAGAAATTGTGCTGGCCAGTGAAGAGCAGGGACCGGTGCACAGCTTTACACCTCTTCCCCAACACTCATCCTGCCTCAGGGACGTGCATGCTAGACTGAGGGGATGGAGGAAGGCAGGAAATATTAGATTTCTGATGTGGCTTTGGGATCCTCTGCTTAACAAGGTTTATCTGAACACTTTGTGAATTTATCCTCTTAATACTGCACTGTAGCAAGGGGAAAAGTCTAAGCTTCTGAGTTCAAAGCTCACATCTTACCCTCTGGGCCACTACCCATCGCATAGTTGAACAAGGGCCAGACATCATCTAATGTGATTTTATGCCTATTGTGATGGATGCTGCCAATGTCTTTGGAATAGCAGGAAAGAGCATACCTGCTGCACCAGGAAGGATAGCAAGCCCTTGCTTCCAGCCTGCTGCCGTGCCGTACTTGTGAACTGTTCATCATGACATGACTTCCAATCCTAAATATTAATTCTAAAGAGCCTCGAGGGAACAGTTCCTCATCAGGTCCTTAGTCCCTGCCCCTCCTGAAGAGCCTCCTTCCTGAGGTGACTCCACCAGCTAGCAGCACCAGCCTGGGAATCTGCTGACCTTCTCTGCTTTGACCTATCTGCCTTTTAAACCTATCTGCTACGGCTGTACCTTTTACTAATTGAAAACAAAGTCTGTCTTGGCTTGGGACTAAGCAATTCAAATCTGCATCCAAGCATTATAGCTGATTGTGGGTTAAACTGTCTAAATGGCTGCTGATACTACACACTATCAGTGTGCAAAAAGTGCTCCCACATTTCTCTCCACAGTACGTGCTGTCAGGTCTCTAACTGCCCTGTAAAAATGGAAGAGATTAAACATATGCCAGCTATTTTTATAAGATGTATCCTTAGAAGAGAGTGAGGGATTGCTGGTAGTACTGCAGAGCACGGATTCAACCTGTGTGGGTTTGTTATTTACAAGTATTTTCACTTCCACCTGCTCTTGGGTTCCAGGAAGGAGTAAGAGGAGGAGCTGAGAGGGAATATACCCAAGGGGGACGTGCTGTTTGCAAGCCCTCTTGTCTCTGAAAAATGGATCAAATACCTTGTCTGCTAAGTTTCTCCCAGGCAATAGATTAAGATAAATAAAAAATATAATTCATCCTGTCTATGCCTCCTCTGTCCTTCACCTCCTGTTCTAGACACTCAGGAAAGGCACTATGTGTACTAAAGCTAATTTTGGTCTTGAGTTCCAGCCCAATAGTTTCAGAAAACTAAAACAAGACTTTATGTTTGGACACAAATTGTAAGTGTATCAGAGACCTTTGTGTGAAAACAGAGTTTAAGGACTTGTCCTTGAACTGCTCGCTGAGGGTAGACTGAACTCCTAGTCTATTGATGCTAGTGCGTGGGGACCACGCTATGGAAATAACACAGACTCACAAAATCTTCTGTGCCATGGGGCAAATCAGCTGTGCCGGCCACTTCGCACCCTTTCTGTGGCTCTGGTGGCCAAGTCCACGTCCTGCATATGGTAAAGCAGAAACTCTGAAGATTTCAGTGGCAGAGCTCGCCCGCCCACTCTGCGTCCCCAGCGGAGGAGGGAGAGGAACAGTAATGGGGAGGGCTTGTGTTGTCGTGCCGACTGCACGTCCCACCTCTGTAGGAGGAAGAGAGGACTAGCTGATGGCTAAGCCTTTACTTTATGCTTTAGACATCCATCCAGTGTGTCATAAGGAACACAGGACAGGTGAACTGATGGTTTTGATCGTCTTACAGTGGACCCTATTCACAATGAAATACTTTTCTTTTGGCAAGGAAGAAAGAAACCCATGCTCAGACCTACAAAACGTGTCAATAGTACCCACTTTGCAAGGTTGATTTCTATAGTTTTCATTAATTGACTTGGCTTTGGACAGGACGGAAAAGGATGGAATTAAGGAACGTTACTGCAGTGTGTGTTTCTCCATGCACCAGTTTGTACAAACTGAAAAGTGACAGGTCCTTCGACAACTTTTGCAGTTTTCATTTACCACCACATTCCCTTCCACCCCCACGCACACTCTCTGAAATCAAAGGAGTAAAGCAAGATTGGTGCTACCTAAGTCTTTATATTTTCTTGGAAATATTTTTAGAAGTTCTTATAAGATTTAGATGCTGAAAACCACGGAACATCATGCACCTAAATAATGAAAATCAAAGGCCCTTTGGTCACATTTACTGTGTGCTTCATTATTTAATATTCCAATTACAGAAAAAATATACTGTTTTGCAATATCCATTATTTTTTCCTCCTCTAGATTCCAATATAAACAAGAATGTCAAAATGTGTTTTCAACTGCTGGAAACGGTATATTGCTTATACCATTTTCCAAAAAAACCCAAACCAAACCCAAAACCAAACAAAAGAACAACCAACCCTATATAATACAAAACGTGTACATCTCCCCTCCTATTTAAATTATTATTTTAAACAGTGTACTGATAGGGATATTATACAGACATTTACTATAGCCCAACAATGGTGCATGGGAACAAGCCCTGTGGGGAGAATTCTTGCAGCCCACACCACCCTTAGGCAGCTCCTCTGCTGCCCCCCACTACCTGAAGCTCTCAGCTTTGTCCTTTGCCTAACTCTAAACCTAACCCTAACCAAACCTCTTGGCCTTGGCTAAGCCTTTGCTCAAGACACCCAGCTATGACCTACATGAACAGCTGTTGGGGGAGAAATCTTTCCGCCATCTAAACTAAACTTTGGCAGCCCCTTTGCAGCCTAACTCCAAGCATAGGTCTAGCCTATCTCTCCATCCCAGCCACAACACTAACCCTAGCTCTAGGCCTTGACAGAGGTTTACCCCAAGTCCATATTTAGGGCACAAAGAAGTCCTCAGTGAGGAAATCTTGCAGCTTTCTCCATGGCCTGGCAGCCAAGTGCCACCTGGAGTTCTACGGTTAGTCTATCTCCTAGATAGCCTTACCCTGAGACCCATAGCAATGACGAACATGAACAAGTCTCAGGGGTGACTTCATACAACAGTCTCTTTGCAGCCCTACACCATATGGAGCTCTTGGCTTTGTTTTTATCCAATCATTTACTCAAAATTGAACTCTAGGCTTTGGCCAAGCCTTAGCCAAAGACCATCATTGCGGTCTGCATGAACAAGCTCTCTGAAGAGCGTTGTTTTTGCAGTCTGCACCATCTTTTGGGACCCCTTTGTATTCCAACACCACTTGGAGCTGTAGCCTTGCCCTCTCTCCCAACCTTAACCCTGGGCTTGAGCCTTGGCAGAGTTTTGGCCTGGGACAGCCATGGACCACGGGAAGAAGCTCTAATGGCAGAAGGAGTGGTGTTCATATAAGTGATGTTTGTTTCCATGAACAATATATTTAATTTAATGTTACAGTTGACAGTGCTATGGATAAGTTATAACTGAATATTTTTAACATCTAGAAAATTACCCTGAAATAGTATTTTGGAGCTTCTTTGGGGTGGTCTTAAATTACAGGAGCTGCTTTGCCTTGGGGATGCTAATATTTCATACTTATATTAAAACATGGATAAGGCAAAATAGTATTTCAGTGCTAAAAATATATTTATATTAGATTTAGTACTTGGTGGAAAATACTAATTATTTTCCTTTTATGTGCTGTTACTTTATAGCATATTAATGTACCAGAAGTACATCCAGAGCCTACAACTGAAATTTAAGCTTGTCAAATACAGAAATGTATTAAAGAATTTACGCTAGGAAATAGATGCAGAAAAGAATCCCCATTATCCTTATTTTACTGATGGGAAAAGCAAGAAAACCATTAAATTTTAGAGCTAAAAAAGAATGTAAGTGTCTAAACAAGGCCTGAAGCAGATTTTAGATAAAGTTGGACTTACCGTCCTGCAGCACCCAGTCCACCTGGATATCTAACCTAGAAGCATTCTTACATTATTTTTGCAGCTACTTGTCATGTTAAAATATCCTTAACAGCTAAAAATTCTGCTTTCAGACACAGACAGGAAAGTAGTTCTCTTAAGAGGCCTGTGGTACTGGATCATCATCGCGTTCCTTATATCAAGTCACAAAAAGTAGAAATTTTCTGCATAAATCTCTTATGAAGAAAAAGTCTTGGTGTTCCCACCTTTTTATTCATTAGGCATTAAAAAGGTCAGGCTTTACAGAAAATATGGTGGCACCACTTGTTTTTTCTTTTTCTGGGGAAGGCAATAACATCGGTGGAAAGGGAATTGAGTTTCTAGACCCTACTCCAAGGACTATTTATGTACTTTATCCTATGGATAATAACATAGAATTGAATTGATTGCATCTTCCACACTTTGTAGTGCTATACTTTTTTCAAATCTGGTTCCAAGGCTAACGGTTATTACTAAAGTTACTCTTTCGAAGCTGGTTTAAATGCACAAATCTGAGGTTGAGCTGCCAACATTTGATCACTTTCAGAAATAAAGGGTTTTTCAGAAGCTATTACACGTTTTCTTGTAATTATTGTCAGCAGAAAATGCCACAGATGTCTCTGTGTTATGAGTTTCTCTGGAAAAGAATTGTTGAAGGAGCAAAGTTCAGGGGAAAGATGTACAGATTGAAAAGTCTTTTGGCAGAGTTAGAGACTTGAGACTACAAAAATATATTCCTGAGAAGGGTTTTTTTTTTTTCTTCTAAATATGTGTAGGACACAGTAGGCAAGTTCTTTGTAGCAGGCATAAAGGAAAACAAGGAGATGACAGTCTTCTGCTGTCATCTATTTCCACTATCAAGATATCTTTGTTAAAAAAAAGTATTACTCCCTCAGCTCTGCTTCTTTTTCTCTTTTTTCTTCTTTTTTTTTTTTATGTAAAGGCTGTGATATCTAATAAAAAAATATATATTCCTCCAGATTAAATTATCAGTGCTCTGCCAGTGTCCCCTTGTTTGCTGATGCTTTTGTTGATGCCCTTGTGCTTAGCACCAGAGCCATCCAAACCCCAGCTGTCTGCTTGAATCTCAGTTCTGGTTTAAGTTTTGGGGAAGTCTTGGTTATTCTTACACTAAGTAGAAAAAGCAGAAATCAGGGTCTTGGCAGTCCAGTATGTTTGATTTTTAAAATAATGCCCAGAGCTTGAAACAAATTAAGTCTTTGTTTGCTTGAAAGAAATATTTTGATACAGAAATTGTTAAAATGGACGTTTCTGAAAAAAACAAAACAAAACAAAAAAAACCAAACCTGTAGACTCTCATCATCCCAAGTTGTTTACTTACAATCAAAATTTTCCCTTTAGGTGAGGAATATATTTCACATAAGCAGCTCTAAAACTTCCTGAAGCCATGGTGCCCCCCAAGGAACATGCCCTATTTGCCAACACCAGGGAACTGTCTTTAGGACAAAAACACTCCTGCTAGTGAGCACACACGCAGTCTTTCCAGCCAGGGAGAAATAAAAACAGAAGCTACTACACTTTGTAAGAATTGCTACGCTCAGCCCAAATTACTGATAAAATATCAAAGCATTACGCAGATGAATACTGTGACTTTTTGTCCTCTTAGTTTTGTACCTTTTTCTGGGGAAGGGAGGCTGTGGTGACAAGACCAGCAAGTGGGGCAGAAGCAGAAGAGAAGGGTTAATAATGCATCTCCGTATAGAAAAGGGAAAAGCAGGCAATATTAGGAAAAGGCAGCTATTCATTAGGAAGTCAGGAATGAACAGGAGAAGGACAGGTCATTTCCAAATGAACGTGTGGTATTTTAAGTGACTAAAGATACACTTTGCTTAGGCATTTTCTTTTGATTAGTTTAAGTGGTTGCTGAACGTGCTGGTTGGTTTTGGTTTGGGTTTTGGTTTTGGGGTTTTTTTGTTTGTTTGTTTTTAAATAGTGTGTTTATTGCCTACGTTTTTTAAGGTACCTTACAGGGACTTACACACTGGGCTCAGAGATGCTGGTGCAACCTGAGGGTGAGGGGAGCAAGAAGTCAGGTGTGGGAATTTGAAGTATCACAATTCCCCAAACATTTTGTATAGGTTTAGTTCATAGCTTCACTCGAGGACATATTCAAAGCCTTGCAGAAATTGGCAATAGAAGCCAGGTCTCCAGAGATGTTTCAGCACTTAATCCTACAGGAATATAATGAGAACGTTGGTGCCTATTATGTAATTGTATGTATTGAGCTCTAAATCACTCAAATGTTTTTAACGTGGGAGGACATTCTTTGTATATTAAGTGCCAGATTTACAAAATTTCTCAGCAGTATTAATGGAAAAAATAGGGTATTCAGTGAATATGACTATCTGGCCATCTACATATATTTTTTCCCCCTGTGAGTTACAGAAAACTATTATTTACTGTGCTGTTTGTAAAATTGAAGAGCTAACATGCCAGAAGCTAAAGAAATTCAGGAAAACAATTTTGGTGTGGGGAAATTTCAGGGGAAACTGCACCTTTGCATTGAAAAAGAACCCTTTTGTTCATTTTCTTCGTCCACCAAAAAAATTCTCCTGAAACTTTTCAACAAATTATTTATTGAACAACAGCTTTATCAGAAAATGTATGCCTTCTGAAATATTTTTTCCTTCCTTTCTGATAGAGTCAAATGATACTATTCAAGTTTCAGTTTATAAATACTCAAAGAAAATTTTGGATCACACTGTTTTTTGGGGTTTTTTTAGACAAAAAGTGTCAGTTTCCATTTGGACAATTTACTTGTGCTGCTTTCTGAACACAGCAAGAGAAGGGAGAGTGTCTGTGTCTGGATGACAAAGGAGAATAGAGAATAGCAAGAGATGCAAAAATTTAAAGCCGTGTAAATCAACCAGAATTTGGATTGTTATATCAACTGGTAATATATGCTTTCTCTTGGCATAGATAATCATTAATTGTTATTATTCATGCAAGTTCAAAAGTCTGCAATAGAGTTGGTATACAATACCAGCTGTGGGATTTTTTTCCCCATTTGTACCGGCCAGACAATTCATCACATCTGTTAAGCCAATTCTGATCATGATATTATCAAAAACATATGAAAATGCTTTGAAATATATTATTTTAGAACTAAAATGGTACAGGAAATTGAAGGATGCTTATGTGAAACAAGAAAATTGCATCTGGACTGCTTCATAAAATATACGTTTGAGATATTATTCAGAGCTTCTGAGAAAGAAAATTAAGAAAGCAAGCCAAGCTAACTGGTCTTTTCTGATGCAATTGGATACACAATATATTTAAGACAGAGATGCTAACTCTGATATGCTAATACTATATAAAACCAATTTCTATTCCCATTTCCACCCACCCCACCCCCCCAAAAAAAAAAAAAAAAAAATTCTGACATTCTATCTCTGCCTGTTCATCCACTCTGCCCAGCTGCTGGTAATGGGACTAACCCTCATTGGGGGCCAGGATTTTACATCGACAGTTCTAGTCCATCTTTTCAAGTCAGTTTACTGATGGTTTCCTGTTATTCTATATATCACGTGAGAGATGCATATCAGGATATCACTGCTATTTTTGAGCTTCCATCATTTTTCTGGTGCTATGGTATCTGCATTTTTGCCTAAGCATCATCAAAAGTCAGGATTAAATTGCACATTATAAAGAAAAATCACATGCCTGAAAATCTATTGACTGCAGATAAGTGTAGATTGGCTTAGGCCATTCTCTCGGTATTGATTACAGTTTTCATTGGTTTATTTTTTCCATTCATTTTAATTGTTAGTATTTGCCTATTACTTCTGCAGATGTTGACTTAGAAGTCCCAGAGGGTAAAATTATTTGGTTATTGCAGACTTCCTAACACTGTGCGTTAACTTTTACTGATTTTGAGACGCTAATAACTCAGTCTGCTAAAATGGCATGTGGAGCTTGGATTCTGCTTTGTCATTTCCCAAGTGCTGTAGAGCCCCCATCAATTTTACTCATCTTGTAATCTATTTCATTAAATCTTACTAGAGATTCATCTATTACTCATATTAATAACCTACTGATGATCAGAAAAAGAAAACAAAACAAAACCCATGATACAATACCTGACACAAAGAGCTGAGTCGGCAAAGAAACCTGGGTCACCAGTTGAACTTAACTATGATGACTACCCTCACCTTGATCTTCCTCCCAGCCAGCTTCTTCTCATGGCTTATTTAAGCTCAGGCCCTTGAGCTGTGTTGAAGGTCCACCCATACCTGGCCTTGTCCTTTCCTGTCCTGACTGTTTTTCCTGGATAAACCTCAGCCCTATGTTGTAGTCATGTCTGCAGCCCCATCTCCTGCTTCTCCTGACAGGCATCCCTGGGTGGACACTGGATTTATTTCATTACCTCACCATGCCTGGGACTGTCATCGGAGCCCAAGTGTAACCCAGTTGTGTCCCCTGATATCTTGGGACGGTGTCCTGATTGCTGGGGTGACTGCCCTGCCTGCGCTACCCTCAGCTGCCAGGTCATCCTCTCTCTTGGAGCAACCCTGCTCTCACTGACACTGGATATCTTTCCACCTAGCAAAACCTTTAGCTTCAACCTGGGAAATGAGCACTTAAGGACAACATTTACAGAAAGTAGCACACTCTGTCGGAACCTACCCCATGCAGACCATCGGGAGTGATTAGGAAGAGAGACACAAAAACCAAGTAGGTCTTCCTGTAGTTCGGATTTAGCTCTCCTAGAGTTTATGCCATAGGAAGAGGCACACTGGAACACATCAGAAATTGATCCAAGCCCATCATTTTTTCTCTCTCAGTGACAACTAATAGATGTTCAGAAAAACATACAAGAAAAGGCATATATCAAAAGATTCTTCCTTGGATACGCTTCTGAGGGAATATAGCTATAGGCACCTCTGAGGCAAGATGACATCAAGTTGCCGCATTTAATAGCCCCCAGTGGACATACCCTCTGTAATCTTTTTAATCCATTTAGATGTTGAACTCTACAATAACCCATGGTAATGGGTTCCACTATTAAGTTATCTGTAGTGCAAAAAAGTGCATCCTTCCATAATGAGCCTGCTGCTTGGATGCTTTCTACTTCTTGCACCAGTGGATCAGAAACCAAATCTCAAGCAAGAACAGAAGAAAACCCGAGACAGAGCTGATCAAGAGGAAAGAGGAGCAATGAGCATGGGTGACAATTCCCAAGCTGTAAAGCAGACAAACAGCATCACAAGTGTCCTCCTGCACTTTTTGTGATTGATATAACCAGGCTACGCGTTCCAGAAAACATGCTGCATGCAGCTCGAGAGCCTAAAGAAGCCAAAGCTCTGAAGAAGATTGGGCCAAAGTGACTTGTTTTTTAGTTTCCAGCAGAATCCAAGTGACAGAGTTCAAATCTGGATGTGCTTTATTTGTGCGTGAGGTAAACACACGAGCCAGTAAGGGTTCCTGGGTGAAGTCAGCATAAATGCAAGGCATGCCTTCCCACGGAGCACGCTTTTTTGTAAGAGCAGTAAAACAACAAACAGAGCTGAAAGAAATAACAAGAAATAAAATACTTTGTGTTCTAATCTATTGTGAATGTTTATCTAGTAAATATATAGTTCAACCGCCTGAACCATCCAGATTGATTTAATTTTTTTAAAAAAATCTTCTGTGCAGACCATGTTCCAGGGAAGACAGGTTTTATTATAATACATGACACATCGCTTCCCTGCCTGCACGGCGGAGCTTTCAAAGGAGGCTTTGAAGGCCTTGTTTTCCTGGGAGGAATAGCCCCCTTCCCTTGCCCGGGCAGCGGAGCTCGCATCGTCAAACAGACGGGAGCTCCCGTCCTTCCTGCAAGGCTTTATTATTTCTTTCTTTGGATGCCTAGTCACTCTGGAAAACGTTCGCGCTGTCGAAAAAAATTCCCCGTTCAGCCATTTTCACTTCTGTTCACAATCAGCACATCATGGGTTCTTTTATGTCGTTAAACAGTAGCCGGGGGCATTTCAGCAATTACTGGCTGTCAGTCCGTGCTCACCTACTGGCGCGTGCTTACAGTTTCACTTTGGAGCGAGACAGATGGGTTAATATTGCTATCAAACAGAAATTAAACATTCCGGACTATTTTAGTAATCAAGTTATTTAGTGAAGTCAGTAGTCATTCCAAGGGCACAAACAATTTTTATAATTTTTTTAAATCTAAAACATACCGGTTTTCCCTCTAGTCTGAAGAACAGTCTCACTGATACTAAATGTCATTTAGGACGTAAGTAATGGAAGTAGTCAGCACATATTCTAGGTTTAACTATTTTCCTTTTAGTTTGACAATGTACCTTTGAGTATTATGTAGTTAACAAGACGACTTGAAAAAAAACAGACTGTTGTCAAAAAATGCTTTACTAAATTCAATTTAGTATAATGGTTATAAAAGTATTGGAAGAAATACTTCTTCCCACTTATATCAAAATTGTTTAGTTAAATGATTAAATCAAAATTACATTTGCCTTTCTTTTCAGTTCTCTTAAAAACTTTGCTATTTTCCCTTACAAAAGGGAAAATACAGACTTCCTAATAACCCTGTGAATTGCTTACTCAGAATGCTAATGTTTTGTACGTTTTGCATTTTTATAGGCTGAATTCCTTTCTTAGCTCTGTGTTACTGTACTGTTCAGTACAGTCAGGTCTGCCATGGATCCGCTAAATTATTCCAAGACTGCAGGGACTAAGAATGTCATGGATTAATGTTCTGCTGATATTTAACCTTAAAAGCTATGTTTCTGAGAAAGCACCAGTATCCCCTCTTAATACATGCTGCTGTTTTTAGTGGCATAAGAAAACAACAGACAAAATCTGCAGTTTTTATATCTGACTTCTCTTCCTCAGCTCTGATTTCACCCACGCAAGTCTACCATCAGCATTATTTTTCCCTTTAATGAGGCCAAACAGTACTCAGAGTTTTTTCCTACAGACTTGCAAAAGAAAGCACATCGTTTATTTATTATATATTATTACTTATTTAAATTTTTGTGTAGCTAAAAAAATATCAGTGAAAATTTGTGGCTTGTGTTTATACTACTATTGCAAAATTCTATGTGACATTTTTTTCAGGGGCCAGTAGTATTTTTCTGATAAGAAAACAAAAACATCTTAATGAATTTTATCACTGTAATCTCCAGATCTAAAGGTGGGCTAGATTGATTTTAATTTATTCATTTATCTGCTAGATTAAAAGACAACATATTACCTTGAAATGCTAAAAGTCATGCATTAAAATAAAGACTAAAATTATTCTAACTCAAATAATTTGAAGATCAGTCACGAGCCATCTGAACTTCCTGACTTGAACAGTGGGGTTCCTCCGTAACCCAGTCTAATGCAATCCTAAATCTAGCCTTGCCCTGATCCTGTCCTGCCTCAATGGTTCTTTAATGCCAGTACTGCACTTACATGCAAAATCAAGGAACCCTATTGGAAATAATTTTGCATTCAGCCTTATAATCCTTCTGAAAATAAGCCTTTGATTTCATCAGCCTCCAGAAGACAAAATCCTATATCATAACCCCAACCCAGGTAAGACTGCACAGGCATCAGGAAACATCCATCTTCGTTCAGTTCAGGCACACACCCCCTTATTTGAAGTGCTCCAGACCCTCACATTAATTTAGCCTCGATCATTCCTAAAACCACTTCCCAGAAGGGTCCAAGTTATCAGAGAAACTTGCTAACCCAGCAGAAGTCTGTGCCCAAAGAGCACGACAGGGTCCTGAATGTTACTGCTGACACCTGACTGCGGTCCTGGCACTCCAGAAACCCTGTGGAAGCTACAGGACCCTCATTTCTTTGACCAACCCTAGCAGACTTACATGTTACTGTAGTAATTAGTGAGATAAAATGTTTACAGGTACCACTCACCCAGTAGCAAAAAAATCTGTAGGGGGCATTTTCTTGACAGACTTCTGAGCATCTCATGCTCAGGAGACGCATCTCTTGATGCTACAAGCCCTGCCTAGATTTCTACATGCAGGACCAGCATGGAGTGTTTTTCTAGTATTCTCGAATGACCAAAACTGGATTCACATTTTAAGAGAACATGGGATTTTTTTTTCATGTTAACACGTGACAGTTTAAAGAACTTTCTGGAGCTGAAGAGCAGGCACAGCTGCCGTGAAGATACAGGCTTACTCTCAAGACAGGCATGGAAGCAACATCTTTAATTCCTTATGTTTAATCAGTATTTGTGCTAGTTGCTGAAGGTAACTCTTAGCAGATGTTATAAAACCTATAAATACAGCTAGCATTGAGGTTACAGATAAATAATCCATACCTGCATAGCACCACACTAGATAATGTTCTGATACATGAATTTCTATTCCAAGTTTGGAAATCTGTGACTGGTTTGCCAAAGGAAATTTGACTTGCTTTAAGATTAAGGAAAAATTGTAGTCACCTGCAAGCCTTAACTGCTGTGGAAACTAAACACAACTACAGAAGGGAACATTTCTGCTGTGCAGACAAAAACCTCTGAGAGAGCAGACCTTCAGTGGAAACCTAGCGAGGGTTCCCTTTTATTATTTAAATAATTCACAGAATGGTACTGATCAGAGAAGAGGTCTGCAGCTTTGGTATTTGGTTTATCAATTTCATTACTGAATTGGTATATTAAACCACTTTGAAGCCTGAGAATACGGATACAATTTCAAGAATGACAAAGAGTAGACAACTTCATGAATAATCCCCCTTGAACAAATTATTTTCAGTAGTTATTGTATCTTTATATTTCATCAGCTGAGATCATCTAAGATAGGCAAAGCGATACAGTCTCTGTTTCTACCAGCCTGAGAATACCAATAATGCAACCCCCTAAACCTCAGGTCATTCAGCAGAGATATTTATCTCCAGTCAGCCGTATCAAGACCTTTATTCTTCCAAGGTTTCATTAAAGAGAAGTATTGAATCTCAGCAGACTTCAGTAGGAACTGCAGAAGCAGAGCCCCCCTAGAAGCACGGCTGCTCTCCAGCCATGTAGGCTGAGCTGCCCAGCTCCGGGGCTCCCCCAAGCTCACCGTGTCAATGGCCATATCAGTCTCCCATCCATGGGGACCTACATCCTGTTTTTTTATTAATCAGCATCCCATGGATCAGCCTAACCAAGCACCACTAAAATCAGATCTCCCAAACTGGCTGGAGTTCTTCTGATTCTTCCCTTTCTCCTTTCACATTTGTCCTTTTTCTGTCAGAAGTATGGAAAGTAACATTAAAAGGGTGGAGTTCCTTCATGTTTTAGAAGAGACCTGGGTCCATCAGAAGAGAAGTACATTTCCTCAAGTTTTATTATACTCTTCCAACAGAAGACCAAATTAATTTTCATGAATTCAATATCACTTTGATATCTCTGAATTGCCAAAAAAACAAGATATTTGCAAAATTTCAGCATAATGGTGATTATTATTAAAGATAACAGGGCTATTTTGTTAGCTATGTTTTCTCACCTCAAAAAGATATCATGCATAACTTCTGAATCTCCCAGTTTTAGAAAATAAAGTGGTTAAAGCTGCTTAGATTCCAGATTACGGAGAGACTGGGAACTGAAACACACAGAAGTAGCCCACATTTTGCATTGACAGCTATTCATAATTATTGTTATTTTCAGCTGGCAATGACTGTTGAGGAATTAGTGCAGGATCCCCTTGCAGGACTTGGCTGTGCCCCAATCTTACGTGATCACACAAGGCCAGAAAAGAACAGGCTTTTGCCTTTTTTTTCCCCATGCACAGAACCCAGAGTGAGGGTTGAAAAAATAGTTTCACTTGTGTTGCTATTAAATCCATACTTGCGAGGTGGAAAAAACATACCTCAGCAACCTGATCAAACTCTGGAATGAGCAGGGGTTGGACCTCCAGAGGTCCTAGACAACCTAAATTATTCTGTGGCTCTGTGTCACAGAAGCAACGTGTGCTACATTCTTCTGGGTTATTTGGAAGCCATTATTAATACAAAGTGGAGTAGCTCCAAAAAGAGAGACAGTGTATGGTTGTACCAGTAGGTTTTTGGGGAGCTGAGATTCATGCTGTGCCCCAGCTCCTACTTAAACACCTGTGTCCATCCACTAGAAGCACCTGCATTTTTCCCAGCCAAGTCTCTAAGGCAGCAGGTTCCAGATAGGAAAATTCAGGCACAAACTTCGATTGCACTTCCACCTGAAAATAATTAAAAGCTCAAGAGTATTTTAATAGGATTGTGCGGTTTTTGGGTCCTCAGAGACAGCCTTAATTAGTCTGATCTTTTGCAGGCACTTTTAGTTAAAGCAAATTGAGCAACAGCATCATCTTAGCTTGCAGCTCACACTGAGATTTTATATAGTTTCAGCAGATACACAACTTAGCCCACAAACTTATCCTCACAGTCAGCACAATTTGCTTGCGAGAGTCCAGGTTTGTTAAACTGTTTCCACTTCAGTTAAAAAAGAAATCAATTTAGGAAAAAAAAAAACAAAAAACAAAACAAAACAAAAAAACACAACAACAAACCAAGAAGATCACAAAACTGTGCTAAACCTAGGATCTGTTCACATCACAGAATGGAATGAAATGCTATTTTAAATATCCTCAAGCTAGCTCTAAGCAATCTTATACACTTACACACGTGACCATAGTATTGCACAGAGATATTAGGAACCATTTGAAACACAGCTGAAGCAGCACAGTCTGTGCCTGGGAGCAACTCGCCATACGCCGCATCTTCCCAACACGTTGTATCAAATGTGTTAACTACAGTAAGTCATCATATGCGATATAGCATGTCACGAAATGTCAAGGACACTGCGTATTTCAGACCCCCTCAGATTTTCCAAGTAGAACTCCAAGATGACTTTGGAAACGGATGGCACTGTGTGATCTAAAGAAGGGTTAAAACCAAATAAAAATCCTTCAGCAATCCTTGCTCACCTCACCTGCTAGGTACAAGGTGGGGAGAAAATTTGGTCTTGGCCCTAAATCAATTTAATCATGAATATATAAGCAAACTATACCATGTGGTGCCACAAGAGCACCATGGCAGGGGGGCTGGAACTAGAAGATCTTTAAGGTCCCTTCCAACCCAAACCACTCCGTGATTCTATGAGTGTGGGAACACCTTTTCTTGATTTATCTGTGGTCAGTCTGCAACAGTTCACAAGTAAGCTAAATATTGGATTGAAAGGAGAAGGTTCTTCATGTCTCAACCATTCTTGCCCTGCCTCCAAACAGAAGATATAAGCAGAGGATTAATACAATAAAAATATAGTGAAAACAAAGTAATCTGGTGTCCTTCCAATAAGGAAAGCTAATTCTTTTGGTCACAGTACTACACCAGCACTGCTATACTGTTGCTATTTCTGAAAAAAAAAAAAAAAAAAA
>VXBL01007437.1:2770442-2790525 GCA_013400195.1 Aramus guarauna
AAAAAAAAAAAAAAAAAACCCAACAACAAACCAAACACAAACAAACAAAAAACCAGCCAACCGTAGCTTTGGGATTACCTATAAAAACCCCACCAAGCAGGTGCTTGCATGATTGTCTTGAACCCTCTTAAGTCCTTTACATGACAAATGCTCATGCAGAAAGTTGTATTAGGGTGCTTCACATGCCAAAAACCTTCCCAGGCCAAATAGAAGGTCAAAAACCTTGCCTTTTTTTATCGTTACTACACTGACAAGTATCCAGGGACTTATTTCCTGGCTGATACAAGATGTATTTTCCATGCTGTAGAGTTTAGCACACGATGGTGTGTTAAACTGGAAATTCCCATTGCTAAAGAAATAGCAACAGTGAAAAGCAGCGCTGTACTCCCAGAGCCACTGTCACCAACGCTGCTTTCCTGCTTCTGCGAGCCAATGTCTTTCAGCACACAGGCTCTTTGTGCGCACACACCTCCCAATATATAATTTGTTTCAGGAAGAAGGAAAAAAAAAAAAAGAAAGAAAAAGAAGACCTTTGTGCTTTCTACTGCCTTTATTAGCGTTGCTTTGCATCTGTGCAATGTACAAGCCATGGCTATGGATCAGCATCACACTGTACTGGGCGCTGCACAAATGGAACAAAAAATATTTCTTCTGCCTCAAATAATTTATAATTTGAGCCTGTAGGGCAAATGACAGTGAATGCTAAAGCACCTTGCTAGCCAAAACCATAAACAACTGCAAATACATTCAGTTCCAAATCTTCTTGAGTTTTCACTCATTCCTCGTTGGAGGAGAAAAACACTCCTATTGCCATCAGTGAGAATCCCTAACTAAATAAGAAGAGAGCTAATCCCTCAAATCCCACACATCATGTGAACAAAATCAGGGCCATTTGTCTCGCCTGTCTCTGATGTCTGCCTGCTTTTCAAGGCTGTTTGCTTCTTTCTGTCTGCCTGTCTGAAGGAAATTTTCTTTAAGTGCTGGAAACCAGCTTAACTAATTTACACCGAAAATCAATTGTTTACGTGTGCCACATCATGATCAGCATGGGGTGTGTAATGAGGTGCAAGGTAGAAAACACTTCAGCAGACCAGGAAATAACTGGGAGTTGGAGGGAATGATGGAGGAGAAAGGACCCTTTATAGAATATATATATGTATTTAAAAAAAAAAAAAAGACAAAATGAGGTCACTGAGAAGTGAAGACTTGCTAGAAAACATTGGTGTAAATAAGCCCTTGTGCAATATGTAAAGGAAAAACAAACAGCAGTAGTAACAGGGGTGCTAATGAAACCGGGTTTCCTATTGATTTCTGTCTCCTGCTTGCTGTCTTAGGTACAAGTTCTGACGAAAGCTTTGCCACCAGGGAGCGTTTTGTGAGGCCTCTCTCCTGCCCAGACTCCCTAATGATGCATGAGCTCCAACTGCCGAGGTAGTAAGAGAACCACAGCTGTTCTGCATCTTTATCTGCCTACCTGTTTTCATGGACCTTAGAGAAACCTTGCTATTAAATTATATGAAAATAACTGATGGATTCAAAAAAGCTTCTAGGAAAGGAATTGATGCACAGGCAAACGTATCACAATCCTGCACAGCATGGTCTCATAAGCCTCCATTCCCTTCAGAGAGGAAAAAAAAAAAATTAAAAATAAATAAATAAATAACTAAAAATGTGGTAGAATAAAAATAACATGGCATCAATGAATTAGATCATCCACATCACGTGAAAAGGAACCTAGCAACTTTTAAAATGCATAGTCATCCTCTGCTGCCCTGCACCCCAATTCACACCCGTTGGCTTCTGCTCCTGGTTACACACATCAGTGCATGATTCCCGAAACCATATGACAATTTGCTGCTGGTGGCAAAATGGGCTATCAAGCAAAAGCATTTGCTATCTAGATTATTTGAACTAAACATTTTAACATGGGTAAGCATTTTGTCTTCTTTAAAAGATGGTATGGTAAATCAATAACTGCAAAATGTTATTACATTAAACCAGCAGAAGTTATACGTAGAGCACTGCCTGATCTGTATTAGAAAGTTAAAATTGTCATATATTGGACATTATTAAAAGGAACTACATGCAAAGAGTCCTGCTGCTAACATGCTGAATTAAACAGCCTCATAAACTGGCTTTAGTCCTGTGCCAGCACTCGGAACTGTTTCACAAGCCAAAGTCACCCCTCGACCACATTCCGCTATGTCCTGGCCTTCTGCCACACTTCTTGCTCTGACCACGGTTTGAACTCTTCTGTGCAGAAAGCAGAGTGACAAGCAACTTACGCTCACCCCTACCTCTCTCTCTTTTCAAGGTACTCCTTTCTTTGTAATGTCGCCTTTGCAATCATGTAAATCTGGCTCATTGCACTGCTACAGTACTATCTGCTTCTGCCTGGGCTGGGAGAGAAATTCTGGATTTCCTGGGCTCCAAGAGAAGGCAGGAGCAAACCAGCTGCCAAACTCCTGCAGGGATAAAAATGTGTATTTGGACATCGTGCTGGTGCTGCAGATCCTGGGATGAACTGAACTGCGCCGTTTCTGTGCCAGCCCACCTAAAATAGTGAAGGACAAGCGACGACCAGGAGCCCTGCCAAGGCTTCAGGGGGTGCAAATGCCTGGCAGGTGAGCAGAACACTGGAAGGGGACCCCAGCATCCGAGAGGCTGGGCACACACGCCACCAATGTGCAGGAAACCACCACCTCTCCAAAAATGAACTAAAATCAGAAACACCTCCGCATAGAAATCCCTGAGCCAAGCTAACAGAGTTCAAATAACTCACAGGGGTTGTTTTGTTTCTTTTGGTTTTCTTTTTTTCTTTAAAGGATTTTGATCTAGCACCTCAACCTCTCTCCACTCCATCCCACCCCCAAGCCCTGTGGTCCCCCCTTTTCAAAATGACAGCTGAACAGAGACAGGACACAGAAGGAACTGTCTTCTGAAGAACTAGTTTCTTCTCCGGTTGTTTATGGGCTGTTATTGAGACATTCTCAAATGCATGTTTCCAGGCATTCTAGCAACACAGCTGATGCATTTGAGACAGAAAAAGAACTATGTGGAAAACATAAAATCAGCCCTGCAAGCGGGTCTAGTCAAACAGAAGACCGTTTTTTCAGATTACATAAATTGTAAGGTAAATACGTAACATAAACATCTGAAACACTGTGCCTTACCACGCAGGATTTTGTGGCAAATTACCTGTATGCTGTGCTTGGGTTTAAGGGTAAGAATTCAGACATTTTATTGCTAGGTCAGGAGGATTGGCTTTGAACTGTCTCCCAGCACTAAGCAAGAGCACTGTGCCTGCCTGTAGCGTTCGGGGTTGATCTTGGCCTGAGTATCCATCCTCTCCTCTGGCACAGGCTTACGTGCATTTTCGAGAAGGTATTCAAGCTTCACCTTTTGCACTCATTCCTATGGAGAGCTGCCTTGCCACCTCATTTACTCCCAGTTGTAAGCAAGTTGGCAGCATAAAGCACGTAGATGATTTTGAGCAGTTACATTCTCTGATCTCTGGCTCCTTTCCTGAGTCACCTATCAAGCACAATCTTGTGCATAAGCTTACGGTGATTTTTTTTTAATGCCTGTTCAATTCAGTTTATGCAAGATCAAAATCAGGAGAAGAAAAGATTTGGCTTTTTTTGTTTTTAATTGAAGAAAGTGCTGCATGATGGACAGCTCATTTACACTGCTGTCCATTGGCAAATTGTTATTACACTATTTAGACAAAATTGTCTTTTTGGCAGCTGTTCATTAGTGGTAATTACATTACAAACAAAATAATTTGGTTTAGAACTTACTTTATTTTTGTAGGAAATAAGAAACAGAAATGGCACCAAATGAATCAGAGTACGGATACCTAATTAGTAGTAATCAAAACACAACAGATTATTCAGTTCTTTGTCAGACGAGCTGCAGTAACCAACAGTGTGGCCCCTCATGGTAGCGTGCATCCTCACAGCTCACGTCTATTGAGATGCCATGCAAGGCGGCTTCACCGGTTATCTTATTTACGCTCCTTTTCTCATCCCTGCTTCCAGAAAGCATGAAGATTCTTGCAGGACCTAACTCAACCACAGAGCTGCCAGCTGCCTAGGCTGATCAGAAAAGGAGGGGGCGAGAGCCCTCTGGCTCTCTCCGCTCTCAGTCAGCCATGGATCACTGGTGGAAACTGCCTTCAGCAGCCTGGGGCTGCTCGTGCCCTGGGCAGACTCCAAAGCAGGTCCCAGCTCCTGCCCAACCCCTCAGGAGGTCCCTGGTGTACAGCTGTGGCCACTAAAGGGTACCACCGGGCACGTAAACAGGCTTCCGACTGCTCTTCTTCAACCATACTTCTCAAAGATTGAATAGGATGGACTTACTCGGCTTTTACCTTCTGGAGAGGTAAATATAGCAACCAAAGAAAACCTCACCTTACCCAAAAAACTGGCCAAATAAAACTTCACCTCTCCATTTACACAGAGGCCTCATGTTTCTGTCCTTGTTTCAGAGACTCACAGAACTCATAAGGGCTGGATTTTCTACTGATCATTTCCTATGGGTCTCTCCGGACCTCTCTTTTCTCAGTTTCTATACGCTTTCCATCAACAGTACTCTGTAATCAGTTGAGAGAGAGAGAATTCTTTGGTAGGTTTCTTCCTCAATTAATTTTTTTCTTGTTCAAAGCTACTCGCCTCAGCAACTGAGCGCTAGTTTTGGTTACACCACATTTAAACCTCCCCCGAGTTCTCTTGCATTTGTTTGGGCAAAGGAAAAGTTTACTCACCAGCGTTTTCAGTTTTCTAGACTAGCA
Organism: Aramus guarauna; assembly: GCA_013400195.1. NCBI lineage: Eukaryota > Metazoa > Chordata > Aves > Gruiformes > Aramidae > Aramus > Aramus guarauna. Next base: position 2,775,235 of record VXBL01007437.1, read on the forward strand.
TGTGCTGTATCTAACCACTTTGAACTTCTCTCTACTAACTCCGTGGCCCAAGTTGGCATGAAATAAAAGTAAATTTACTATGGAGAAGGAGAAGTTGGCAGAGGCGGCACTTTTGTATTAGACAGAGTTGCAGAGACAAAAAGAGACTATTTGTAAAAGTATGATAAATTCTTACTTAAAGGATGATCGATAGCTAAAAATATTGTTTTAGCATACCATTTCTCAATCTAGGACATCTAGAAGGGTGCATTATTAATGACATCTCTTGTGGTTCATTATTTCTGTGAGGAACAAAATGACTTTATGATTTAAAGATTACAAGATTCTACACATATAAGCAATAGAGTAAGCATGTTTAAAATTCTAAATCTTACACACCTGCTCACATAAGAGCACAGTTTCAGTAGATGAAAGGCCTTGTGCAGCTCTGTCCCTACCATGAAGCTGGACATTCCTCAACAAAAAAAAAAAATTATTGTGTACACACAACATGTGCTTCTTGCATAGATGCTGTATATAGAATCACGGGATAATGCAAGTCCTATGGGACCTCTGTAGATCATCTGGTCCAGCCCCTGCTTGCACCAGGGCTAACTCTAGAGTTTGATCGGGTTGCTCAGAGCCTTGGCCAGTCAAGTTCTGAACATCTCCAGGTTCTGAAAGTCTCCCTGCCCTGCTCCCCAGCTTAATGTCATTGGTGAGCTTGCAAAAGTTGACTCTGTCCCATCATCCTGGAAAAAGGATGTTAGACATTACTACCACCTCTGTTGAAACCTAAAGAATATCACTAGTAACCAAATATCATCTGGCTTTTAACTGCTGACCAATACTTTTGAAGCCCAGCAGTCCAGCCATTTTGACACTGACCTTGTAGTTCATCCATCTGGTCTGTATGTCTCCAGTCTGACTACAAAGGTACCATGGGAGACCATACTGCAAGTCGTGTTAAAGTGAAGGTACATCCACTGCTCCCCCCCTCATCCACTGAAACAGTCATGTCATAGAAGGCAATGAGGTTTGACAAGCAACATTTTTTCCCAGCAAATCCACACAGGCTGTTCCCAGTCACCTTCTCCCTAGAGGAAATAACTTTTAGGAGAGTTTGCTCTTTGATCATCCCAGGGACTGACCAGCTGGTAGTTCCCTGGCTTCTCCTTCTTCCTCTTTAGGAATATGGCTGAGATGTTGTCCTTTTCCAGTGACAAGGAATCTCCCCTGACTGCCACGACCTGCGTAGGACGGCGGTAGTGGCCTCACAATGATATTGGCCATTTCCCACAGCACTCCGTGGATGCATCCCATCCAGTCCCATGGTGCTGAGCATGGGCACGTTTCCCCAGTGCTCTCTGCCTGACCTTCCTCTGCCACTTCACTCCCTGACTCTGCCCCTAGGCAAAGGGACCAGAAAGAGACGAGGGCAGATAAAAGCAGGAGAGGTAGCTTCTTTGTCCCCAAGAATCCCAGGCAATTCAGCAGCAACCCTGTACACACAAAGTTGTTGCACATCCACAAAATGACCAGGCTCCTTATGAGCACGTAATCTGGTACATCCTTGTAGTGCTGGGCGTTCTCCAGCTGGCTTCTGCCAACTGGCTGTAGCAGACTACTTACTAAATCACAGGGCCCCATAAAACACAGGCAATGCATGCACTGCTGGCTCACTTTGCCAGTGCGGGACTTCTGCCCAAGAAGCCCAAGCAACTAAATATGAAATATAGGCTTGAAGTGTAGTTTGATATAATACTTCATTTGGAGAGGAAGAAAAGAAGATTTTTTTTGTGGTTTTTTTTTTTTTTTGAGCAAATTTTTCATAATTTGGGATTCACATTTCAAATGAAGTTATTAAGGTCTATGAGACTAAAAGAAAACTGCAATTACAGTTTATATAGTGGTCAGGATCTGTCCAAAATTCAAGTCAGAGAGCATGGAGTGATTGTACTGCATATTTTATCACTTGTTCATACTTAATCCAGACTGTCATCTCAATGGAGTGCAAATACTACATTTTCAAAAGACAAAATGCAAGTAATAACATCTCTTTCTTGGAGACACTTATGAATTTAAACTTTAAAGATTAAAATTATGAAAACCATTGTGAACAGCTAGCTTAACAGAACTGTACTCTTTGTACCCAGTTTATACTAACATGGTTAATAATATGCACAAATTATACATAATGTTAGGTGTATTTTATAAATTCATTTAAATTTATGTGGAATTAAATAGATAAAATAAGCATATAACAAAATCTTTACATAATTTGGACTTCACCTTAGTGAGGTGTAAAGGGCATCCAGCTGCAGTAATCTGCTGCCAAATGGAGCTATCAAGAAAACAAAGCTAGACTTTTCTTGGTGGTACAAAGAGAAAGAATAAGAGGCAATTTTTGAACAATGCAGCAAGGGAAATTCCAAATGGAAAGAAGAAAGTTTTGGTTAAACCCTGAAGCAAGGTGCCTATAAAGACTGAGAACGTCCATCCCTACAAATATTCAAAACTCAGCTGGGCAGAGCATACATACATATGTACACACATTATCTGTGGGGTTAGAATTTATTGTAGACTTTTGAAGAGCATTTTATGGACAGTATTGTCCTCTGCTGTATCCTTGCACTCAGCTCTGAGACGCTATGTTTCTTGCACCTGGTCCTGCATAAACCTTCAAGGTTTACCATAAGTGATGGGTGCATCTTCACATACAAGTGAATTTCACTCTAAATTATTCTCTGCTACCTGCAGAGAGAGAGAAGTATCCATTTGGAAACTGAACAAATAAAATGCTGGGTTTTTCAAGGAATTGTTGATGACAAGAAACATTCAAGAAGAAGAATTCATGTTTGTGACTCCCTTTTCTTTTAGGGTGGCATTATCTTTATGCTTTGATGGAAAGTGTTCTGACTATCTCAACAGTCCATAGGAAAGAGACGTAGTGAAAATATTTGTATTACTGTTTTGCATAAAAACATTAATTGTAAATGCTGACAGGACTGATCCTCCTTTACATTTGTATCCCATTTTTATTGCACTTACAATGAAAAGACAATCAAGTATTAAGAGTTGGAATTGATACATTTTTAATATGCACTAGTACAGAAGGCCAGAAAAGGCCAAATGAGGGATTCAGAACATCGCTTCCCTCTAATACACATCGTGGGACCTCTGCCAGGATTATATCAGGCTTTGGCCCTCTAAACATGACATAGCAGCTAGCCTAAGGCTCAGAAAAGGGCCTAACTCTTCTTATTGAGATTGATGCTTCTGTGGTACTTGGAATTGTATTACTCTTCTTTTGTTTCCAGTTTGGAGTATCAAAGCTGAAGAGACATCACTCATTCATATTCTACGCTTCAAGGTTCTCCTAGCAATCAGGAGGATTGAAATTTGAAAGCAGCAAATTTAAGGACATGGCCAAAGGTCCTGGATTTATCAAATTAAAACTCTCACATACTGCATGTCCTTTTGCCTCTTGGACTGTTACTACTGCTGTTCTCAGGTTGTTGGGGGTTTTTTTGGTTGTATTTTAATTATGGCTATTCTCCTTCCTTCAAATAAATTATCATTATGTCCTGAAGTTCCTTCTAGCACATGGTCAGCCTCTCATGCATCATTTTTCATGAGATACTATACATCAACAATGCAAATTACTGCTGACAATTTATTGACTCCCTTGCCTCTAAAGATCTAACTTCTTTTTGTTTTAAGCCCATGTGAAAGAAATCTAATTAATCACTCTGGGTAGAAAAGTCCTGGTACAGACTTCTCCCAGTTTGACTTCATTCAGCCTTTCTGCCAAGACAACTGTAAAAGCATTCCAGCTATTTGTGACAGGTACATTTACTCACTAAAACCTGGAAAATATTGACTAGTTTCTTATTTACGCACACAGTAGGTGCAGTCCCAACACTATACTCAGTTATAACCCTTACTCAAGAAATACAGAAGTTTACCATCTTCTACTAGTGACTGAGTAATCAGTTTTTCTCTTACATAATACTGGAAGAACTGTTCTGTTTCACCGAGGTTTTCAGTTTCCATTAGAAAAACCTTACATCAACTCAGCTGCAGTGCTTCCTCCCCACCAGCCCTCCTTAATTTTCCCCAAACAGAACCTGGGAATATACACAAATGCTGTCCTGCTTCCAAGACCTTTCTTTCACTTAAGAAAAAGGCATGTTCTACATTTTCCTGATACAGACATCCTCTGTGATTTCTGTCTACAGTTTATTGATCCTCCAGATATCCTTTCACAGGCCTCAAATTTTCCAGCGCACAGCCTCTAGGGATGTAAGCTAGATGAGATCTTCAGCCTGTCTTGCAACACCATCTTAAAGGAGCTCAATGGCTTCTAATTCTGATTTGAGAGTCAGGCTGTTTATTGTAAATTAGCACAATGTTTTTACTCCTAAAAAGTGTGTTAATTCCAGGGAAACCACTTTCACATTTGAGATTCTTCCAACAGAAATACACTTGTTTCTTTTGTTGAATAACTTAATTTTGAAAACCACACCGTAGGGCCCTTTAATATAATTCTTAACCCAGAAGTTATTAATGAAACATATTTCATTACAGAAGTTCATGCAGTCTGGTAGGTGAATCACTGGTCCTACTGTGATTGACTACAAGAATTGCAGTGATGTCACCAAAGCAAGGATGTCACTTGATATGTTGTAGAAGAATGGAATACTGCAGCACACTTAGGGACTCTTTTATGCCCTATGTATCATTGCTGGGTACCACAATGAAATACTGATTTCTGTTCTACCAAATCCTTACTTAAGCTCATAGAAAATAGTCACAAACATTAACTTTTTGGGTAAGAATTAGATTTTATATGTACATATTATATATGAAACTCATGACTTCACTGTTTCAATTTCCACTGCCCGTGGAAATAGAAACTCTCCTGCCAACATACAGCATAGAGTTCATAATTTCAAATATACATCTCTATGGAAAAGTTCTCATGTGGAGATGGGGGCTCTTCCTATGTTGACAGCCCCCCTTTATATTTGATGATTAGTACCGATTATGTTCTTTGGAGACCTTTAGCATAATAGTCTAAGTATGAAAACACTTAGCAGTTAAACAGCTAAACCCTAATAGTGCTCAGGATTCACTAAAACAGGAACTAGAGTATTGTTGTTGTTCCTGGTAACAATACATACTCAGTATCTCTACAATTTATTGGATTGCAAGGTGTCATCTAGGGACACTGTCCCTATTCTGGGACACTTACTGTAAAAGTTACAAATGGCCACCTTGTCTCAGAAGGGTGGATACTATTAATCAATCAATGGATGATTATGATGTATGAGCATAGGTCATGTTTTAATATTTAGTAAGTGTATTGTACGCTATCCTGGGACACAGGACACATCCAACAATTGCTATGATTTACATTTCATTAATTGTAAAGAATCATCAACACAACCGTGGCCAAGAATTAAGTGAAATATGTTTTGCTGTACTGAGAAGAGTAAAAAAATGAGATTTGCGCTAGAACCTATATGACAAATTAGAGGTTGAGAAAGAATTATTTAATTTTTTTTGGCACAGACATATCTATGCCATAATTTTAACAGCTATGGTGTTGTCAGCTAAGTACTCTTAGAGAGGTGTTGAGCATACTTTAATTATAAGATTCACTATTTGTTTCCACAAATGCTAGAAGAAGTATTCTTTATCACAGTTGTGCTTGCTTTTTCCTAACACAATTAGACCACAGTTCTCTTAGATGTTTTGTAAAGGCGTCCACAATGTTATGACTATAAAGACCATAAAGAACTAAGATTATATGAATATAAAAACACAGCAATGCCAAAAAGAATACCCAAGGACTCCACCAACCCTGAGTAAACCTCTCTCATAAGACCCACATACAACATCATTGAGTTAGAAGGAAAGTGACAAAAGAGATCCTGAACTGATATGAATAGAAGTCTCATGAGGGTCTAATTTTGAACTCCAAGCATCCAATTATATTAATACTGAGAGTGCTGCTGTCCCAGAAATGTAGAATTTCTTTGAATGCCTGTGAGTTTTTCTTACGACTTTTTAAACAGTCTGAGACATTAAAAACATTTGAATAGCCAAAAATGAAAAGACTGACTTGCCAAGAAGAAATGTAAGTGTCCTGAAGCGTCCAAGTCCACTAACCTGGCACTGCTGTTGTTTCCATGCCAGGTGTTCAGGATGTCTAAGCTGGATTCGGAAGGACTGCTGATTCCAAAATGGGAAAAAACCCCATCTGTTTATGAGCTCTCAAAGTCCAGGTGTGAGTCGCAAAGTGAAAAACTCCCACGTTCTTCTGCTTTATCACTGATGAGCTTGATAATGGTCAACAAACCCTTTCCTGTTTGGAAAATTTCTGATAAAACATTCATATCTAGACCCATCAAGCTAAAGACCAGAAAGTCACGGATTAAATTTCCTCCCAGTGAACCAAGTGTTGATAAAACACATTTTCCACTGCGTTCTCTCAGAAGAACAGCATTTTGAGACAGTGAAGGTAGAACGGTTCAAACAGACGATTCAATGAACACAGTGGGGTGCATTAAAAAAGTGTTCCTAGGATCCTCTTGGAGATTTTCACATACAAACATGGAAGACTGAGTCCTAAGGGTTTTCACTGACTAGCAGCTGATACATCTACTTTGTAAACATGTACTATAATGTCACTATCCAGCATACTTGAGGAAAATGACTAATAAAATAGTTGTCCTGGCTTCTCAGCTAGGCAATAGCTCTCCAAAAATAATGCATAGACAACCTATTTCAAAGGAGCAGGATTTCCCAAGGACAGGCTATACCAGGAGACTCTAAAATCATTACTTCACTACTCAGGCTTTCCCTATGCTCAAGCATAACAGAAAATTTTAGGCCCAAAATAAACAAGACATTTGAAAGCTGTTAATTTTAAGCAAAGAAATAAGCCTTATTTTAAGTATTAAGCAAGTGGTTAAATTCTTTATTAAATCAGTATGTTTCAAGAAAACAATATATTGATGTTTTTGCTATTTCAGAATTTTGTCAAGATTAATATAGGACTAAATAACATGATTTTCACTCAGGCAAAACTTTCTTCCTATTCATACACAAAAATACCTTCAAGAGCTTTTGTTAAATCTTCAAAATACTCAAGCTCTGGCACAGAACTGTGCGTCAAAAATGTGTCCCTACCTTATACCTCATCATAATTTGAGCCTGTTCAGAGAGAGGATGGTAGTCTATTGTTAGCAATCCACTTTCCCTTCCTCTTTGATCTCAGAGAGAGCTGCTGACAAGTTGGATTTTTTTTAATCATTGCCTAAAAGATGGAAAGGTTAAGAGTTGTATAAAAAGAATTGCTGCTCAGAAAAATTGCAATGCAGAGCTGCAGAACATGAGCTCATTTAGACTAAAAATGTAGTGCTATGTGCAAGAACTTCCACTCACCAGATCAGTCTCAGATGGGATATAGGAACCTCTAAAGGAAAAAGCCTGAAAAGAGCTTTATTACAAGCTCTTTATTAACTCGCCACCTGTGAAGACCAGAACTCATCTAATACTTCCAGAAAGCCAAAGCTTCAGAAACTAATTCTAATTTGAAGCAAGCCAGACACCTTTAAATGTGGATACAGTCTTTTCTAAAGTTATTTTCGAATTTGAAATCACAGAAGCTGCCCCTCTAAATACAACCTGTGAAAATCAGGTGTCAAGACTTCTCAGATCTGAACCTCAGGGCTCAGACCTCCCAGTGCCTAAAACCCATCGGTTCGGGCTCCTTCCAGTCAACGGGGAGAGCCCGGGGATGGGGTGCAGAGGGGGGGCAACACACCCCACTCAGCATCTCTCTGCCAACGCATCCCAAAGGACTTGGGCTCTTAAATTAGGCCCTCAGGTCAGTAGAATGAATTTTGGACCCAATACACAAGCCTGGACATGATTTTGACTTCTGCAGCTTTCAAACTGGCACATAATATTTTAATAGCATTTTAATTATGATCTATTTAGCAAAGTACTTTTAATGCACCTGCCTTGATTTCCACAACACTGAATGCTGTTATATGACAGAAACTTTATTCATTCAAAGAAACAACATTTTAAAATAAGTTTAAAAACAACAACAAAAAACTCTACCCTTGAACTTAAATTCTTCACTCATTTAACTAGTCCCTGATAGAGGAAAAAGCTCCCAATGAATGGACTTTCAATTCCATTTTGAAAAATAAATCAGAAAAGTGAAAGCAAACAATAATCTTCCTTTTGGAATAGAAATTGCTTACTTTAAAACTGCATTACTTTCTCCTGCTTCATTTTATAATTTTTTCCTCCACTTTGCACCAACAGAAACAGATAAACTCTTCATCTTGGTAAAAGAAAAGCAAATCATTTCCCTTTCACTTTCCAGTTAGATTGTTCTATTCTCTTGTAACGTATTTTCCAAGTCTGTTCAAACCTGACCAAATGTATTATTGTAATGGTTTTTCAGTTATCATTATATAAAAACTTAAGAACTTAGACCTGTCACATTAAAATGAAATTAAAATTAATTATTTTTTCTGTAGCACAAGAGCCAATTGAAATATTCTAATAATGAACAAGACTATGGCTTTCTTATAAGAACAATTCATTGATTTAGGTGTCCTGGTTTTGACAAGTTGAAGGCTGAGCTACTTCAAAGACGTTCCCTGGGCATTATTATATTTTTATTCATAGTGAATGGTATATTCATCCTAGTTCAATAAATTGTTTCCCAAATGCTCTTTTTTTTTATTTTTTTTTCCCTGTAAATAACCTAGTGATGTCATTGTTGCTCCTTATGGCAAGGAGCAAGTATGGGACAATAGCCATAAGTGTTATCTACTTTGGATATGCATCTAAGAATCTGGTCTGGATGCAATTCTTTCTAGACCTCAAACTGGTCTGATGTCCTATGGGAAGACTGTTTAGGATCTAAACTCGGTGGGTACATCCCATACTAATGGAAGCTGGTAACATGCAGGAGGGAGAAAACACCTTGAATTGTTTGCAAGTAGCTGCATAGTCTCTGCTGAAGTGAGGGTCACAACAGCAACACGTGAACCCAGGAGTCACTTAGGAAGAGGGGGACGCAGGCAGAGAGAGCACAGCAAAGCTTTGCCTGGGTACCAGCAGCTGTGCAACCCACAAACAGGGTGGCTTGGTGAGTGTCAGGAGGATCCCTAGGTGTTCTTCATCCTCAGTGCTCCTGAGCACTGCTGTGCACATACCGAAAGTCTGAGCTTGAAATAGGCACCTCTGGGCTCCACTGTAATTCTTGTTACATACATGATTTTTTTCCTCCGTTGCTTTGCACTTAAATTTCTTTTATAAAAATGAACTTCAAATTTTGCCAGTCTCCTAGTTCAGATTACGTGGTTTTGGGTGCAGCAAGTGTCTCTCCTTGCATTTACAAGATGGCCTTTCACAGCACGCTCCTGTGATTTCAGCCTGCTTCTTCAGAGCCAGCAATGCAGGACATGTTGCCAAGGACTAGCATCATTTCAGTGCCATCCCTGTGATCTTTTGTACTTGCTATTTCACAGAGAGGTTGCAGGAATATCTCACTCCTCTCAGACTATTCTGGTTTGTATTGCCACAGAGGAATAGTCAAAGGCTCAGAAGGCTAATAAAATGGTTGAATATTGAAAATTTTTTTCATGTAATAATTCGTAAGTCAACCCATAGGTGTTTAGCAGTCAGAGGTTACCTTACCCACCATCTTTATCTTCTCTCCTAGATCACCAAGCGAGATAAGAACCAAATATGATTGAGGATCTTCAAGGCACTCTCTACCCCTTTTCATGCATTACCCCACAGCCTTAAGGTCATGCTGATCTGCTCATAAACCACCTGTAATTGTCCTTAGGTGATTTGTTCTGTTGAAATTAATTGAGATAAGAATAACAGGAAATTGCTAGATATTGGCAATAAAGTCATTTATTGTAATTGATTGTATAGCATGCCTTATGTTATTATAAGGTTTAATAATCAGAAGCACATAACTAAGTCATCCCTAGCTGTGGAGAACCATGAACAATATGCGCCATAAAAATTGGAGCAGCTGTAGTCATTGATGTTCTCTGATCTTCTAAATGCACACTGGAAATTGTATTATCCAAGATAACAGAAAGGGAAATGTCTTGTTTCAGAAATAGTATGAACATAATCAGATTTGTGAAACCAAATGATTTTAGTAATACGGGGTACTGTGCACTGAGAGCAGAGAAATGGTTTTATGAATTGTAATTCACTACTCAGTAAATGACAGAAAATAAACCACAGGGACTTTATCCTTCACTGTTAGTGTGATTGCTATTCTTGACAATTCAATATAAATTTAGATTTCTCAGGTGCCACATGTATGAAATATAAAATGAGGAGAATGCTTAAGAGAGTAACTTCAGAGTAGCCAGTTGCTCTCAAGTTACATTGGAGGGAAGAACTGCATGGAAATAAATCAAGTCAGTGAAAATCTGCTCCAAGCATCATGCCTTCCTTAATCAAGGCATTATATTCCCACACTGTTCATATGCAATTCCTTTTTTCTGAATCCTGATTTTACCCCCCACCCTGGGCCAAAGGTGAAAGCAGGTTAGATATTCTTCCTGATTGAAAAAAAAAAAAGAAAAAAAGAAAAAGAAAAATTGCTACATGTTAAGTTGAAAAGTTGCTTCTTTAAATCGAAATATGCCCCTTACAGATGCTGTTGGACTGTGCTGAGTCATACTACTCCAAACTATTTGTCTATCAACTATATGTTCATTATAGAGGACCATAATAAATATGTCAGACATTATGGCTTTAAGGCATATCTAACATGCATTTCATGGGCTGAGCTGCCCAACGGGGACATTGATTTTACCAAACCAGCATGTTGCAAATTAGCTATCAGTTGGTGTGACAACGTACTTGGAAGTACAAAAGCAAACATAGGAGGTAACTTAATTTTGCCAACATAATTTCTGTTCGGAGTGTTTGTCTCTGCATTTTTGCTTCTACTATTAAACTGTAAGTGCTCCCTCTCTCCAAGCACCAGTTAATGCTGTTCCGCATCACCAGTCCTCTCACATATTTTTCCCATAACTTCCAGTCCATCAGTACAGATAACTTATCTCCTCTGTTCCCTCCTCCTTCTTCTGCTGCGACACAGTTCCTTGCTTTCACCCCTGCTGCCCCTTTTGCTGAAAAGGAATTCCTCATCGATACCCACAAAGTTACCTCAGTAATCTTCCTTCGGTTACCTTGCTGCTCCTCAAAACTCAAACTACAAACTGCAGTGCACTTGCTTGAAGTGAAGCCTCAGATATGTTCTTATGACTCCATATCACGCAGATAAAATGCGTCTCATTACTGCCTCTATTCTGTGACTTTCTGGGGCACAGAAAATCTCTTTATTCTATGTTTCCAAAGCTCCTAACACAGTAAAGAACTGGTCCTAAACGGTTTAAGTAGGCATTGTGGCAATTCAGATAATTAATAATAGAAATATGTTTACACAAATACTACATCTATGATACAGTTGTACTAGAAAGAATCGGCTGTGTCTACCTAAACTTATACCAGTCAGCCACAAAAGCCTGGAATCCCACACCTTGGGGTGGCTACAGATTATAACTTTAAAGATCAGGGGAAAAGACTAATACAGAAGAAAAATCTCTCCTATATTGGAATACTCTCCTTCAAAGTAAGAACTGATGGCACATCACAGGGGCAGGATGCAGGACAAAATGGACCATGAGTCTGCTCCCTGTGTAATTATGTTCATGAAAAAAAGAAAAAAGCAATGTGGACACTATTATAAGAGATGGCCAGGACATGCTCAGCTATGTTAAAAATATACCACTTAGCTCCTTATGTCAGTCTAGTTTTGTGAATATGGTTCTTAGTTCTCATTTATTCCTTTTCCTTTTTAAACAAACATTGTTTTCAATAAAAGTGAGCTAATGTTCATGCCATTGAACACTATATTTTCCTTTCCCAAGGACACTGTTTATTTATAAGCCTTTGCTTGGATCCTTAACTACTTGGAAGATTAACAAGAAAAAAGTAGCAAAGCAACTACTCCCCTGTATATTATTTATAAATATGTTAAAATACTTGCCATATTAGAAGATCTGAATTAATCTGAAAGTTTATATAGCAATAATTTTCCATTAGGCTGTGAAAACGTACTGTAAAAAACCTTTTAGATATAAAGATGCGAAAAAGGATTGTTTTTGTTTTTGTTTTTTTTTTTTTAATTAAAGGATATTTAAAGATACTTTTGTACCATTCACAGGTAGAGAGACAGTAAGTCTATCATTTATTACCCTGATATTCAATCAGACTCTCTCCAAGTTAGATGAGGTGAGTAGAGATATAAAATCAGATTCTGGAGTTCGAGGCAGAAATTGTAGCATATTATTGTTTGTGCCCATGGCATGGGAAAAAAAGGAAAAAAATAAAAAAGAAAAAAAAGGAGGCATTTCTGCTGTGGCTAGCTGCTCCAGTCAAAACATTTACAAGGCTATTTAGCAAAAAACTTTCTGACTAAGGTGAAATCTAATTTAGCACATTTTACATTCCCATACCACACTTCACAAATTGTCCCAATTCCCTAAGACTTCCTCCTGAAGGATTTAACACAATTAATCCAGGGATTTATATTTTTGTCTAGGCAAATATTTTTAGCTACCTCTTACAAAGCGACTTTTACTTTTGTGTTTAAAACTTAACTCCTATGAAACATTGTCTTTCAGATGATTATCTACTGGTTGAGAGACTCTTAACACCCTCCAGGTGCTGATGTTTCACTGGGCCAGCTTCCAAAGCAGGTTTTAAATTACATATTCCTCAACAAGTTGATTTATATGAAAGAACAGCTGGTGAGTAAAGAAGAGAAGAGAGAGTTTAACAGAAGTAATGTGAAAATGTGTAAAAACTGGAAGCATACAAAACTGCAAATGCTTTGGTAAATGCCACCACACCTCAAAGGGTGCTCTCTTTGGTAAACGAACGAGTAGCTCCTCTCTTTAAGGTTTATCCACCAAAACAGAGTTTCTCTAGGCCCTACTCAAAAGTCAGTTCAGCTCACAATTTCATGACCAGGCAAAAGCAGCACAAGGTTTTCTGCTGAATTTGTCAGCTGGTTCAGCTCGGGCTAGCAGCTCAAGGGAAGGCTCAGCATCTGGGTCTGTGAGAAGAGATCTTAGGGCAGTTTGTGAAACCTCGGTCCAACCCAAACCCTGCTGAAGCTGATGCTACAGTCACAAAAAGCAGGTGCAGGAAATAATGTGAATGGTTTATTAGTATTTTTAGTCAAACACTTCTCACTGTTGTGTTAGCAAATACATACCAATATGCCATGAAAACATTGGCCAAAAATGATACCTTACAACTACTAAAAAAGCCAAGTATTAAGTGTGAACAGTAAAAATTCATGCTCCTTTAGATGCAATGCAAAGTCTCCCTTTATTACGGTCTTTGGAAGTACTTTCACTTCTTACCGTCATACGAATTACCCGTAACGTGGCTTTGCGTGCTAAGGGCGCAATTACATGAAATACTTGCTGCAAGTGGATCCAGTTGAAGAAGTTACCACCTTAATTCTGCTATTGTAAGTGCACAGACTGAGCAGACCCACCTCTGCTTTCTCCTGGAGCTGTGAAAGCTGTGAAGCAATCATAAATTCAAGGCTGAGAGGAGGGAGAAAGCAATTCTAGTCCAAAAGGGAATTTTTTTGTTTTGTTTTTAAATTCTGGCTCGGCTCAGAGATTTTCTATCACTAGACAAAACTACAGGATGGTGAAATCCAGTGGAGAAGACTAGCTGCCTGACTGAACGGTTCGTATCACCGTGCCCCAATTACCCTCTGAGCAACCTGTCTTTTCCCGTCATGGGGTAACTGAGCAAGTCCCATCTAACATTTAAGGAACAGCAGCCATTTCTAGAGACGGGTCAAAACGCACTTCAGACATCCTTCCCCCAAAGCCGATCTGCTTCTCGGGTCACGTAAGACTTTGGGTGCCAGAAGCCCGTTCTGGGAGAACTGCGCCGTCCTCATGCAGATGGGAAGGTCCCATCTCCTGCCTTGCCCTGCCCTGGTGCACCCTCCGAGGTTCGAGGGGCAGGTCACCGTTTGGGAAGGGACATGAAAAGCCAGTCGACATTCCTGGCTCCTTACTAACTTCATGGCAAGGGAAGAGGGCGGAGGTTGTCAACCTTAATTAATGCCTGTTTCAAAAGCACTTTGCGTTCCTCGCCTGACGTGTGCTTCACAAAAGCCAAGAGCTGTTGTTATTAACAACTCGCGATGTAAACACACTTGGCCTGATTTTCCTCTCGCTCACAATAGGCTTCACGCTTGTTTAACTCTCGGTTGGGATGGAACAAGCAGGCTTTCAGCGGTCAGTGCACGGGGAGCCTCTGAGAGGTGGCATACAAGAACAACCAGAAGAAAAGGCAGCAGGAATAAAATTTAAAACAAATTAAAACAAAAAAATATATATCTTGGTTAAGTGCTCCCTTCCTTGAAGGCTGAACATGGAATCAAAACAACGTTGATTGTATAAGCCTTTGCCCTGTGTGCTTCTTAGCTGCTTGAGTGAAAAATCATCTTGTTTGGAAAATTATTTTTTCCACAAATGTTTTTTTCTTTTTTAGTATGTCAAACTGCTCATGATACAGCTAGAGCTAGGGATACATCAAAGAAATTCTGCTGAGATGCTTTGATCAGAAAAAAAAAAAAAAAAAAAAAAAAAAAAAAAAGAGAGAAATGGCTCATCAGCTTGGGTCCTGAAACACTTTTCTGTAAAGCATTAAGATATTTGGAGAGAAAAAAAAACCACCACCAAACCCTATCAAATTCTAAAATCAGTCCCAGAGGTTCTGAGCTTTAATGTTCTGCAAGTCACAGGAGGCCCTTTAGTTTGTCCTTGATCCTTTCAAGTAGCTGGAAATGAAAACATGGTGCAGAAGCTACGGCTTCAATTAGACATAATATATAAAAAAAAAAAAGTTGATAGCTCTTCCTTGCTAATGAGAAAAAAACACAAGCGCTCTGGAAGAATGCCATCCTGCCCTGCTAGCTGACGTCAATAGAGCAATCACACACAACCAAATATTATAAAAGTCAGGGTAACTCGCAAACATATTTTGCATCTTTTTCCTCTCCTGACTGGCTCCTTCAGAGTTGAAGCTAGATCACTCCCTTTTCTTAGTTAAAGAAGTTTTTGATGTTCTCCTCTCTCCTTTTTAGCGCATCAGAAAAATCAGTTAGGAAATAACATGCTGGATTTTTTTTTATCCTCT
>VXBL01007437.1:2797524-2821694 GCA_013400195.1 Aramus guarauna
GGAAAAAAAAAAAAAAAAAAAACCAAAAAAACCAACCCATTTTGAACAATGTCTGTAGTTGACATTCTGACTGACAGTAGATTGGCAGTCAGAGAGATGAAAAGCCTCATTTTATCCAGAGGGCAAGAACAGCACAGACAGAGGTGCTGGAAGCTTTCTGTATTGTCCTACCCCTCAGAAAAACAAAACAAAAAAACCCAACAACCACCAAACAATTTTGAACAAATCTGCATTGCTTATTAATTCCAGTGGATTCCAACTCCACCTTCTTCCCTCACCAATAGATCTTGAGCACCCAATACAACATCCCGAATAAAAATAATTAATAATAGTAATAGAGGACCTTCCATTTCTAAAGCACCATAGACAGTAGTAAATGAGGGAACGGTACCGCCCCTGAACACCAATGTCTTTGTCTTTTCTGTCTTGAGGATCTCCTCTTAGTTAAAAGTAAGTGACTGAGCAAGGTAGTCACAGGATTTACTGTCAATCACACCATTAAGAGAAATTGTGATGACTGTTTCGGAGGTATAAAGTCTTTGCCTGAAATGTCTGGCATCTTCAAACTCACTGTACTATAAGACTTTCCTTTTCCTGCACAACCTTTTGTTTTTAAAAATGGGCAAGCAAAGCTTCGATAAAAACAGCACAAGAGTTAAATTTCTGTAATCAGCATGCTGTATTTCAGTATTTCTGTATTTCAGAAATATTTCATTGTTTCTAGAAAATGGCTCCAAGAAAGCTAAGGAGCACAGTAAGGTTTAACTGGCTCTTTAGTCACTTGATTTGTCTGAGGATATCATGTGAACAGAGTTGTTCTCATTTCTAGCTCTAAGTAAAGCAGCTATAAATGAGATCTGGAGGCCAACCAAATTTAGGGGAGCTGAGATTTTGCCCCATAAAAAATGACCAGGGTATCTATATTTTCACATCATTCAAGAACAACAGAATCAAGATTAGGTGAAGATACAATTGACCATTTTAAATCTCAGTTTAGGCTTCATTTTATCTCCTCTATAGCAGTAGAATGAAATGATCAGATACTTCTCCAGTTCACACACCACTCAAGTGTTCACATGCTGTTTCATTTTGAGGAAAGTGGGCGAAAAAAAGGTGTGACTGACATACAAATGGACTGCCTCTTTTCAAGAGAGTCCCCTTCTGGTACTGGTTAACCTAAAGGTAGCTCCAAATGAAGGTATAGATTTCTCAAAGGCATTGCCAGAAGCCTGACGTAAAGCTCAGAGATGTGAAAGATGTCTGGCACCTAATGACATTCGATCCACACAATCCATAACCGATTTTATCAGCACTTTCCTATACCCAGAAATGTAGTATGTAACTGATCTCACGTTTAATTCCTACCAACTTGCCTGCCTAAGCTAATAAAAACAAAACTTGGAAACCAGACTCAGCATTCCAGGACAGCAGCAAGCTGAGTAGTTTGCAGGTTTTGTTTTTACTCGTAGCAAGCTTAACAGGGTAATTACTCCAGAGTTTCAGAGAGTCACTGAGGTTTGGATGAAATTTTGCCAAGCTTTAGGTTATCCAAATAAAGAATAATTTGGTTATAGTTTAAAAAGTGAACAGACCGAAGAGGATGTAGTTTACTGGAAGCTTCAATAATTTCATTCTTTAATACCCTCTTTGCTATTGGTAAAAACAGAAGTACATAAAGCTACATTTACGGAGTTTAGCTGTTTGCTGAAAATCTAATGGTTCCTTCAAATCCTGGCCTGTTATCATATTGTTGCATTTTTCATATTAAACTACAATTACCCTCTTTCCGTGGCTCAGTTACATTAATTTCTAGTTAACATTAGTGTTTGTCTACAGCAGATACACTTAAAACAGCTGTAGTTCCTTTTGGAGCTGTACTATTATTGAGACCATATGGCCATTATGCTGGTGTTGTTTCCTCTTTTGTCCTCTCCTCTTGACAAAATAATTTATCTTTAATGTGCTAACACTCTTCAGAGCTGGCCTGAACCCTGGTTTATTTTTATCCCCCAAGATGCTAACAACCTCACAAATATTCAAAAGTCAAGGGAAAAGAGCATGGGTGTTACAAAGGTAAAACTAACAAAGTTCTCCACCCATGCCTCTCTTTTTTTTCATTAAGATTGCAGCACAGTTTGAAAATAAACAATGCAAACATGTTGTATATCTTATATGTTTGTCTGCTGCCATGCTCCCACTTTTTAGTGCTGTTGCATCGCCTGCTGCTTGGAATCACTAAGAAAGCCATTATCTCTCAGAGTTACCAATATTCAAAATTCATTTTTTGTTGTTTAACCTGACTCTGTTGAAGGATTTGCCAAAAGGGTATGCAAATAACATGCAGGAATTAAATTCACTGAACTCCACAACTAAGCTCCATATGACCACAGTCTCAAAAATTTCACTGTCTGGTATGGGGGGGAGGGGAAGCAGCCTTGTGGCTATCGCAGAGCTGAGGGTGGGGATTTCCTCAGGTCTTCACTGCAGGAGGACAGGGTTAACCCACAGTTCCATTGCTTTACAGAGTGCAACTCTGCATCTCCTTTATTAAAGAACCTTGGTTTAATTTTAAAGTCCTGTTTGCCAGTAGTTTGACTATATATTATGGCTCATATTTCTGTAATATATATTACAGAAGAGTAAGGAATTTGGATGAAGGAGGACTGTAGAACAAGACCAGATAACCAAACTCTACAGTAGGAAAAGACTCTCTGATCTTCTAAAATTAACAGGACAAGCATATACACAACTGTTAAATTTCTAAATATTTTTAAAATAATTGTATATTGCTGATAAAAAAGCCTGGTTTAAGTCGTCTTTGATGACATGCAGAAGAGATTTGGCATGTGACAGTGGCTCAGTGGTGCAGCCAAGCATCACACATCTGCCCTGAAATGGTCCTCTCTGGAATGAGAGCACAGCATCGTGCCACAAAAAAAACCCCAAGAGGTGATGTTCATTGGTTTTCCTGGCAAGAAAGAAGGAAGGGAAAGAGAACTAAAGAAAGAAGGCAAGGGGAGAAAAGGCTTGTTTTATTGTTCAGCTAACATGATAAAGAATGCCATATGACTCCTGCTGTTCGGATGCAGGGTCTTCCATCAAGGAGTTACCTGTGCTGTGGTCTTTCCAGGGTGATCTTGACATAAAACCCCCACATTTCTTAGTTTTACTTCTGGGAAGAGTGACCTGGCAGCACAGACCATTCTTTTAACCCTTGGTCTGGTGCTTCTTCCAGTGCTTTCATAGGCACATTTCACCCCATATTTCATTCATACCAAATTTAATATTTCTTACAAATCTCTACAGCTAGAGATAAGAACGTGGTCAGACAATCAGCAAAGAGTGACCCCAGGAATATTTTGCACGTTGACCTAAGTTTGAAATGAACCAGTTGACAACACAGGCAAGCAATTCACAGCCTCTGCAAGTGTGGTCCCACAACTCACAGCTACCTCAGCTTGTGCCAGGGATGAAGGTGGATAAACTTAGTAACCCATATGCCCAAGCAGACTATTCTGCACAGAGTAAGACTCTGGTGGAGAGATCTGCCTTGGGCTAGAGAGGGGCATTTGAAGCTCCCAGAGCAAAAACAAACTACCACGTAGTTGGCACAAGGAGAGCACCAGAGTGGAAGCAGTCTGAGGCAGGCTACAATAAGGAGAGGAAGGAGTGTCTATTCCTCTTGAACACAAAGAGCAAGGTATTATATAATCAAGCGCACAAGCATCTGGCAGATGCAAACCAGAATCTAGCAATGCTTGCTGTTTAATCTATTTCTCTGCAGGAAGAGTAAATGAAATATTTTAACTCTATTTGCCCCCAGTACCTCAGCTGAGATCTCTGGGTGGCTGTTCAAAAACCCTCAATTCCAGACACTATGGTCTCCTGCACCCAGCTTTGCAGCCTATTACCACAGCTTGGTGACATCATCATTAGGCAATCAGTTCAAAGCCAGGACAAGAGCCTTCCTGCAAACGTGAATGGTGAGAATCTGAATGCTCGGGGTAAGAAGAGGAGGGAGAACAGCCGCTCCCAGAATCATGCAAGACCGAACCAAGTGACTAAGTCAAACGCAGAAGAATGAAGTGATAAACAACAGTTGTTTGAGAGGAGGTTTTAAACACTAAGCCTACACATTTGTTAATTAGGACTGAAAAGGCAGGCTTTCAGTGTTGGGGTTTTTTTTAAGAGCCAGAGTCACAAAACCACTTAATTTTTTAGTTGTTTGTGGTGATCTTCCCCAGATTGTTTCAGTAATGTTCCTATATACACCCAAACCTAGCGTCACTTTTTCCAAAACTGTATTTAGCAATTCCCAATTAGACAAATTCACCTGACAGCCCTAAGTTTTTCTTTATTTAAAAAAACAACCGATCAACCAAAGACACACCAAAAAACCCACCACCACCACCCCCAAATCCACAAAAAGCACACAAACAGAAACGCACAAATCAGACTGGGAATAATGAAACATTTTTAGGTGCCATTCTTCATGCTGCATCAGTACAGATGAATTTGGATCAAAGGCAAAAGAGAATAAAAAAGTAAGGGCCAAAAAGGGAACTTAAAAGAAAAGCTAATTTACATGCAACTTTTCTTCCTTCTGTACTAAAATGTGGACTTATTTGACTCCTCTCCTGAAAGCCAGTTGCACACACTGATAATTGCTTTGTCCTTTTAGTTTTATCTGGCAAAACCCCACATTCATTAAGTGACCTTCAGCTATAAACTTAACAAAGCATTTTTTCAGTGAACTATCAACATAAAAAACTTGAAGCAGTGTAACAGGCAACTCATCTGATTTCACACAGTGCATTTTCTTTCCTCCTATGCATTTGATTAACGTGCTGCTCCTGCTTGATTTCTCTCTCTGCAGCATGGTTGCTGCTGGATTCCTTATCATCCTGATTACTTAATGACATTGGGACATTTCCTACAGCTCTCCAGGAATGCCACAACTGTAGGATGAATATTAACTTGACATCATCAGTCATAATATTTTCTACAACAGGCATTGCTATCTTGACTCAAGTACAAGACACTCACAGACCTAACAAATTCCTCATTTCTAGGTTGATAGAAAAGAAGCAACATGGTGTATCAGAAAATATTAGTTTCTTTAACTATGGAACAGTATAACCCCCTTCCTTGATTCCCCACCTGGATTGGGGTCACTTCTGGACAAGCCCCCCTCTGCTTGGCAGCCACATGCAGGGACCTACAATCCCTCCAGTCCCAGACAGTCTAGATGAGAATCAAAACAACAGCAAAACTCTCACCCAATATTTTTAAATAAAAAAAAAGAAGGGGGGGCGGGGGGGGAGAGGACAAGGAATCAAAGTAAAACACCAATAGCCAAGACAGCCCTTCAACCCTTTTCAAACATGGCCTCCTCCTCAAAGTGGAGACAAGTAACCACGCTACCCTTCTCCCTTGTTTTAACCCACTCACCAGGCTTTGTCTGGATGCACAAGTCACCCTCCAAGAGAGGCACAAATCCTCAGCCCACCACCACAGCTCTCTAACCCTACATAAGCCCTCCATGCAGCTCATTGACCCAAAAGACCTTACCAGCACAATCACAGCCACCACCTGATATCATCTCCACCAACACAGCTGCCAAGGGCAGAGAACAATAAGACCCCAGCCACACACTGCTGCAGGTGACAAAACCACCGTATTTCAGCAGAAGACTTAGATTAATCCTTTCAGTCTCAGAGCACTGGATTTTTGCAACTAGGCTATTTTTCAGAAGTAGCCTTACTCCTTAGGCTAGTATCCAGGGACCTCTCCCAGACTGGGGACTAGCTGCCAATCTCTGCTCCTAGAGTTGGTTACCCCTCCATCACCTTGGTTTACTTGGGCAGTGGGTTAGCAATAGGGCTCAGCTGTGTAGGACTAACTAGCTTGTACCAGAGCTGCAGGGCCTTTCTCTTCTCAACTCCATAATTTGCCACGCACCACTTCACTTTCAAGCAGAAGTAAAAGTCCTACCTTGATAGCCTGACCTGTTGCCCCACAGTTCAGCTGCTCTTCAGGGACGCATGAACTCATCCTCTCCAGCTAAAGAAATTCAGTCTCCCAGAGAGCTGCTGGGTAAGAGCTATTGAGTAAAAAGGAGCAGTAGCAAAACCCACTTCAGCCTTCTCTGACTGCACATTAAAAGGTCCTGCTGAGTGCTTTGAGAGGAAAAAAACCTCAGTAACATGTTAGACCAAGGACTGGGAAGAAGCATGTCTCGGCATCTTCCAATAAAGCTTGAACAGAACACTTTTCAGCATTTCCATTTCTTAAACTGGATCTAGACATGATGATTCAATGAGCACCTGAAGGAAACTGCAACTTAAGTGTTATCAAACCCTGGTGCTTTCTATCAGATAGCAAAAGAGAGCTCAATTGCTCCTCAGCCCCCCGCTGCATCCTTTGCATCATTAGCAGAGTCACATCCAGCCTAGCTAATTGTTGTCAAGCTGAGGGCACTAACCTTAGTCCCCCTCTGATGAGCTGAGAAATTTCCTTGGCTGCTTTGTTGCTGTAGGGCCTCAATAATATGCATAGGGTTCTGGGTCCCTATCTGGGGACCAAACGCTGGAAAATTAGGTTCTGTATTGACTATTTTTAGGTACATAAATTCTTTATTGGACCTAAATCTCAGAGCTATACTGAATGAAGGCATCAATTATTAAGTATCACCTCAGTAATTAGGCTTTCATGTTAGCTGAAAAGCTTAGCATTCCCTCATTTGATCAGAGGTCTCTGTCTCTTCTTCTCATTTTCTGTCATTTCAGACATTTTTATGTCAAGCCTGATCTTTTAAACTTGAGGGCTTATGAATTAGAAGGAAAATGTTCTGTAAAATAATAAAAGTGAGGGCTAGAAGTTATTCTAATGCATGTTAATTAACTCTGTACTTTATTCTAAAAAAAAAAAAAAAAAAAGCCCAAACCAACAGTTGGTAGGTGCTTTTATGCATAGTAAGAATTCAGCTGCGTGTAGGTCATTCAAAAAATGGGGCAATACAAAATGGATCAATCCCATCACATAATGTTCCAGCGTTATCTCTTGTGCTTATGTCATCTCCATGTGATTTGCAAAGCAAAATTTAGACATATTGAGCCCTTTCCTTTATGGATCTTAGATGCATAAGATTGCCTCAGAAAGTGTTCTTTTGTTATGGGTTTGGTTTTTGTGGGTTTTTTTTTTTTTCCTTTTAGACAAGCAATACCATGACCTTTGTTTTCCTCTAGTGGCTTGAAGGCCATGAAAAGATCCTCAGACAACCTGAGTAGTGACATTGCAGAAGGATGAAGATGAAGTTGAGTTCCTCATCTTTATCCACTTCTTCTTCTTAGCTTGATTTATTAAAAAAAAAGCCCCAACACCAAAAACAAAAATCCAGTTGTAACCTCATCTGTCAGCCTACCTGTCCTCCTCCATATGGCATAAACCAAGACCGATAAAGATGGGACAGGCACACCCTCGGGTGGAAAAAGCCTCTTCAGAAGGTTTGGCTGCTCTGCAGAATGTGGAACATCCAAGGGACCATTGAGGTAGCTCTTCCCTCAGCTCCATGCAGCTCAGGACACGTGCTGTCAAGCACACACACAAGCACTGGTTCAGAAAGCAAAATTGCTGAGCTGGCAAGTTAATGAACTCCAGGAAAATCTTCCAAAAGTTTAGATGACCTGAAGTGCCACAGCGATGTGACTATTCTGCTTCCAGCTTGAGTCCACGTTTGTCACTCCAATTCATAGCACGCATCTTTCCAGTGAAGGGCCAGCAGAAGAGGTCTGAAGGGAACACAGGCTGCACAGCTTAGGACAGCCATAAGCAGCTCTAGTTCAGTGCACCTTGTCACCACAGGATCAGCTGTGAGATGCCCACAGCAGCTTGTTCCCCTTCTGCCACTCAGCTACACTGACAGCGAGCGGAGGTGGATGCAGACCCCAACAGACCTGAAAGTGACTTGATTTTGTAGCTTCAAGTACTAAGATGAATGAACATTCAGGCATATTAGCAACATCATTACAGTTAATTGCACTTGTATTAAGCTCCCACTCACCGCATAAATTGCACTTTTGCAAATACTAAGACTTCTGGTTGATTTAAAGCAAACCCTTTCCTGCAATGTTCTCGCTCTCTCACTTTTTTCTAAAGACAATGTTACCCTGTGGGTTATTGGAAAAGTAGCAGTTGTGATACTTATATGCGAGGTTCAACTGCACAGGGAAATGAGAAAAAACTACAAGAAAAGACTTTTGTTGTTGTTGCCCCTCTTTGGAAACTAGACAAAAGTATTTCAAGAACAGGGCCAAAAAATGGTTGGAATGGCACTTTAACAGCACACTTCATCCAAACTTTAGAACTCCGGAGAGGGACACAGTGTTGAAATCATCTCTGCAAACATTGTGTTCCTATTTTCTTGCCCAATCCTTCAGTTCCTTTGTGTAGAAACTACCTTCTTTTCCTCTGCTCCAGGAGGAGACTGGGGGAGAGAGTTAGTCAGAGAGACAGAAATGAGACCATGGCCTGATATTCTGCCCAGATAGAAGGACATCCCTTTAATAGTCTTCTTATAGGAAGCAGAGTTATTTATGCGGCCTTTAGCAACAGTTTATTTGACATAAAAAACAAGACTTTGCCTCCTGGGCTTTTGGTTCTTGGTAGCAGTACTCAAAGCAAAGCTCTCCTTTTATATTTTCTCTTGTATATTTTTCATTTCACATACCTGCCAGTGGACTCAGATTTTTCATGAGCAGCACCTCTGAAGCACTCCAGCAATCTGGCTACCTCATTTATCAAAGCAGCTTCACATCTAATGTTCTACTGTGATATGGCAACATAGCTTTTAGTAAATTAATAATTGCTGTCATCTCTCATGAAAGGGAATATGGAGGTAACCATTGTTACAGCTTAAAGTGTAGGTCCAAAGTCTATTCCCCTCTATATGCTTTCCAAGAGTCTGTACTCTAAGGGCTGCCTATTTTTTAGAAAAATGGTGACGTTTAATGAGTACTGCTTTACAGCCTAAGACGATGAAGTTTCAGTGAACCAGTAGTTCTTTTCTCTGGAGAAGGCCAGACCCCAAGTGGCTTTGATTTTACATGCCTGTCATCATAGTGTCCTGGTTTTCAGCTGGGGTAGAGTTAATTTTCACCAGAAGCTGGGAGGGGACACAGCAATATATACCCAAAATAGCCAAACGGGTATTCCATACCATGTCTTGTCATGCTCTGTATATAAAGGGGACTGGCTGGGCATTGGGGGTAAGCAATTGCATTGTGTATCACCTGCTTTGTATGTTCTTTTATGAGTATTGTTGTTTTCCTCTTCCTTTGCTGTCCTAGTAAACTGTCCTTATCCCAACCCACGAGTTTTACCTTCCCACCAGGGTGAAAAGAGTGAGTGGCCCCGTGGTCCTTAGCTGTCGAGTGACTCAACAGTTGTTTAGAGTCCTCCCAAATAAACATGACAAAATTAACATGTTATCTGTGGTTGCTACGCTTTTCAATATGGTGACCCTATTTATTTATTTATTACAGAGCCACAAATCATTCTCGGTAAATGGCATTGGTTAAGAATTCAAGCATCATCCTAATTCCACAAACACACAGCAATTTTTAACATCCTAACTCAAAAAGATTTCTTCTGTGCACAACATTTCCTTTCTTCAGAATCACCCTGCACTTTGCTAGATATCCAAGGTGATAAATGAACCGCTGGTGGCCAAGATAACGAGGGAGTACAAGAAGTTCCTGGTAGTCTACGTGATTAAGGTATTCAAGATGACTCATTTTCCTTGCTACAAGAAAGAAATTAGGCATTTTCATATCCAGCCCAGTGAAAAGATGTAACTGCTTGATCACACCGTGAATTTGCATTACTAAAACACCAACCAGCCATGACAAGAGAACCTTACTGTACATGGCAGAGAGTACAGCAGAGAGCAAAGAGATTATCCTTGTCTCCAAAGGTTACAATCACAGGACAAGAGAAAGTACAGAGATACAGACAGACGTGGAGTATTTCAGCAAAATGGAAACAAAATGAGCAACCACACAAAATTTGGCACAAGAGTAGCCAAACAGTACTCTGCCTTTTTATCATGGCAAAAGAGAATTTCTTAGAGTGATTGAAGAAAAGGAGATTAAATACTTGTAGAGCTTCCCTCAAGCATGAAGGGAAGCACATGCTGGCACTAACCTATAGCAGCAAAAAGAAAACAAAATGCAATTCCAGAACGCTTTTCTGTTAGGTGTTCAAAATGTGCTTTTTTTTTTTTTTCCCCTTTTTACAGAGACATCCTATTGCAATTGTTACCTAAAGAGGTTCTTGTTGCTCCTCTCTGAATCAGCTACAAACTGGAGTACATAAACCTAACTTTCAAACTCCTAACTGCTGTACAACACAAATTTAAAATAGAATTAAAAAAAAAAAAGAAAAACAGAAAAAATGGAAAAAAACACAGAGAAAACAAAAAAAAAGGCAACATCATAGTGGTGGGGTACTGCTAGAAAATTCTGAGGAAAGAAGGAATTCTGCTGAACTGTTTGACTGATTTTGTTTGTAATGATTTTTCAGGCTAATGATTTTTAGTCTGGCTTTTATCATCATCTGTAGGATGTCAGAGGAATATGAAGTCATGTGTAAGGACCTGACTTCAAGGTACCCTGATTTGCAACGCTTTGGACTTTCATTAAGAATTACTTGCATCAGACAAAGCTCATATACAGACTGACCATCAAAAGCTCCTGAGATAATTAGTGTCCCAAGAATTGCCATTGCTTCTTTGAATTTATTTTTAGTTTATTTATCTCAGGATAAGATTTAGTGGAGGCATACAGAGAGTTTCAAACCCAAGTCATGCATCTGCAGTGATGAGATAACACTTCAATTGTCAAGCTACGTCTCTTGCACAGCTCCCAAATAGCCCAGGTGGAGGAGAACACACTTGAGAACGTGGTGTAATCACTGCAGCTGCCCCCAGACCCTTTCAGGTCAGTATCCCCTGTCGTTCTGTTCTTCCAACTGGCTTCAAAGATCTTTTTTGCTGCAAAATTATCAAACTGACAGGCAGACAAGCTGGAAGAAATAGGAAAACAGCTTTATTTTGGTTGCATGCAATTCCAACAGCTGTGTTAGGCACTGCAGGAAATGGAAGCCCATGGAGGGACCAAAAATGTACAAATCAGAGACATATAGCACATACATTTGCTTCAATGAGTCGAAAAAACATTAAAATGTATGGAGTCATTTAACTATAGCCTACAGACATAACCAGAAACACAACAAAAAGAAAGGAAGATATCCTGACTTATCTTTGTAGCTAGTTATGCATTTCTGTATTGTTTTTCTGTATGGAGTAACTGTAATGAAAAGGACGAAGGGTTTATGGTATGCTCTGTAGTTAAGAGCTCTACATATTCTCCTTTGTAATCCTTTACTCTTGGAGCAGTAGGCTCTGTTAAAGGATACTAAGTATGGAACAACTGTATTGAGGTTAGCAGAGTTAAACCGATGTGCAAATGCAGCAAAAGTGCTGACAATAAAAATTAATTTCAGTTCTAAATCTGGTTTCCATGATCACCAACCAGGAGCAAGAACTTAGAGGAATTTTCTCTTTACTAGTTTTTATGGAACTGTTTTCTTATATTTTCAGTCCACACGCAGAAACCACTTCTAGTGTTAATTTTGTATAAAAACCTTGCTTATTAAAAGACAGGCCAAGCTCAAAAGCAGCATGCAGCTGCAGTGCTAAAAAACCCTCCCTGTGGCCTTTGCTCTGGTCTTGATGGGCAAACAGGAATAAAATTTTTTCATAAAACAGTCTTTTAAGGGCTTCATATTGGAAAAACTGAATTTCACCTGTGGAGTGTCTGTTCCCAAAGGCTGCTCCTGTCCTACAAATTCCAAACCCATCTCTTCTTACTCCACCGGTGCAGTGCAAGCAAGAGAAAAAGTTCATTCCCTTTCAAGCTATCCCATCAGCGTTAGTCAACCGGCACCCAGAATGGCATAATGCACTTAGAGCTGGTGCACATTCAGAGCTTGCAAAAAGATTGCAAAAAAGCAAGAGCACACTGATAAAAATGCAGGCTATACTCTGACTCTCTTCTGACAGTCTCTAAGGACACTGAGAAATGAAAAGGTCTTTGTGCCTGTACCACCTCCACTTTATAAAGCACACAATAGTAGATGACATGTTACTCCCACTTTCACTTTTCACAGTGGAGCCTAATTTTTTTATCCTCCTTTTTGCTGCAAACCACTAAGGTATTGTCTATTAAAAAAAGCATTCAGACTTTGTGACTTTTCGCTCTGTAGTTCAGAAGGGCCTAGACTCCAACTCCTGGGCTAATACTCTGGCCAACAGTGCAATACAGTGCCTTTAAGTCTGTACAATTTCCTCTCTTCTGCTACAAAACAAGCAAAGGTAACAAGTGATTCTAAATGCTCTATAAATTACAGGAAAGGATATAATAAGTACGGCTGTGCTAGTTAAAGCAGAACCTCTCTTGATCATGTTTACCACTGGACCTAGTGGACTTGAATCAGGGATTCTCCACTGCAGCGATGCACTCTACCTGGTGAGGGCACATCCTGTATTTGCCCCTTTCAGGCTCTTAACTTTAATGCTCAGATATCCCTGTTGGGTTTGGCACTCAACTGTCAGGAAATTGGTAGAAAATATAGGGAAACTTTGGGCAAAACCATGATCTTGAGAAAAAAGAATACCAAACAATTTTAGGGCTTTTCCATCACTCTAGTTTAGCGTGCTTGAGCGCATGAATACTGACTACCATAATCTTTGGAGAAAATGCAAAATCTGTACAAAACAACAAGATTTGTGACTGGTATAAAAATCAGAATCAACAATATAGCGATGTATTCTCTCATGTTCCCATAAGAGAATTTTTAACAAATAGATTCAATATTTCTAGTCATCCAAAGTTAGCCTGCCTCCCCTGAGTCAAACAAGACTAAAATACGTTTACTGTGAAAGATGTATCTCTTCAGCAAAACTTTTCAGACCTCCCTGTTTAATCTGAAGGATCAAATAGCACAAGGAAAAAAAAAAAAGGAGCTATCACTAAACTACTATTTAAGAAGTCATTTCAGGCTGTTGTTCATCTTCTGCAGAATATTGTTATTTATTGCTAATGACAAATAGTACATTCCCATCAGGATCTCTATTATATGCATATTATATGCCTTTCTCTGGAGGATGCAGATCTGGCTGCATATAATTAGTCTTGAGAATTAGCTAGAATTAACAATTGAGTTAATAAAGTAAATCCTTTTAAAGGAGTTTCTCACTGAGGACATTCATTTGCCAAAGTCAGACTAAAGCTGTCTATATAAACACTCTTGTGACATTCCCAGAAAAAAAACAGTGCACCTAGAGTGAATGAATACTACTAATAATAATTAGTAACATTGGAGACAGAACACGATGTATTATCCCAGTTTTAGTCACAAAGAATTCCATTACCAGTAGCGTGGTCATAATGTATTAATTACAAACCATAGAGAGATGAGTTGCTTTCTCTGTAAATATCTGTCTACAGCATCTAGACTAGAAAACCAGCTAAACATTTAGAAATAACTAAAACAGGCAATAAATAATGAATTATCATATCACCAGTGTAGATAGACCGCTATAATTCATAAAAATCTGTGAAGTCCATTGGTTTTCTAAGACACTGATTTTAAATTGAGCTATATTGTCAAATCACTAAATTAACACGAAACAATAGTCAATGTACCAAAGTGGGGTTTTTAGTCAATTTAAGATTATACAACAATGTCAATATATATTGAAGGCACAAACACATCTTGGTCTAGAATAAAAAGCGGTATAAGCTACTGTTACGTACAAAGGATAAAATGATGTTCTATAATAAGTAATGTGCCTGTTTATAAACTTATTCAATACATTCCTCTGAAAGTTTGTGAAAGCATGATAAGCCATGGCCTAAAATTGAAACGTTCAAGTTTTCTACGTGTAATAAACCTATTACAATCGATTCTCACACAGGCTCTTTACAATTGTAGCAATAATTCGGCAAAGCAGAGAATGCTTGCTCAAATGAAAGATCTAGCATTTTTAAAATGTCTGTGTAGCTCAACAGCTTTTTATGTCTAACAACAGTAAATCAACATCTTCTCTATTTTTCCCAGACAGAACACTTGGTTTGCAGTAAGTTTATGTTGTTCATTTAAATGTGCAGGGCAACACAAACAAAAAAAATCTTACTTGGTTTCTTTGACAAAATAATTACTTTAACTATGACAAATTCATATAAAATATTTATTTTTCTTAATATATAAAATCCTTTTCTTTCAAACAGTACTGCAAGGTAGGAAAGAAAAGGTAATTACCACATAACAGTATGACAGCAATTTATTAGAAATATTACCGCTGTATTTCGACACTATATGTAGTTTCCCTGACAAGAAAATTTCCTTCCCAGGAAATAGAATTATATACGTATGTAGACTTGTAATGAGCATGTAGGGTTGACTTTAAGTAGAGCAGCCTTCCATTTCTTCTTCCACAAGGCACGCTGTATTCCTATTTGGAGACCATTGGTGTAGAAATAATGCTAGAGGAGCAAGAACTCAAAACAAACATACAGACCAGATATTATCCCATTTGCCATCCTGGTCTTACGGGTTTGCTTAGTGACCTAAGGAAGGTCTATTCCAGTTCAAGGATGGTCCTGTTAGAGGTTTAGCACTTCTGTGCATTCCTACGTTACTCTCCTGCTTTCTTCCTCTAATACATATATATATAAATACGTAAAACATTCAGGAAGAGGTGAAGAGAGGAAGGCACAGCTAGGGTGGTCATGAGATTCAGTGAGCTTCTGGGTTTGACCCTTCACGAGCCATTTGCAGCTCAGAACACGAGCACCTCAAGGCTGCCTACATACTGGGAAAAGGAGGACAGGCAGCCTGGAGCTACAAAACATGGAGGGGATGCGAAAGTAAGCTCTTCCACTGGTACTACTCAAGCAAGAACAGAGCATGAAAAATTATCTGCGACTTGATCTCCCTGCCTCTCATGCAGGGGTATCCAAAAATTGAGGCTTTGACCAACATAGACACTCTGGACACTTTACCAGATGTAGTACACCAGAGAATGCAAAAAGAGGCAGGATTATCATAGGCAACAGTAAACAATACAGATTAGCTACTTTTTTAACGTATTCCAGATTGTTTATTAATATAATGTTTCCTCTAACATTGAGAAAGAAATTATTTTATTAGCACATGTGCCTTTACAGATTCTTATGTGCTAGAAATTGTCTCTCATCCAAAAATATTTTGCCAATGTCTTTTTTTATGGTATTTGATTGGCAGTACAAGAGAAAACAATCCTCTACCAAACTGAAATGCCAGTTTCACAAACTTGCTTAAGTAGCAAGTATCCTCATGGTCTGGAAACGTCTCCGCGTGTGAGAGAGGAAGGAGGTTACAAATGGAATTTCATTAAGTCATTAATTCATGCTTTTGTAGCTCTATATTTGGAAGCGAAAGTGAGCTATGCAAAATTTCCAAAAGGCAAGACAGACATGAGTTTTTATTCCTGTAAAAGCAGACTTTTATATTAAAAAGAAAAACCTTTATAGAGTCCATCAAGCTTTATAAAATCACTTAGATCACAAACGCTGTGGATGGCTATCACTGTATGTAGAGAGGGAGAAAAAGATTTTCTGATAACTTTAATGGTACTGACATATTTGGATCATGGTAATTCTACCTACTTATACCATCTGGACTTCTTCAGTTATTAAACTTAGAAATAAAGGATTTTATTTGTTAATGCTTTGTTCCAAACACACAAATCTAGTGTAATTTATTTTGATAAGGTAGGATCATTTAGATCTGATACAAAAGTGAAAAGAAACAATATCTTTTATGTATAAATTAACAGGGGTTCTTTTTGCAGAGAGCACATACAAAAGGAAGGTAAGTAAATGCTGAATAGATTTAACAAACATCCATACTAGTATCTCAAACATTGTCACAGGACCTCAAAAAAAACGTACTCTTTTCAGCAGATCTTGAGGTCACCAAAAGTTTCTTTAAAATGAAAGAAGCCACACAGAAACTCACTTCCATAGGTAGGTAAATGGAAACACACTATTTAGAATGATCCAAGGGTTTAACCTAAGATATCACATCTCTGAGTGTCAAAGACAATAAACGTTAAACATTACCAGTCCCTGTCTGAAAATCAGATCCAAAAGGCACTGAGACACATCCCACAAAAATCAGAATGGAACAGCGTAAGAAAACAGTCCACTTACCACCACGCAGTTGTGGGCCATCATACCCTTGGCCAAGACTTAATTAAAGAGGCCATTGTACGATATTCGCTGCAGAAATGGCTGCTCCAGCATGAAAGGCTACTGCCCTTGGAGCTGCGTGTGGCACGCTTCTGCAGAAGGTCACCACCAGCTCGGGAGGAGCGGCAGGTCCGAGCTCACCGCACCTCCCTGGGCGCAAAGGTGGAGCAAGTGCCATCAGCTCTGTAGCACAGGGCAGGAGAAACTGCAGCCTGCCGAGTTTTTGAAACAAAATAGCAAGAAACACAACGTAAGGTACAGCAACCAAAGAGCGTTCTTTTTAATATCAAGGAAAAAAAAAATTAATTTCTGTGCTGGGTGAGTCAAGCCTTTATTGCTAAACCAGCTTAAATTAAAGCAGGTGGCAAACTGGTATATTCTGTAACCAATGAAAGCGCAAAAATCAGTTTCACAAATTATTTCTTAGCATTCCAGTTGTAGCAAGCAGGAGATTCAGAAAAGCTTATTTTAATTAAAAACTTTATTTTTCATTACAATTCACAGTTTGTACATGGCAAGACGAACCCTCGCCATGTGGACATTCAGAACACTGTGCTGGGGAGACAAGGGTCTTTGTTATAAGAGCATTGCTCGGTGCTGTGTCATGGAACTTCCTTAGTTTTAAAAGCGTAATCTCTGTAAATGTTAATTGACTGATATTTACACTGAATTGACTGAATTTACATATTAACTTATATTTATTAGAAAACAAGCTAAGCATCCAAAAAACATTAACATTCATATCTTGCATGTTATCTAATGGTCAGAGATGCTGTAAGATTTGCCACTTGAATCATGCCCAATCAGCAAAGTCCCATTCTTTTTTTTCAATTTACACAGAGCCTAAATTATTCTTTAAGGCCTGTTCTATTCATTTTATGTACAGCCAGGTTACAACAGACTAACATAAGAAAAAAATGCAAAGTTATCCATTCCACCCTGCATTTCTTCTGAATCTCATGTACACCTATAAGCAAAACAGAAGATAAAAAAATTAATGTGTTTTCTTAAAACCAATAAAGAAAACCCATAGTCTGGTTTAGATCTGCTTCTCGTCAGCCTATCCTGTCTGAACAATCATCGGTATTCGGATTGTGCTATTTATCAGCTCTTCTTCATGCCTGCACTTTTATTCAGAGCCATCTCTATTTGAAGTGTAGAAAGTCACAGTGATACCAGTTGCAACTGCATTCCCACGTTAGTCACAGCTCCGGCACAGGCAGCCACCGTACAGCGTGACATTCAGGAAAGCACTCCAGCAGGATTCCTGGGTAAAATATCATATGGCCTCTGGCGTGACTTGACTTAAAGAGGAAGTTAAGAATCCTTTTCGCAGAGCAAATAACCGGCAGAAGGTTTATGCTTATTAAAAAAAAAAAAATCACTGTATTTTTCTGCATTGTTTTCTGGATGTGGTTATTAGAATACAGCAATTAAAAGCCTCTCCTGCCTCTCCTCAAAACAGTAATTTTTATTTGCTCTTGTCATCTACCAAATAATTTAGTGATAGAT
Organism: Aramus guarauna; assembly: GCA_013400195.1. Taxonomy (NCBI): domain Eukaryota; kingdom Metazoa; phylum Chordata; class Aves; order Gruiformes; family Aramidae; genus Aramus; species Aramus guarauna. Next base: position 2,815,392 of record VXBL01007437.1, read on the forward strand.
AAGCTGCAGATTTTTTTGGTACATCTGACACAGAGAAAAAGACAACTGCTGAACACTGCTTGAAAAAATAAGACCCGAACAGGGTCTGCAAATTCTACAAGTCAGTGTGAACAAGTATCAGCTGGACCTGAGTAAAACAAAATGCTTCCGGGGGACATGTTTGCAACTTTTGAAACCGCAGTGCCTTTAAATTTAGAGCTAAGAACATCATTTGACGATTGTTGAGTTTTGGCATTCATTCATGCTGGTTGGTATCTTCATGACACCTTTAAAACACCATCATTTCAAGAAGAATGAAAGCTCAAATGAAATACACTTCTCATGCAAAAAAAAACCCCAAAACAACCAACCAAACAAAAAAACCATACAGGAACTGTAGAGGTTCTGGTTCTTCAAAAGATAAGGCACTGACAAAAATTTCTTAGGTAAAAGGCTGCATAAGAATTTCTTGCCATTTACAAGTGTGTTGTAGTCCAGAAATGGTCCATTCCTAGGCTCAGTAAGGTAGACCCTGAAATTTTAAGGACTGATCCCTCAAAGCTACATTGTTACCATAAACAAGTGTGATTCATTCTTGAGGCCATATGGCACGTTAGGAGAAGTGAAAAACAGTCTGGGCAGATAAAGGCAGAAGACATTGCTTGTTCCAGCATCTTTCGATAACAGAAGTGCCATTCATCTTTGTGTCTTTGAAGAGATGCGATGGTAACTCTGGACTGTAGTTTCTGTGGAGCTCATGCACACATATGAAATGCTATTAGCATTGATCATCAACAGGGCGGAGAAAAAGAAAAGGTAAGTGGCTAGTCTAAGCCAAGAGCTTCTCAAAGACTGGGATCCAAAGTCATGGCTACTTAATGTTTTCAATAACAGCTATCTCTTCTGCTGCACAGTGTGGCGTCAAACCATTCATGTAAATGCTGTCCGTCTTTGTTAGAGCTGGCAAGATGTCCTTCTCACTGGTGAGATGGTTGACTGATAGGGTTCTCTTGCAGGGAGTCAGGTCTTGATTGTGGCTGACAGCAAGTTCTGCGGAGAGCTTCCTTTTGATAGAGGTAGCCCGCTGGAACTTGTCATAGATCTCCACGCTCAGGCGCCTCCGAGTTTCTTTGAACTCTGCGGTGACATTGGCTGTCCACTCCGCAGCATGGGCTCTGAATTCCCCTACCTGTGGCAAAAAAGGGGGGGGGTGGATAAAAGGAAGCATTATGGAGCTGAGGACTTCAGACACTGTGTAGTCCAATGAGTCTTTGGACTATCAAAGAGCTGCTGCCGCTGCACAGATTTCTCGTGCCGCAGGCTCACTCTTTTATTGATAGCAACTAAACAAGAAGAAATGTTGCACTAGTAAGAGTTAACAATGATTCTAAAAACACAATAAACATCTTTTCTGCTAAATTTTCTTTAATTGTAGGCAGTCAACAATAGAGCCCTGACAGCTGCACAGTACCCAGCTGGTCAGGGGATGCTGAAATCCCAGCAATCCAGGCTGTGCTATGCATTGTTACTAGGGTGCAGGGTTATTTATGAGCACTTTTACCATCTCTGGAAAGATCCCTGGGAGACTTGGCAAAGAACTTTCTAAATTTAGACAGAAAAGCTTTTTTTAAAGGAAAACGTCAGCTGCTTGTATTGTCTCTTTTTTGTGCTTGCCCAAACGTAGCACTAATACAGCAGCAGTTTCAGTCATGTCAGCAACACGTCTGCTTACCACCCGGACTGCACCAAAATGACACACTAAAGAGCAGCACGAAGACAATTGCAGAGCGGGACTCCGGGAGCCGTTACGGATCACACCCAAAGGAAACGCAGCACACGGCTGCCGTGCAGTTACCATACAGCTGGAGGTGGGGGGGTATTTCCCCTGCTGCGTCCAGATCTCTGGTCAGGTTGGCTGCAAGGTGCTCATTTGTACCATTGCCACCATTTCATGAATGTGTACGTGTGTGTGTGTGTATAATATATATATACACACACATCACCTGCTACCCGCTCAGTTCCATTGCTCTAACTCTGTATGTGCTTACACTGACAGCCTTTATGGCAAAGGCTGATCCACTTCACTAAAAACTCCCATAATTTTTACCCCTTAAGATTTCTTTCCACCACTTCGGTGTTTCAGAAATAGGAAAGCTGGAGCACCCCATGAGCATAACCTCTGAGAGTACGGCTGAGGAGGGGGAGGAAAGCAGCTGCTGGCACAGAATCCCAAATTATCCTTATTTTTCCTCAGATATGGCATGAGGTAGACTGAGCAGTTCACCCATATAATAGTCTGAGGTGAACTATGGCCTTGTAATTTGTACGCTATTTATAGTTTTGCTCTTGTATTTCAACCAAACCACTGTTACAATATCAAATAAGTTATATAGGTAATTAAAAGAGGCACCTTTTGAGGAGATTATCTCATTGCAACTGCAAAGGAAATAGAGTGTTTCTCTTTAAACCTCTGTTTTGTAGGCAGTTTAATAGTTGGAAAGTATAGCATGGGGAAGATAAGACTGCTGATAAATATAACTCCAAAGCAAGGCATTTCAGAAGAATTAACCCACTTAAATAAATTAGTCTAATTGGTACTGCTCAGTGCAGAATTTCAATCATTGGCAAGCAAGCTTGGACTCTGTGAGCACAGAAATAAAAAAAAAAATTTAACACAGAGAAATATAGGGGATAAACCATCAGAGAAAAGTGGCCACAGGCTTATTCATGCTTTGCAGTGCAGTGGAAAACAGGAATATAATGAAGGTAAAAAATAATCAGCTCACCCAGGAGTGACAGGGTTTCAGGAAAACTTTCCCCCTCCAGAAACAAAACAAAAAGATCTCTTTACCCAGGGGTCATTTTATTACATTTGTCTCAGCTTCAGTGAATTACACAGATGACTAATGTGGATCCATTATGTATATTTTCTAAAACAAGGATTATTATCTGTAATACACAGAGGACTTGCCCAGCTGAATGATTATTAGGATTTAAATTCTGCAATTAGGATCAGACACACTGCACTTCAGATCTGAAAATAATGAAATCTGTAATGCTGAAACATTTCAGTTGCTACAATATTTTTAGTACAATATTTGTAGTAAACAAGTAATAAAAATGATAAGCAGTATCAATGCACACCCTGGGGCAGCTTCATCCTTCTCCAAAGCTTTCGTAAAGGCAGGCTGCTCAGGTTCTGGAGCATGCTTCTGCCCAGGGGAACAAAGAGCCAGTATAGGGGTTCCTATTTTACCCTACACATTTGTACCCCTCACCCGCTGTGTAAGCGTTCACCAGATCAGTTATTTTGCTCAGGCACACACCTCTGGCATGGCATATGGTCACCTTCAAGGGATGTTGTTAGACTGGTAGCTTTAAAAATTGTGTCTTGGCAGCTACAAGCATCTTGAACTGTCTCCCCATATCCTTTTTAACCTTCCTTTCACTAGCAGTTTCAGTTCCCACTTCCTTCATGCTTTCCCAGCGAAGAAAAAACAGCTGGCCATGCTTTTGATAAGAACAAGTTCATGGGGCCCCGAGGACAGGCTCACAATTTCCTCGCCAGCCCACCTCACCACATGTTGGTGATGGACCTGTCTTGCACAGGGCAAGCTGCTATATTTTAACTCTTGTGCATGCAAGTTATTCAGGAGAACTTTAAAATTGTAGTTGTTAGGATATCTGATCATTAAATTCTCATTAGATTTCTTTTGAGAAGCAAGTTTATGCAGCCAGCTGAAGAACATCATTAAATGTGCCTTTGGAGATGGGCTCATGTTCCAATTAAGGTGATGTGGAACATGAACATGGTGGACTCAATTCTATCTTCCCATAGACCAGAGCTATGATGCTGCTTGGCACAATTTCAGTTTTAGAGGAAAATCATCAAAAAAATTGAAAAATGCAGTGCTATTGCTAAGCAGAATTGAAATGCATTAGTATTAAAACAGAGATAATTGGCACAGCATGAGAAAATAGAAGTTCAGTGCTGTATGTACCCCAAATTACTGCTTTCAGCCCCTAGCTTTTGTGTGAACTGAAATGCACTCAAAAATATCTCTTCAGAATAAAACTTTTAATTCCATAGCACTTATGGACTCAAGCACAAAAGGTTATAGGAAAAGAAATGTGCAGTTTTTAACTGCCAGTATACATAAGCAACTTGCTCTCATAATTTAATCCCTCCTTTATCCATAGGGACATTTCTGTATGTGTTCAGGTTCTTCGTGTCCTTAGGGTATGACGTTTTATCATACAGCATTACAGTTCCTCTTCATCGAGGGGCTGACAGCCACAAAATGTCTTATGCAAAGTGATTGAAATGCCAGTTGCCTATGCTGTTCAAAAAAAAAAAAATCTTAACATATCTACCCACCATAACAATTGTTTACTTTTCTCCAATTCACTTGCCTCATTACAGCACACAAGTCTGTAGACTCTGCAGCTGTCATAGTTGGGGGCAATGTGACATGAGGAAGAAGCCTCTTAGTCACAGTAATTATTGACAACTAAGTACTTTACATAAGGCCAAATGACACAAAATATTTCAAAAGTAGTAGGAAAAACATGTCACAGTGGTAGCACCTGACTCAGCCATCCGATAAGCAGCACTAACCTGGTGATGCTGCTCGCTCCTAACCTTCAGGGAATAGAAATGCCACCAGTAAAGGGGACACAGGCCCTATCCCAGCATCAGGACTGACTTCCTCCACATCAAAATCCAAAATTTGACTGCAGGGTGATAGACATAATTCACAATAAGTATCAACGCTAACTTACTAACATTGTACTTTGAACATCAACAGCTAGTAACTTTATTACATTTTTATGAAGAAATACTCAACTGCCTTATGAGTCCAGGGAAGAGAGGTCTCAATACCGTATTTCTTGCAAATTTGTCAGTGGTATACACAACTAAATATTCCAGACAGCACACTTCACCACAAAAAACTAGATACTTTTCTACCAAATAAACAGCCAATTCCTTGCCCAGCACAGGCTGCCAGGCCTCCAGCTACCACTGCAGATGGGCCTGGGTATCCCACACATTCTGCATCACATCTGACAGCCCCACGGGTACGGCTCAAATACCATGGGTCATCTCTAGCAGCATCTCTAAATGTCTATGTTAAGGTGTGTCTGTCTACCTGTGGTGGAAGTGTCACATTTACTCCATAGGGATATAATGAGGAATAGCCTCTGAACAATTTTGAAGCGTGTCTATGAAGTGATTCTTGTCCAAGTCACTTTTGATCTATTGGGAGTTTGTCTGTTTTTAACTATACATTAAAAAATACTGCTTGAACTTCCTGTATGACCAAGCAGTTCCCAGGCTGTGCACATACATTATCACCAATATCATTTAAAGACAGACATACTGAATTTGACAGAGCTAGGAAAAAACACGGACATTGACCAACCATTCCTTCAGCTACTCCTGCCAAAACCCATCTAAATGAGTAACAACCTAAAACCGGCTCTCAGCCAATATTGCTGACAAGACCAAAACTCTCTATTTATTTTCATCACCACATTTTAGTTTTCTCACTGTCTAGCTGAGCTCTGCAATTGAATAGAGGCCAACAGCATAACCCAGAATGTAACTATGTCCAAGGCGATGCTACTGCTAAAAGAAAAAAGGAAAAAGTGAAGACACTGAAGCACCTGCTTCATTCCTCAGTACATTTATTCTAATTCCTCATACTTGTCAGGAGTTTGGAGATCTTTCTGGACACTCCGCTCACAACAGATAACCAAATAATTATACAAAGAAAACTGCCTGCCATGCAGGAAGATCACTCATCCTATTAAGTGTGGTCTGGACTGCACATGCCATGTAGCCATAACCTTTACATGGAGTAATCTGTACTTTGAATTAAGCCACATCTGTGGTCTAACAGAAAAAAGACAACCCTAATTAAGGATGTCTTTTAAATAGACCAAAATGAATACACGCTTGTCTAACTTAACTTCGCCTTAGTTTTGCTCCTCTCAGGGATAATCTTGAAAAATTTCAACATTACAGTATAACCAGTTAATCTACTTCTACTTACAGAGTGGGAAGAAAGATATCCTGCTTAGGTGGAACTCAGATATATGACATGAAAGTTATGATATGCTCAGGAGGAGCTAAACCACTAAGTACCAAATAGGAAAAAAAATTTCATTTTCTTGCATAGCATATATAATGGTTTGGGGGTTTTTCTTAAATAATGTGTTTAGCTTTTTTTTTTTTTCATAGCTGTACTATATGTTGTTTCCCTTGGCATACAGGGCTCATACATTTTACAATGGCCATGTTACTGTGAGCCAAAAAAAAAA
>VXBL01007437.1:2821721-2891279 GCA_013400195.1 Aramus guarauna
AAGAATTAAAGAGCAAGTAGATGAGCTGGAGATATCGATTTGCATTTTAGTGAAAAAAAGTGGCCCTCCTTACAGATATTCTTAATGGTCTAGATGTTCCTCAGTATATAAATTCTAACATTTATCCCTAATGCATTCTCCAAAGTTTCGCAGCTTCATTTTTCCTTTCCAATGTACTTTTTCTGTTACTTAAAAATAACACATCCAATTAACCTCTCCATGATATGCTACTCAGAGATAAAACTAGAAAGAGCATGTACATGTCACATTATCCAGGCAGCAGAGTACATAACATTTTGTCTCAGCTTTCAAGAAACTCATCCAGCATTTGCAGAAATTGTTCTCAAAGTCCCACTTAAATGAAATAAAAAAAAAAAAGTAGGTACAGAGAGGGTTGATGGGTTTAACAATGCAGCTGCTGGGTGGGTTGATTCCCTGCGTGGGTAGGAGGGTTTGTCTATCTGCCATCTCACTTTCCTGCAGTTCTGGGCAAGCACACACCACTTCTTCCCACCTGAGCTACTGCTGTCCGCAAATTTGTGTTGACTACATCAGTTGTCTACACGCTAGAGAAGCCCGGAGTGCAGAAGTGAAAAAGACAAGTTTCACAGCCGTTTTTATTGAAGCCTGTGCATTTCCTGTATGCTAAGGGAATCTCATTTATAGTCCAACTAAATAAATTCCTGTCACAATTATCTGGCTTTTAGTATTTCTGTAATTTTAGCATTAAGTACCCAAACTCCATTGTGCTGTAATCTGTGGACAGGTACTTAGAGAAGACTGTGCTCTACTTGTGTTTAAAAGTTAAGCAGTAACAAAATGCAACACAGAAATACCACAGGCACTAATGAGATACCCATGCTGAGCTTTCCAGGTGCTTAACTACTATTTCTAGTCCTTCATTCTGTCAGGACCTCAGCTCTGTAGCAGAGAGCTCTTCTACACCAGGTCTTTAAGGTCTTTAAGCTACCAGAGTTTAATTTCAAAGTGAGTGGCACAAATGAACCAGTACATGATCTTTTTCGTTCCCCTGACTGCTATATATGTACCTCTCTCAGGCAAATATTAGAGGGGAAAAGATTCTATTTTGTGAAATTGCCATCTTCTGCAGTAACATTTAAATTACATAGACAGTTGTTGTATTTTTGTAGCCATGGTGGTCAGAAATGTTTTGGGAACAATGCTCTCCCGCTGGAAACTGGATTATTCAGTCCTGTAATAAGTAATGTTTGTGAGTTCATTCTGGTGAGCAATGATTGTTTGGTTTCACCCACATAACTTCCATGAGCACATCTGACGCCTTGGATGAAATAAACCACATTCTCCAATGGGAATGCAGAGAGCCCATGAATTTTGATTATTTTTTTGTGGAGGAACATCTACAGTGGCAGCTGTGGGAATATGTTATGTGGAGAAGTGACAGATGGCAGATGCAGAAATGGCCCTTTTGCTCTATCATGGTCTATTTCAACAAAATAAAAACAGGTAGCCTACAAAATAAAATAAAAAAATCATGTCTACAAAACCAGAACCAGATATACTAACAGTCACCACATTTATTTTGTTTTACCTCTTTTCTCCCAGAAATATAAGCGCTCCTGTGTTAGGTACCTCCTCAGAACTATTACCGAATATTGCCCATCAGACACCAGTTTGCATAGAGCTGCGTATGTCTGTGCATCTCAATGCTGTACACAAGTTATTGGTCTGATTATCTCAGTCCCTAATGTTCTGCCTTATTAATAAACTTCCAAAGATAAAAAAGATGCTGACATTTTCCTATCAAAATCAGCTGTTCTATTTACTTGCTTCATCCACCTCAGAGAGCCATCCAACCCCTCTTTCTACCTGATGAGAGTGAATGACATCCACCTGTATTAACCACAGGAAACTATTTAGGTTTACATCAAGCTCCACCAGCTGAGCCTAAGGTGATTCAGGAGAACATCGTGTATTCTCTGTCTGCACAATACAGCCAACGACTTTGCTGCGGCCAGAAATAGCAAACGTTCTACGAATCATACGAGAAGCATAATGAAACCCAAGCCACAGGCAGTTGAAAGACTGTTTCATCTTTCTCCCACAGGAAAGAAACAACAACTGTTTCATAAACTCATTCGACTTTTTTTAGCTTATAAAAAGATATGCTAAAGAAAACAAAAAAGGACTTTTGACTTGGTACTGAGTAAGGAATGGCTATTGTAACTACATGGTCAAGTTCCAATAAAACCTATTTATTTCTTAACTTTCTATGTCAGTATCTGGAGTGATTTGTGTGAAATATTAAAGCTCCACTTTGGTTGTTCAACACTAGTATTACAACTGCACTCATCCTTTGTAAAGCAGAGTATTCCATAGTTTCCTCAGTCCTTTTTATCCATGACTGCAAAGCAGTTTCCTCACTGCCAAAACAACTTCCTGAAGATGCAAGGTCATTCTTCTGAACTGGCTTTGTCTGGGGACTCGTCCGCAAGACGGCTATCAAAGGCACATACACTCCACATTACTAACACGTTTTGCTGTCTTTTCCTAACAATATCCAAGCACTGAGACTAGCTTAAAGTTTTGAGGAATGTTAATCATGAAGATGTGGGCTGAAGATATTCCAAGATTAAACGTCGCTCTGTTAAATCACAGGTATATTTGTCACAGTAACCTGTAGGATCGATTACATCTTGTCTCCAAAAATCAAGATTTCCTAATGAAAACCATGATAATGTACATTCAGGGAATCCTCACGGGTAATTAACTCCAAGAAATGCCACTGCTATAACTGAGCTCTCTTTAATCAATTTATCTTATTATGAAGTCACTTGCCCAAGTCTTATTTTTGCAAATTCAATAGCTCTCGCCACCACCGCCTGGGGAGGCATTTCCATCTCCCTCGAACTGTCCAGTCGACATGGCGAGGCATGGGGCAGCACTGTGGGAGAGCAGGACCAGGCGCAGGGGCTGGCAGGCGAGGTGCCGACAGTGCGCCCCGACCTTGGCAGGCACAACGTGCTGTGCTGCTCGTGGACACGCGTTTAGGCAGCGTGCCTGTTGTAACCAGCGCCACACCGGCATCCACTGCTTCGGGACCTGGTATTTAATATGCAATAACAAAACAACCGTGTCTCTCTCCGGCTTTAATATACCCGGCTAAGAAGCACAATATAAATAAACAACAAATATACACCAAAATGATAATGGTGTAGATGTTATCTTTGCATGCATTGAATCTGAAGTTAAGCAGGCATCACATGTCCAAAGTGCACAAAGCTATGAAGAAAGAGATCTCAAAAAAAGTGTCAAAAACCATCAGCAGATCAGTTTTCTGGGACTCTCAGAACAACATGTTCTTTCATATTCATTATTACACACAGTACTACAGTGTACTTGTAAAAGAGTGATCGATACAGAAATTCAGTATTACAGGCTGTTGCTAGGACAGGACAAGAACACCACCAGGATGATTTATAATCTCTTGAGAAAGGAAGAGATAAAATTGCATTCAATACCAGGTCAGCCATTTCTACCTTCTCCTTATGCCAATACCACTTTTTATACACTTGAGACTTGGAGAGGTTATGGAGGGACTGTACTCCCATCTTTCATTTTTGAGTTTGTTGGGTTTTTTTGTCCTGTCACTAGTCAAATTTGACTGGACACCTATGACTATATTACTGTAGGAACATTTTATGGTTTTCCCCATCTCATAGAAATTATTAGAAACAATCACCTTTTTGAATGTGGCTATTCTTCCTCAAATACACTTTTCCATATATCTTGGATGGACTGGAAAAACTTAATGCTAGGCAGACTTCTCTTCAGATGACTCTTTTGCCATTTTTGTAGCTCTCTGCATTCTTTCTGAAGTTTAGATCACAGACCTAGGGACTGTTTTCTGGTATATACCTTTTAGTAACATCTGCAGCAGTAACACCACTTGCTTGCGTATCCTAGAACTATCACCCCTGTTAATCATTGCCTTGCAAAAGAACTTCACATGCAATTGCTTTCCCATCACAACTGTTTTCCTCACGTATTTCTGATTAAGTGCTTTCTAGGAACAAACTTCCATCAAGTCAGTCTGACCTACCTATTGACCTGGGTAGCCCACCAGGCTGAAGAGTTATCACCTTCATTTTTAAGTGAGCAGATTTTGTTTCTTAAAACAGTGAGAGTCAGCTTAAGAGCTTACCACCACTGAAAGAACTTCTCCTTCCTCCTCCTTGGTTGCACACCCTCACTGAACAGCCTCTAAGGCCCATCTGTTTGCCTGGTATGCCAGTTCAATTCACAAAAACCTTGCAAAACTGTTTCTTACTTGGGTCCACTCATTTTTTCATCTTTTCATGGTTGCAAGCCTTCATTTAGGGTCTCTCCTTGGGGAATATAAAAGATGGGTTCAAGTTCTCTTTAGGCTGGGACCCTTATGCTGAGTGAGCACCCTTAGCCTGAAGCTAGCAAAAATGAAAAGACACCAAATATTATAGGGAGTGTGATAATCTCCATGGCATCATCATGACAAGGCTAATTCTGTTTTGACAGGCATGAGTGACAGCTCTGCCACTGACGCCAAGAAGATTAAACTGAATGATGATTCAGATGAGTCAAATCTGTTTAATTTGTGTTTATAAACAAAGATAACAATTTCCTCTTGAATTTCCACAAGAAGTGAATGTGCTATTTCTCATGAAATTTTAGGGTTGGTCTTGAAGTTGGGTCCATATTGTTCAATTCAAAAGACACCCAGCATGAAAAATCACTTGTCCAAACCAGTCCAATGTCTAACATGAGTCAGTCACCTGTACTCTTGATATACAGTGAAGAGAACAGGATTTTCCAGGATGCAACTCATCTCATATGGTAGATGCCTTAAAAAAATTCATATGGACCATTCTAGAAACACTCGTGTCCTTCCACTGACTATAAAGGGAATGTACATGGCTAGGTCAGATGTTGGTATCTACACTGGAAAGGAATCTCATCTTCATTGACTTGAATGGAGTCTGGACTAGAGCTTAAGAAAGAGAATATCATGCCACCAAGGGACATAAGCATTTAATTTTAAAAAAGAATTTCAAATTTATAGCCCAAATGGCTAAGATTTTTGGTTGGGTAGCCATTTTTGCTGGAAACATTGAAATTCAGCAGCTGCTGCATACTGAAGTAAAAGAAAAATATGACAAGGGAAAAATTCCTGCTGAAATTTTACCTTTCAAAGCAACTAAAATCAGAAGACTTTAAAAGTGCTCTGAGTAATCAGAGTATAGAGAATAATGAAGAGGAGGGAGTTTAAGGCAAGCTAGTACAGCTGAAGCTGAACTTCAGAGACAGATCGCCTACTTAAGATTACAGCACACAGCATGTTCCAGTGACTTTCTGACACTTCATCTATCTTACTGTACGAACTGCTTCCAGCAGCAAATCTATCCTTCTAAAACTCCCACTTCTGTCTCTACTTGTCTTTCACATCCCTCCCCATTTGATGCCTTCAAAACTCTCAAGAGTACTTCAGGAAACAAAGTCCACCTGAGCAACTGGCAGACATTCTGGTTATCTGGATTTTAACACCAAAATACAGCATTATTGTGGATCAGTGCATGTCTGATCAGATTGGTTTTTTGTCTCAGTTCCACTTGCGCATGGCAAACTTTCCCGGTAGTATCCTGAAAAAAATAGACATTTTATTTTGTTGAAACAGTGAAATGCATTACTGCCAAAGTCTTACGTAAACTGCTTTTAAGAACAATGCAACTGCATTAAGAAAAATGTGAACGGGACTATAGATATTAGGTAATAATTCATTATCAGCATGCCCACTTCCTGGAATATGAAGGTTTCCTTTCACAATATACACCCTAAATATGCTATGATAAAGTATATATATATATATATTTTTTTTTTACTTTAAACTACTGGAAAAGGCAAAAAGGAGCTGCCTATCAAAAGGGATATCAAATACCTTGGCTGATATATGGGTTTGGTTGTTGAGAGGAAGTAAAGAGACGAGCTTTTCAACACTTGCAACCCCTCTGTCTTCATCCTGGACTCTGGTACAAGTCACTAGACTTGGCTTGCTTGGTCTTAGACTGCTGAAACCAACACAACTGATCACTACTGAATGACCTGCTACCTCCCTAAAACATGGTAGGCTACTACTATTTTTTTTCATGAAAGGTAAAAATCCTACACAAACTGTTGTTTACATGTAGGAGTTGATGCCCATAGTGAGTAAGTTTCATGAAGGAAGATTGAAACAGTTTAATATATTTCCTAGGAAATATAAGACACTGACAATTTTCAGGGTACATTAATTATGGTCCTATAGATTTTATCATAGCCTCTGTCTCCCAGCAGATTTCAGTATATAACATTGTTTCTAATTTTGAAGGCTACCTTTAGGTATAATGAGCTATTTCCCCAAGGACTGACTGAATGTTTTCCTTAAAAGACAGTTAAAAAAACATACTTAGTAGAAATGAGTGCAATGGAAAATCCTAGTTCTATCTGAACTCCACATAGTTTCCTCTGCTACAATCAGCATCCAAGAAGCTAGAACAGACCATCGTAAATTTAGGTCTGACTGATAAAACAGACAATACAAGAAATTCAGAGTCTCCTCTGGCTTCTGCTGGCATAGAGGAGACTTGATGACTACTTTTCCACTAAATTCCCTCAGCTTCTTCACTCAGATTTTCCTAGGCAGATACTAAGAATGAGCTAAAAGCAGCAGTTTTTATCATAAAAAGCTACCTGTAAAGCGAATGTTTGTACAATGCTTCTGTTCGAACACAGCAAATCTTACAACAAAATGCAATATATTTATAACTTTCTTCCTACAAATTATCATTATGATAGAATACAGAAATAGTTTTTCATATTTTCTAACTAGCACACAACTTGTGCTATGCCATAATTCAGTTCTCAAACTGGTTTCTGTCCTTTTCAAAACTGTAGCATTTTTAAACTGCTCAAACATTTTCTTTCTGTAATGAATTCTCAGACATGCCTGAGCAATGGTTTAAGAAGTTGGGGGGAGATTTCTGAACATCAGAGATATGATTAATTGAACAAATGGTACCAATTATGTTATGTCTGTCTTTAGTCTAACCTAACATATGAAACACTTGTATGCAGCAAAATCCTGAATACCTGCATCAGCCAAAAGAATTTGGCTATATCTGAAAAATGAGGTTTTCCTTCCTGTAGACAAAATGAATCTGCTTGTTTAGGCTACAAAGGTGAGAAAGAATGGAAAGATGAAATAGCACATACATTCCTGGTGCCTGAGAAAAGAAAGTTTGGCATAGCACTGTGCTGCATAACCTGGCAAATAGAGTTTTACTTGACAAAACTAGGAATGTATTTAATATGTTAAAGGAATCCATGAGTTTGTTCTATTCACGTTTCTTTAAATCTTTTCCAAAGTTAGTCTATATTGAAATAGCTTCAGTATAAAGTAAAAACAAGATATCATAAAATTCACACATTCTTAATATATTATCATTATAATAATATTGATAATGAGTCACTGTAAACAAGATTAAACCCTCAGTGTGCTATGTACAATTATAGTCAAGATAGCATCTCATCCAGAGACCTTACTGGAAGAGCATGAGAAAAGTGAGATTAGAGACCAGACGGATTCTAGGAAGTAGTGTGAAGAGCTAAACTGTCACCAGTGTCTGAGGAAATGCAACAAAACCAAGCCTGAACAAGGTACTTTTGCAGAGTCCCAAGTCATAGTGCCTCAGCCATTTCACATTTCTTCAAGAATCCAGAAACAAGGAACCCAGGGAAACTAAATGCAGTGTAGGAAATGCCCCAAGTGGAGAACAGTTAGACACTAGGAGAGCACACGGGGAAACACCACACGTGCTTGCGAGCTCTCGCTACTTTCATGTGCAGAGGGAAACATGGGCTAGACAGACCTAATTCCAAAGTTCAAAATAACAAAGAAAAACCATGCAAGTTAATGGCATTTGAAATGATCTATTGGTTTCCCTGCAGCCAGTGTAAATCATGCAGGTTGGGTGTTAAAGATAACCTCAGTGCTTTTCCAGAAAAAAAAAATGGTGATCCTGCAAACTGTTGAACATGCAAATGGGAACACTTGTGCGACACCCGCTGCTCCGCATCTGTGAAGGACACTAGTAAAGCTCATTGTGTGAGGAAAGTTATAAATATCCTTTCAAATTGACAGCACAGGAGAAAAAGGTGATGCTCTTCAAATGAAACTGATCAAATAAACATTGTCCTCTGCTTCAGAGTTAAGTGTTTATGAAATGCTTGGTGACGGCATGCTTAGAGCAGACCTGCCACAATGACGTCTCTAACTATAACGAGCTATGAGCATCGCAAGGGCAATAGAGAGGGCTGCCCACCCCTCGTGCCTAAATGTGGGCTTAATCCTGCCCAAGTGCCCAGCTCACACCCTCCTGCCCGCTGTCACCATCACGGCTGCCCTCTGGTCAGAGAGCGGCAGGGACCCTGGGGGTCTGTAGCGAGTGAAGGTATCTAGGGGTACGCTGCCCTTTGTAGCAAGGGCTTTGGGAGCTCAGGGATTGCCAGGATTACATCTAGGCATTGATGCCATGCCCTACAGCCAGGAAAGCAATTTAAAACAGTCTAAGTAGTAGGCTACTCCATAGTAACCAACATATTCATTCCATCAACAAGAAAATCAGAGCTTTTATATTTGAGTAACACAAATGAACTGATGTGCGCAGAGGAACTGAAGTTAAATTAGAGGGAAATAATGCATTGCTTAAAACAAAATTAATTTATTTCTCAAACATCTAGTAAAACTTGAAGTGTGCTAGCTGCCAAAAAAAGTTTTATTTATCCTCTAACATTTTCAAAACAAGGACATTTTCTTAAATGATAACATTTTAAGTAAAATATTGCAGCATCATTGGAATGATAAATACACATTGACAAGTAACAATATATTTGAACTGAAAGCAATGCATCTGTCTACAAATTACTAGGTATTATGGTAAAATACAACCAGGCATATTTAAATAATTAGTTTCAATACCTTGCACGATATGAAACATTTATTCTTACCACTATAAAATTATCAAAGGTATTTAAATATAACTACTATAAGGACTACATTCTACTGTCTAGAATAATCCCTTTAGATAAGTTTTTCCTGTAAGTCAGGTGCAGATGTGCATATACACTTATTTTAATAATACGTTTAATTTAATTCTATATGCAGCCATGTAAAAATCACTGTGTATTTGACCAGACTGCTACAAAGTTTGCTGCAGTTTGAGCCACAGCATATCCTTCATACATAAACAGCTTTGACTCATGCGCTAAGAGCAAAAGCAGCTATAAGCTCACCTGGCTTCTAATCAAAGCTTTTAAAAAGTAGTATTTCTTCCCCTTTCAAAGTGTTCTTACCTCTTCCTTTGTCTTTTTTGAAATGACTCTTAGCCAGTCTCCAATCATGCTGAGGACAGCTGCAAAGTAAGCAAGCCCAACAAGGATCCAGAACCACACCACTGGCTTATAAAAATCTAGGTACTCAATATCTGATCCCCCTGAAAAACACCACAGTTAAAATTAAAACAGACTTAATAGTTAAGTGCAAAACTGTTTTTAAATTACTGTTTTTCCTTAAAAAAAGTTTCTTACAACTTCTTGTATTTTCTTACCCACGCAAAAATGCACAACAAAACATTTTGTTGAATTTGAATAAACAATGATCTAAATTAATCCACTCTTGAAAACACAATTTTGAGTATGCAGATTGCAGACAGTGATTGTTAATCATCAATAATAATTAAAAAATGAACACAGATGAACAAATTGTTTCTGATTTATCATTATTTAAGGCAGAGGTCATTGAGGATAGCTTGAATGAAAGGACTTCCCACTTGCTCCAAATAACAATGCTGTACCAAATTTTAAGTCTTGCTCTGGAATATGTAAGGTGTTCATATCCTGAGAAACCTGGTTTTGCAAGGACTTTGCAACACATCTCAATACTTACATGAATCCTTTAGCCCTAGTAAAGGAGAATAGCAGCTGCATTAACAAACATTATCATCTCCATTTTGCAGAGGAGGAAATCAGGGTGCAGGGATTTGAGCTGAACTGATCATACTCAAAAAAAGGCAGATAAAATAGATGTTAGCTGAAGGCAGCTTTTTTGAATCCCATTGCAGTAAGCACCAGTCACTTCATTCCTTCCAGGGTTAAAGTAAAAAAGGATAAATTTCCGAGATGTCTGTAACAGAGCTTTCAGGTACAATGCAGCTACAGAGAATAGATGCCTTATTTCCACACAAAAACCAAAAGTCATGTTCATCCCGAGCTCTTGACAACACAAAATAACCCACATTTCACATCTTGCAGTACAATAAAACAGAAGCCTTAAACTTGCAATTCAGCTGTGTTACAACAAAATCAGGCTCCTAGTTTGGGTTGCTGCAAGTAGAAGTTTGATATGAGTATCTACCCACAATTGACGAGACCCTACAGTAAAACCTTTTCAGGCACGTTAAAGTAGTCTGTACAGGTACATAATATGTTGCTTTATGTACCTGTATATTGAAGAAGTCAAAGGAAAATTGGCCCCAAAATATCAAGCACCTTGTTATAGAACAAGATTAGCTCTGCAAGAGTAATGTTTTTTTCCTAAACTGTTACTATCTAATCATCACAGAGATTACATGCAAATAAAAGAATTTTACTGATGATTATCTTTGTATGGAAGCCCTCAGACAGAAATTTTGTTATTCACATGCCAATAAGCCTTTTCATCAATAAAATTTGTTGAGTTGTAGTGATTTACTCAACTATCCAAGCGATGAATCCATATTGCAAAAATGGATATACTGTGACACCTGCACAGTCACAAGTAAGGTAGAGGACAGGGTTCTGTCTGGAACAGAAGACAGCCACCTAAAGGGCTGAGTTTGTCACAGCCCAAGACAAACAAGGTATCAGAAATGAAGCAATTTGTTAACATCATCCAGCTCACATCAATCCAGCAAAACAGGATTTTAGGGATTATTTGCCCAAAATTTATTGTCATTCAAATGAATGGTTGATTACCACCATGCCTTTGCTCTGTCAGCAACTAGTAATGAACCATGCTCATTGGTTCACCTTCTTCTCCAGCCGTTCATACAAGGCACAAGAAAGTATCATAAAGCATCCACTCAGTTGCTTTCTAATTTTTGGTGTGTTAAGTTTATAAACTGAAACAGGACCCTAAATCTGCCAGTCTTCAGGGAGCATTTCCTTTGCAATTTATACCTAATTTGTTTACAGCAAGGTTAATTACCAGGGCAGGAGTCAGGACACATGCATAGTCAATCAAGAGTTTTCTTTACTGTCTGGCCAGGAGATGGCTCCATCTAGCCATGCCCAAAGGAGTTCAATTGTCCTGAAGTTAGGAGTTGAGCTTTCCTAAAGTTAGAAAGGGACAGTCAACCACCCTCTAGGAAAAGGCTTAACAGCTAAAATCTTTATTGGCTGTTGAGTTTCTGAATTTCAAGGCCTCCTTGGGTGAAGTCTCAATTTAATGGAATACCAGGGAGAGAGAGACATATCTAAGGATGTTTGTCCTGAGATAACTACTGTCTCCTGGGAGAAACTGGCTTAAACATTGGAGTGCTACAATGCAGTTACCTGGGAAAGTATTCAAATACAATTTCACAGGTAGGAAAATATGATCAAAAGTCAACTGTACTGAATTTAAAGTAAATGAAATTAATTTACTGCTGATTTACAATTCACATAAATGGGTATGAATGTATTTGGGTATGAGTATGCATAGGTAAATGTATTTGTACTGAAGTATACAAGATAATTCATCTATTGATTTTACTGGTAACGTAAAAAGCATACCAACATGATACATTTGCATGGGTTTTTCATAGCATAAACTTAATAATGCTATCACCTTTCTTTTGCAAAGCAGATCATTTTATTTAGCCCCTTAAGAAACAAAATGCTGAGAGGGCAGAAGCTGAATTTTGTTGTTTGCTTGGCAAAACCAATTTTGTGGCCCAAGGGACAAACTTTTTCCCAACTTTGTTTGGCCTCTACCTGAAATAGGTTACAACCACAATAAAGAAGAAATATCTCTCTCAACTGGAGTGTACTTACTCTTTAACCAGAAATCTCACTGCCGTAATCTTTTACCAAAGGCAGCCATAGTTTATTGCCAAGATGTTTGGAGGTAATTATTTAATCTGAAGTCCATTGAAGTCTGTGAGAAATCAAGAGGTTTTTCCATCCATCTTCATCATAGACTATTGTATTGCTGCTGCCACCATTCTTACATCTGCCAAACAACTTTTAAATCATTTGGGATTTTCAACACTTTGGAAGGCATAGGTTGTTTTATGGGCCAAACGTATTCCTTACTGAGGTGAAAAATCTCTGCTTTAGTGAAGGATGGCATTAGAGAAGGTTTCAGGGGTGCATTAGGACAGATTCTGGTTCTCAGATAAGGGATCAGGCTTTCAAGCATATGTATTTTTTATTTAATTACAAAAACCAAGTACATTTTCAGTAAATAATTTTCTTTATTGTTGCCACTCTTTTCCCCATTCTTTCTACAGCTAACTGACTCTAAATAGAAATGATCATTTCTGTAAAGTTGTCTGGTTTTGTTTCCATTTTTGCTTCGAAAGTAGAAGCAGAGCATAGAAAGTGCTATTGGCATTGAGTATCTTAATTTCATACGAGCACAGATTTCTGGGTTATTTGGCCCTTCAAACCAGGAAATGTCTTTTTTTTTATTTTATCAGCAGCACAAATTATTCTGAGTATAGAAAGGTGATTAAATCCAAACACAGTTTTATTTGCAGTATAATGAGTAACTGTCCATAATCCATAACTGTTGTGACCAACCTGACGAAGAGGCTTATCCAGAAACATCTTTTGTCCCACTCCAAAGAAATATGGAGGTTCAGCCCTGCAACTTGAAAGGAATTACCTCTGAGGACTGCAAAAAGGGATGGAGGAAGGCTAGCTGCTGCGGAGACAGGGAAAAGCAGCATGCTTGGGACAAGATAACATTGCACTGTCTGTGAGAGAGAAGGTAAGTAGGCTACACGAGTTACTTGATGCCACTCAGTGGCAAATGGAGAGCTACTTCAGAATACAAAGCACAGCTGTAAAACACTCCTCACGCACCGTCCTATACAGAAATCAAGCAAGACAGAGCATGCTGACTTAAGCTGAAAGCAGGCTGCATGGTTCACACCAGACAGCCCCTCTTATGGACGTGAAGTCCTGAGGTGGCAAAGAGCACTTCCAAATGCCAAAAGAAGGCACAAAGCCCGCAGGAGAGCACACAGCTCTCTTACGGGATGCTCGACATGCACCTCTCGCTCGGCATGATGGCAATTTCTTTCTGTAGAGGTCTTTCTGCTGGGTAAGTAATATCACACAGTGAGAGCAGATCAACTTGGCTGCTCTGACACCAGGTGAAGCGTTCCAGTTCAGTGACATTAAAGGAGACTAAAATATCTCAGTACTTCACAAACTGGGTCTCAGGCCAAGCGATACAGTGTAGACCCAGCTATCTGTATTAGTGGCAACACACCAAATTTAATTGCAGACCAAAACAGTAAAGCAGTAAGAAGCTAAAAAAAAAAAAATAATCAGAGCTCAAACAAAGAAGAACCCCAACAAAACCCAAACAATCAAAGAAAACTAAGAGAGTTAGAATAAATTTTTAAAGTGAGACATGCAAAACTCCGATCTGTTGAATTGGACTGATTGCAGCGTAACCTTATATAATCATTATGCCCCGCTGTGAAACAGACTACTGATGTGCTATTTATATTTCTGACCTCTACTTAATTCAGTCAAGTTTTGGGCATCTCATCTAATTTAGATTTGAAACCTTTTAGATTGACTCCCTTAGAAATATTTGACTATACCTTCCAATCCACACTGCAGTTGAAGGATTTATCTGTACATATGAACGTTGTCAGGTCAGACATATATACACGTGTACCTCAGTGCTAACTTTAGTACCCAATAATGTCTTTCATTATGCTAAAAAAATGACACATTTGGCATTAAAAGATCTTTTTCTTATCTCTTTCACAGATTATTCATAATATTGGCTGGATTTTCTTCTGTCATATTAAAGTCTACAGTTTCTCTTTAAAACATGGGAGGGGATGTTTGACTATGTCCTAATTTTCACAAGACAGTGCAGGCTGTAGTACAATCTCTTTTTTTTGTGAAAGTCTACAACAATAAACTTTCTTCAGTTATAAAAAATACTTATTTCCCTACAAAAATAAAAAAAATTCAATCCCTCCAAAAACTAGAAAAATAAAACCATTTCATAAGACAGAGAAACATTGTTTGTTTTGGGGAATACCATTCATATATTTTCTTGAACATGCACTACTCCTTGCATGCACCTTGAGCGATCAGTCTTATGTTTGCATTAAGGCTTCTCTTGCTGGTGGAAGTCTCAGCTGAAGCTTCCATAGGGTCCAAACAGCAACCTAGATTCTGAGTACAAATGGGATGTTTTGTCATTGTAGTTTCTGGGAACAGAGTACTTGGTCTCCAGTACAAGTGAGAAGGAACTTGTAGTAAAATTCCGGAGAACTCTACAAGAATTTCTACTATGCCAATCTGCACTACAGCCTTTAACCCCATTACGTTCCTAAATCCCAAGTTCTCTTGGCACCTTTTTGGCACAGCTATTCAGAAACACTCTCTCCATTACCTACTAAGAGTTCTTCAAAGTTTCTCTTCAGCTCTTACCTGCAACTGTGCCAGAAAGCAGCAAGTTCCATGTTAGCGAAAAATGACAGATATTGTAAGAAATTTTTCTTTTAACCCCTATACACCTGTTATCACAACCACAACATTTGTATGTAGGGCTTGCAAACTTAGGGTTTTTTTCTTCTGGGATGACAGTTCCCAGAAAAAAAAAAAATTACCAGACTATTTAGAACTTTTCAAATATTTAGGAATTTTGGATTTTTGAGGGAGCTTTATGAGCCAAAACTGACACATAATCATGAAATATCCCATGGCCCTCCAATACGCTACAAGAATTGCCAATTTTATTTGTATTGCTAAAAGAGTTCACTTCACTATAAATGCAAATTACAGTATCACTGCTCACCACTCTGCTTTAGATCGGGGGGGAACCAACCAAAAAACAGAAAAAAATAAGTTAATGCCAGCGTGAGCTTTCTTCCAAATGCATCACCATCTAGGCAATAAGTGGACTGAAGTGTCATTCTGCCTGCTGCATGCCTCATGCACCATGACAAGTCAGAACGGAGAACACCACGTTCTAGAGCCACAATTTCAGATGCAATACTCCTATTCATTCTATCATGACATTCTCCCCTACAGCCTTGTACAGCATGACATGCCTTAACTCTACGTGCTTGTTTCGCCTCTGTTTATGGGACTCTGCTTTCCCGAACTTCAAGGAGAGAGTGTTCTAGATGAAGCTTATCACAAAAATATCAATAGCCCTTAGCGTCTGCGTGGTAGTTATGACTTACCTAAAAGAAAAATATGCAAACCAGAAAAATCATAAAGACAACTTACTAATTCATTAGCATGCAAAAGATTCTGCATACTTCCTCAAAACTAATACGGAAGCCTAGCCCTTAAGACAAATTTTATCAGCTCTATTGAGAACATGCAATGTCAGTTTTCTTCAAATAGCTCGGTATTTATGCACACTGATGACTAAGCTTCCACAATGCAAACCACAGTCAGTTAATACCTTACCTATTTTTCAGAATTTTTATTTAACTAGACAATTATGTACTGGAACGACAAGAAAACAAATGGATCTTTTTGAAAAATCCTACAAGTCATCTGCCATAAACTGAGTATGTTAGTCCACACAAAGATGATCATATCATCAACTGAAAATATTTTATCTGTGACAAAATATAGTTCAGTGGCAATGTTAACCTCCCAGTTATGATGGAGATGGTCAACTAACCCTGTCCTCTTGAGCATCATCTCTGGAAGTACAATTCTCACACAGTGAAACTAAGTCAATAACATGTTACAGTACAAATGCAAGTGTTGTGGATGTTACTTTAAAAGAAAATAGAAAACATTCATGACATTTTTACATCGTGCATTTACAGTGGAACTTTAAAATAAAAAAAAAATAGATATGAAGTGAACCATAAAAGACCATAAGCTATAGAACAATGTAATTCAAGGACATTCTGTAGAAAGAGAAAGTGTTTCCTGGTAAAATTAAAAAACAGACATGATGTACGAACAAATTATATCGAGTGGTCTACAAATAGCAAAATCCATGGAAATTTATAATGACAGCAATGATGAATGTACTTGGTGTTCTAGTTAGAGCCAAGTGGGCCATTTCACATAATGTTTTACAGTAAATATAACCAGGCCATTATATACTATTATTTTTATTCCCTGACATACATGTATCCCTCAAGAATGAAAGTCTAAAACACCCAGACTCTTGGCTTGGAAACAGCATATTTTATTTAGTTCTAATTAAAATCCGACCAGAATCACAAATTCCTGAAGACAAAATGGAAATAAGAAAAACAATATGGGAAAGGAAAAGGGAAAGGGAGAAATCAGTGAGACATATTCAAAAGAAATATAGAAACATCACAAAAAAACTACGTAAAAGTCCTAATAAATTTCATTTGTCATTTTACAGCCCAGTTCCATATAAGAATCTTTGGCAACTTCTCACTTGGCGTTCATTTTTTAAGCAGCTTGCATAACTTAGTGCCTTCAACACTAACTAAATTTCCCCCATTTTACCCAAATCATTTATGAATCTGCCAAATAGTTTAGACACTTCAGATGTCTCAGACTTCACCGACCTAAAAATCCCTCCACTTTTGGCAGTGACAAGACCAGTCACATTCC
This sequence comes from Aramus guarauna, assembly GCA_013400195.1. Lineage (NCBI taxonomy): Eukaryota > Metazoa > Chordata > Aves > Gruiformes > Aramidae > Aramus > Aramus guarauna. The sequence goes on from VXBL01007437.1 coordinate 2,838,609, forward strand.
TGCCATCAAGGCAAACTTAGGCAGGCCTGCAAGTCACTTGGAGGAGCTACCCAACCTGAGACCCTTACATTGGTGCACTTGGACTCCTGCAACAGCCGTGGCTACCGATGGGACACAGGAGGAGCCCATGCCATGTGGAAGTCTACTAGAAAGGCTTCCCTCCAGCAGGGTAGCTCATTGACAGCAGCCCAGCTCTGCTGTCCTTCTCAAGTACCTTTCTCAGCTACCGCTGCCTTAGAGTTCAGATGTGGGAGAGAGGCATCTCATGAAAGATAAAGATGATGGTGCTGCATCAGGAGAAGTGGGAGATCAGGCTGAAGAAAGCAAATTTTGGACTCAGAGCAGAAAGCTCTAATTTTCTAATCCTCACCTCAACACATCACTGACTCAGACAACATATACTTAATCTTATTCTGAGAAGTGGCCTAACACCTCTAACACCTTTTCAAGATAAAATCTGATGCAGAGAACTGGACCAAGATTTTTTTAGCTCAGTTTGTCAAAGTTGTTTGCAACTAATCCAAGTGAATTGAACCATAAAAGTTGAGACACATTATCTATAGGTTGTGCTAAACCTTCTCCTTACATTATAAAACACACACAAAGGCATACATAGCAAACAGAAGAAACAAAGCACAGAAGCAGGATCCAATAGCAATGGAGACATGTCAACGGCAGAAACAGAGCTCTGGAACAACACTTTGAAAGTAAGAGATGCACACAAAAACTATGTTGTATAACTTCACAATGTGAGACATTTTAAGTGATTCCACCTGGAAAAATATTCAGCAGACTAAAATACTGTATTAATTATTGCAATTCACTCAATCTGTAAGAACAAAAAAATCTACATAAAAATTAAGTAAAACATCTTTTAACAATGGACAAGGAAAAAAAATATGAAGTATGCAGAGACAGAGACCATGCATTTTGTTGTCCCACCTCCTCTCTCTAGCCTGCCACATGATCCAAGACAGGGGCTGGCCCCCTCACGTGCACAGACACAAGAATGATAAGGGGTAAAATTGGGAGAGGTACCACAACAGAGATGCGTCTGTCCCAAAACGATACAAAATGCAGAACATATATCACTGTGCAAAATACAAGATAAAGAGTTACGAGAAAGTCTTACCTGCAACATAGTCACCAAATCCAATAGTAGTTAAAGTGATAACCACAAAGTAAATAGCATCGAGCGTGCTCCAGCCTTCTATGTGCTTGAATATAACTGCAGGAAGAGCAACAAACAGCACGCAGCCAAACAGTATGAATATTATTGTTGAAATTATGCGAATCTTTGTCTGACTCACATTCCATTTCTGGAAAGGGAAGGGGAAAGAGAGGAAACCCATCGTTAATAGAACTGCACCACTGTACATAAACACCTATCACCCACAATGAGCACTACGTTGCTCAAGAGGACAGTGCGTTATAATTCTCAAACACACAGGAAATCAAAGCAGGGGTTTATTTTGAAAGGGTTTTCAGAGCAAACATGACTACCCTAGGAAACATTTGCTAGCAGGGAATACAGAGCAGCGCTGGATTCTTCATTGCAGCCAGGTTTGTGTAGAATTCATTAATATTAACAGCTGATCATGCTGAAGTTCTGAATGGGGGGCTAGATATTTGAGTGAGCTTCACGTAGTGCTTGCACCAGCGATGTCCCTACTTTTGTGCATCCACAGATAACTAAATGAAAAAAGGTGAATTTTAACAATACAGTTCTCTAATCAAGTAACTGGCAAAACAGAACCACAGAAATAAAGCTGGAAGGGACAGATCACCTCTTCCAAGTTTGCCTCAAGACAGAAACAACCCAACTAAGCCACTGCCAACACATTACTGGCCAGGCAATACGTGATCATGCTTAACTGTTCTTGTCATCAGAAAGTTTTCCTAATGCTTAACTTCCCTCTCATCTCCTTGAGTTTAAGTCTACTATTTATGAAAAAATGCAAGGCAAACAAAGAAATTGCCACTTTGCTCTTTCCAGCAAACTTTTACAGGGGTTTTCTTTCAGTCATATTCTTTAGACTAAATAATTTCTTTCAGTCTTTCTTCACCCATCCATTCTCATTGCTATCCCTTGGCTCCACCAACCATTCCACATTTCATTAGGTGTTGTACTCAAAACTAGATATTAAAAAAAAAAAAAAAATCACAAAATAGAATGGAAGGAGCCTTTCTTATGCTTTATCTATTTATTTACAGTCCTATTTATACCTCTAATTATGATGCACACGTTTTCACAGCAGTATGACATTAACCCATGTTATCTTATGAGCTGCTGGTGTTCTCAGAATATTTCTACAGAATGGCACCTAGACAACTGTCTCCTGACATGTAATTGCATATTTTACTATTCCAAAGAGTACTTTGAACTTGTCCTTCTTGAATTGAGTCCAATATACTCAGACTGCTTCTCAAAATTTTCAAGATAATTTTGAATTCTATTTCTGTCCTCCAACTTTTAGTTCTCTCCACCTTGAGATAATTTGTAGATTTAACAAAGTCCTTTGTCTGTTGTGTAAACTATTAATGAAATTTAATAGTAAGAAAGCTAGAACAGTCCACCGCAAAGTGCCATTTGACATGCCCTGCCAGTTTGACAGCTTTCCTCTCAGTACCATTTTCCATCCATCCAAAGCATGTCGGTTCAACTTAAGCAAGGGATTGCACAAAATGGGAAACTTTCACAAAAGGAGACAAAAATGAAATCAGATTGTTCATGATACACGTTCTCTTGTATTTAAGTTTAGTGCCAATAGAAACTACGATTTTACAGTCAGCAGCTTTTGTAACCCACATCACAGTAGTGGTTTGGGTTATGGCAACGTGAAATTCCCTGCGCTGACCCATCAGTGTCTCCCAGTTCTTTTGGAGAACTAGTAAACAGAACAAGGGAGTGTTCCAGACTGCAACAGATCAGTGCTTTCATTCCGATATTGCCAAACGGGAGCAAGATGCTGCTTTTTATCTTGGGGCATTCTTGTTGCAGGGATACATCCATTAGGAAAAAAGGAAAACCATTATCCCTACGAGCAACAGGCTAACACACACACAAATTAGACTCAAATCTTCTGTATTTTAAGCAAAAAGTAAATACAGTTATAAAAAAAACAGAAAGGATAAAATAAAGTGTTCTTATGGAATGTTCTTGCCTCTTTTAGACAAATCTCAATTGAAATGGATGTTATTCACCAGTACCTTTTCTGGACTTGAACTGATGTTTCACAGTCAAAAATACCTGCTTTTTCTTAAAAAGCTTTCAAGCTTGTTTTTACCTATTGCACAAGACTACTCAGCACAGCCCCAGTTTGCTTGGCTTCAAAAATAAAGCCATGGCAGACCCTTTCTTTATAGAAGAGAATGTCTGGCATGCAAGACTAGGGCTTGCTGCAGAAAAATAATCCTTCTAACACTTGCAGTGCTAAGATGTAAACAGCTACAAAGTCAGGGTGCTTACTAAGTATCCACTGGATATGACATATTCTACACATCAAAAGACAAATGGTATTTTATACCTGTTTTGAACATTAGGTAAAAAACTTACAACATTTTATTAAAGGTTAGTAAAGCACCTAAATAATTGTATTAAGATTCATTTTACTATTTATTCCGGAGAACAAAAATCTCAGTAAATATGTTTTTAATAACTGCATTAGTAAGATACAACCTTTATAATGTTTCTCTGTGTGGGAGACTAAGTTAAGTAAATTAAGTTCCTCCACTAGAATTCAAGGCACTTGGTTGTTCAGGACTGGCTACGGCTGAACTTTATCAATACCTGCACAAGCTTCTAGTTTGACAGATCTCTTCCTCTACTGAAGCTGTGCCACTTTGCATGTGCAATTAGAGATTGGTAGCCAAAGAAAAATGAAGGGCATGAACCTCTAGGCTGTGCTAAGCAGTTCAGCAGATGTGGAAAATACCTTAAATTGCAAAACATCTTGCAGCGTAATGAGGAGACCACAAAGAGGAATCCAATGTCAGGGAAGCAGCAACAGGCTCTGTACCAGTCAGGCTGACCTGCTTCTGTGAATGCCCAAAGCTTTAGGCACCTACAGACCTGTAAATCTGGAAACCTAGGTGCCTACAGACTGTAAGTATCTCCTCAGGTACAATGGCATCTGATTAGAGATTTTAAGAATTGCTATTTTAGACTCAGACACCAAACATCATCTGTGACTCAACTCAAAGCAGTAGCAATAATTTCCACATTTACCCCTACAGCTCCACTCTTCCATCTCTGAGTCACTGATTTCCTACCACAATGTATATGAAAACCTTTAAAGGTAAGCATCACAGCAAACTTAAGAGTATTATAAGGGCAAAGCAAAAATAGAATGTTTTGGATCATGTTCCTCTTCCCAACCACAATGATTGTAGAAAATGTCGGGCTTCATCCAATTCTCAATTTGAAGTGTTCAATAACATCTGGTTACAATGATGAGCTATACCCTGTTTTTCAGACTTTTCATTTCATTTGTTAACTTCAGAACAACGAGCAGCACAAAGAACAAACGAGGCAGCCAGCATACTCACAACAAAGGTATCTTCTACTTTGGCAATTCCTTTTCCAAAGATTGTCCCTAGTTGATCTCCAACACCAGCCAAGAGAAAACCAAACAGAGGAATTCCCAATAAGGCATAGATGATACAGAATATCTTTCCACCTTGTGTGCGTGGGGAGATGTTTCCAAAGCCTAAATTACAAACAACTTTAGATGTTTAAGATGTTACATATATTACATTACACATTTTAAAAGGACTGCAGAAACAGAACAGTAAAACTGGTCCTACCAGGTTAACCATATGACACAACAACAAAAAAATAAAATTAAAGTGTAGGTCATACAGTCCTCTCTCAGCTAAAATTAAACTGCTGTACAATTCACCAACTTCTTTTACATTGCATGTGGTACTTTGGATAAGAAAACTCTCTCGGAGAATTTTTTTTTTTTTTTTAAATAAATGTCAACATTTCTCAAGTACTACATGTAGTTAATACCAATTGGTTAAGCTACGCCTTAGCCTCTACTACCTGGAAACGTCTATTACTGGACTTGTAATTGGCAGGCTGCAGTACTTGTGAACAAAATACAATCTTCCTTCAGATACGCTGTTTCAAAGTGAAGCAGCCTGAAAAAACCAACCCCACACCTGAATGAGCAAAACAGGGGTTTCTAGCATAAGTGAAACTGCTTAGAGTCTTCGCTATTAACGGCTTTTATTCTTTCACTGTTGCAAACAGAGCTTAGAGAAACAGTTTACAGTTCAGGGCTCTGCCCATTTGCAAGTGGAAATCCCTTTGCCTTCACTGGCTTGTGCAGAAGAGCACCCTGATATGCCTGTGACACCTCGACTGCTGCTGGCCCGCTTAACACAGAGTAACTGGAATACAAAGAGCTCCGGCCCCAGCATCTGCCAAACATCCTAAGATGCATCTCCCAGGCACGGTATTTTAATGATTTGGCCAAGGTCACCTCGGCAGAACCCTACAGACATGTTTCATGAGCGTCAGTCCTCAGTGGTAATTCAAAAGTTTTTCTCCTCTAAAGGAGCACTCAATGTTTTGGGGGAGCAGTGGGGCAGCTGTAGTAACACCCCAACAGTTTTGACATGGTTTCACTTTCTAGTGCAATGTGCACTTTGAAGGAAAAAGACTTGTCTGGGGAAGGAAAAAAAAAAAAAAAGAGGGTCTTTTGTCAAGAACTGGCATATTTTCCATGGAAAAAATAAATAAAAGTCTTTTTTAAAAAGTTGGCTTTTTTGTAGGAAAAAATAGCTTGTAAATATAAAGCAAAATATTTTAGCAAGTAATTGGGAAATTTGTTTCTCAGTGTCTTATTTTTAAAAAAAATCCAATTTTCATGTGAAAAAGCTGATAGACAAATTTTATCAGCTCTATTGAGATCTTGCAATGTCAGCTTTCTTTTTAAAATAGCTTAGTATTTATGCACAATGATGACTGTAAGCTTTCATAATGCAAAACATTTAATGAATAGCTTACCTATTTATCAGAATTTTTATTTAACTATTTTGAGCATGTTGTTTTAACAAATATAGGTTTTTCGTTGTGAAAACTATTATCTTAATTTTTGGTTCTGCTCTCATGTAGGTAAACTACACCAAAGCTATGATGTCAAAGCTACTTTTTCCTTGCAGTACACAGGCAAAACTGCCCCTCAACTTCATTAAAATAAAAAGAAATTGCATTGGGAATATATTTGTCTCCTAGATATTTTGCCCTAATACCAGTTTCCAAATAGTAATCGTGCAAACAATAAATGCAATGTTGATAAAGTTCAGTTATATTAAAAAAAGTAAAAAAGTTGATATCAAAATTTTCCCCAAATCATGACTAATAAACCCCATCAAACTAAACTAAAATGACAAAATTACAGGAAATATCATCAATTACAGGTTGTGGAGTCCTCCAACTTTGTCAGTTTTCCCTGCACTAATATAATGAAAAAAAAGTCTGTCTCAGGCAAGTGGAATAAAGTCACAGCACCTTTAATCCAACCTAGTGTCCTTCCCTAACCCAGAGCCAGGGCTAGAATTACTGATTATTATAATTCAGGAAACTTCAGCTCTGCTGAGTTCACTCTGTTCCTTCACGCACCAAGTAGAAAAGACTCTTGAGTGTTAAAATAAAATTAGCTCATCACCAACCAAGAAGGGACAAAGATGTAAGCTACTCTGTTGTTGTAGGCATGCCTGTTTATGCATCAACAGGAGCTTGAATAGTTTCCAGGGTGTAATTCCTGTGGGGTCTTAATGCATTTCAGAATCAGGGGTCTAGATACACCAGATTTATAACACTTGTACTGGGGGGATTTGGAAATAGCTCTTTTTTGTTGTTGTTTAAGAACTGTATTCACTTGCTCTACAAAAGTGGTGTCTTATGACGGTGACAAAATACCAGCCCAGCGAAGCATATGCCAAGCAGGCAGTTTTGCTTGGTTAGCTTCATAAAGCAAACTGGCATTCTCTGTGCATCCCACAGCTATTACAGAGACTATTGCTGTTGCGGCGTACTTCTCATCTGCTGCTAATCAGCATGAGGACACGAAGTTCACGTTCAGCTCTATGTATTCTCTTCTCTAAATCAGAGTCATGTCTTGCTCGAGAAAAGGATGGTGCTTCATTTGACTTCTACCCTCACAAATTGTTGCTTTATCTTGAAAAAAGACGAGTGCTTCCTTCCTTAAGGGACAAAAAGGTCTTGTATTATTAATTATACTTTTTAAAAATCTCACGCATTGCTGGATAAGATAATACTCCAACAGGCAGTAGTTTCTCTCTGTCCAGATGCTCACTGCGCATAATACAAACCACGGTGCACCCATGATAGGACATGTGCTTTAGTGATCTACCAAGGGGTGTCCATCACCTATTGATCATATTTCCTACAGTCTCATGTTTCATAACAGTTGGCTGCTGTACACCACAGCCTACTTCGAGTTACACAAGTTGTCCTTACATCCTACTCTGTTTCTCCAGTGAAAAGCTAATCCATCATTTATGCAATGGGAGAGAAAATGTATTTATATTTCATATGGTTGATGTAATTCCTAAGGGTTTTCTCTCAGAAAAGTGTTATTCCTTTCTTTAAGGAAAAAAAAAAAATAAATCAGAATCCTACTGCTAGGTAAAACCAAAGGAAAACTTCGTTTTGGGCACCGCGCTTAGAGGCAGGCACAGCCACAGGAATGCCACCACATATCCCTGCGTACCACACAGCTCTTCTCCACACACAGGGCAGGAACGCCCAGCATCGCTGCAGCAGCTCCCTGGCACAGTGCTGTCACTTCAGAGGTCCCACTTCTGCTCCAGAGGCCAGCATAAAGTCTATCTACAACTGTCTTGCTCACTGAGAAACCTGGGGGAATCAGCCCCATCACACCACGCGCTCTGCCCCCTCTTCCTCCCAACTGGTTACCTAGAGGGCACGGGGACGGCACGGGGACGGCACACCCAGTAACCGTACGGGCACCCTCAGCGCCTCGGTTGCTCTTCACACCTTCAGCCTCTTCCTCTGGTTCTACTAAGCAGGTAGCTCCTAGAACCAGTCGGGTCCCCATTAAAACCATTACATTTGCTTTGCAACCTGGAAATAAACTAAGCACTTGATTTAAACTTGCTAAATTTATCAGAAAGTTTCCCTCAAAGAGCTTTTAACTAACGCTGCCTGCAGGGAACAGTACAGAGTACAAAATTTAACTTGCAGAATGGGATCGGTTTCACCCAAGATAACGTCAGTTCCATTTTCAGATTGTCCTTCCCCAATACACCCCTCTCACCTCACTTTCATAACCAGGAGCACGACTTGCCTCCCAGTTTCACCAAATCCCTTTCATGTCCTGCTAAATGTTTAGCATGCCTTTAATGCCCAAAGGACTTTGTGCATTTCAAATACGTTGCCTCTGACGAGCTGCTGTGGATAAGAAATGCTTTTTAGAAGTAGCTTCCAGTAACCTCTGAGTGAATTAAGAATAAAAAGCCATTGTAAATAGATTGTAACTAATTGCTCCATTCAACAGAATAATATATCCATGGTTTCAGCTCCAAAACCTTTAAAGCCTCCAAGATTCAAATCAGATTCAAAGAGAACCTCAGTCCCTTTGGTTAGCTAGAGAGAAGCAAGGATATACTAAATAAAAAAACCCAAACCAAGAGACTTTATAGGAATTAATTTTTTTTCATGTCTCTGCTTTTGACATATTTCTTTGAGGATGAAAATGTCTAATTTTTTCATCTGAAATAGATTTGCTATTAAATAGGAATTAGTAACTTTGATAACTACAAATACATTACTGCTTTTGAGGAAAAAAAAATGTTTGAAGTGTCAATATATAGTTGGTTTCCCCTCCCATGGCAACAATAGATTATATTGCAAATATGGAAAAGTTTGAAATGCCAGAGATTCTCATACAATTGACAAGACACACTTTTTCCAAATGAGATGCAAAACTGGCTTTGCATTCAAGCCTTCATAAAAAGGAAGAAAAAAACCCCAACAAACAACCCACAACTGATTTCTGGTTTAAGTAGAGAAAAAGATCCCTTTGCTTTCTAGTTAATTGGTATCTCGGTCTTTCAGAAAGCTCTTTTAGATCCACATTTTCAAAGCCCAGCTAGAAGAATAGAGACTTCAAATGAATATATTTCACAGAAAATTCCTAGACAAAATAGGGCATCTACTGAAACTAGATGGCTGCAATTAAGTATTTCTCATGTGAGAGATTATAGGTACTTTTGAGAGTTCTAGGTCTAGATTTTACTTGCAAAATTGACTGGAAAAGAGTGTCACCACTTATGATTCATTTATATCAAATAGCTCATGTGGGATTGAAAGGTTTGGGGAAGGTTTGAAATGTTTTCTTTCCAAACAAGAAAATGTAAATTCAAACACCAGTAAATGTTTTCTCACTGTTTTTGACGTACCTCAGATTACAGAAGACATCGTTCAGCAGGTAGCAGAGTGAAAGTCATACTGAAATAATATCACATATTTTGAGATATGAGAAACTACTCTCAGCTGTAGGTATGGATATGTGGGCAATTGATGAACCAGTTCACTGCTGAGAGATTAACAACTTGGTGAACACGCACACCCTTAATTACACAAAAAAGCATTACGGAAACTTGATACTGAGAAGACTCAGAGGAAAGGCTTAGCTCCCGGCTGCTGAATCCCACGAGGCCGGGGCCAGCTGAACTGGCTGCCGTGCCCAGGTCTTCAGCCACCGGACACTGCACGCAACTCTCGGCGGTATTGCCGTAGGTTCACATCCACCCGGACTATGCAGCTCAATTGCAGGGATTACCTTTTTCAAAGGGCATACATGTGTTTTGATACTGAATGTCAAACTGATTTTAAGAGATCAAAAGATATTTTCTCAAGGCCCCGAGGAGCTATCTGATGAAATCTTTATGAAAGGTACCTCACTGAATTTCTAGCAGCTAAGATGCTCTTTCCCTTTGGATTGCCATTTGAGTCAAGGAGACTAGCATTTAAATACAAGCCTGCCCATCAGTGCCAAGGCGAAGATATGCACTTATTCATAGATAGGATATCCCTTTCAGCATAAATCACGGTTTGGGCATCATCATTAAACAAAAAGGCAGTATATGTACCCATACTGGCTACCTGGAAATCTCTGCATACACTGCAGAAGTACTAGAACTTGCATGTTTGTGCTCACTGTGTGGCAACATCTGCATTTTTACACTGATTCCCTTTCCTTCCCTCTTCTTAACTGTCCTACACTCTAAAGTTTGAGATACTTGCATATAACTTGTCATATACATTTACAAATAAATATGTCATTGGGTTTTATGGCTTTGGTTAGTAGTACTATAAGAGCATTTTCAGTCTTCCATGTGACTTTCCTCCCAACATTGTTAAGTAAGTAGACAATTCCTATTCCCCTGTTTACAAACATGTACCTGAAGCATAGAGGGAGGGAAAGTCCAAAATTCTCTGTATCATTTAGGTCTAACTCACACCAGATCTGTGGCTGAGGACTCTGCAATCACATTACATTGACCCTTAACTAAAGAAAGTTCAGCATCTAAAGTCCTCAGAGAACCTCAGTCCACCTTGTTCGAGGCCACTCAGAAATCTGTTCTGAATATTTACAAAAATCTATGGATTCCCCATCTTTCAGGGCACACGCACATACACATATATTCCTGAACACAGTGCGAGAGAATTTGAAGGCTGAATAAGGAGAAAGACTATTTGCAAATCTGAACACTTGGAGAATCGAATATGAACATCCTTGCAGTGGAAGCACAACATCTCTGTGTCACATACATACATAAATTCTTTCACACACTGTACCTTATAGCCATTGCTCACATGCTGTTGCCTGTGGATCCCATTATGGGCATGCAGCTAACGCTCCTCGTCCAAGTTAGTTCTTCAATTTCAAAGTTAAATACTTCTCTGTACATGCAATTGATGAAACTGCCACACGACTCTTGCTTGAGGAAGTGCCTTGTGCAATAACAAAGAGGTGAAGGTGCCTCTGTTTCACACTGCGCTCTGCTGTGAAACTGAAAATTCCTGCTTTACAAAAGTTAGGCACGATTTCTCTACTAGTCACTACAGTTTCCAGAAGCCAATTCTCTTACTTGTTTTAGCGAATGATTTAGGAATGATGTTGTCACAAAGTATTGCTATTTACTTAATATCATTGCTCAACATTGCTCCCTTTGGTATTATCTGGATTCCAAGCTATAAAAGACTTTTAGCACCAATACACAATTCTGTCACAGAAACATCAACATACTTTTTTGAAGTTTATAAAGTTCTGGCTCAAGCCTGAAAAGAGACATTTTATTTAAAAAACCTTCTCAATTATCGTAAGATATAACTTCTCTTTTTCAACTATGAATAATAACAGGAAAACCTAGACTGACATTAATAAAATGTGTAATATTCAAGAATTGACAAGACAGAGGCTGATCTCCTTTCAGTGGTTTCTTTCCATCTGTGTTCTGTGGAAGCAGTAATCAAATCAATAAAACTTCTTTTAAAAGAACAAGCTATAAATATTCACAGAAAGTAAGTTTCCTTCAAGTCAAAGTGCTGTGCTGGAGAGGTGAAGGAGCACTGTGAAGAAAGTCTCTGTATGGATACAGAAGCCCTTGAAATATTTAATAACTCACATTCAGTTGCTAAGGCAATTTCTCAAGGAACTGGGTAATACTTGTTAAAAGGCTTTTAAAAGCTTCAGCATCAATTCAGATAGCTCTGCCTCCCAGTACAGGTTCTTCATTTCAGTCAGCTGTCACTTTGCCCAGTGAAGAGTAACTACTTCTCATCAGTAGTAGGACTTCTGTCCCTTTTACAGTTATTTCTTTTTTGTTGTTGTTATTGTTTGCATTTATTTTACCTCTAATTCTTATTCTAGCAAAATTGAATCAGCTCCAAAACCCAAAAACTCCCATTTGCTTTTTTCCTCTAAGTGAGATTACTCCATGGGAGCAAGACGCCTGGCTAACACAGCTAGCAAAGACATCATGGACTTTAAAGTAAAAAGATAATAGTGGACAATATCATGAAACTTTTACTACCCGCATTCTTATCAAGTGTAAATACGTATCAAATGTGACAAACTGACACTCATTCTGCACCAAAGCCATGAAAAATATCCAATACATCAACACAGGCGATCCACAGAAAAAACAAGAATTGTGAATTCAAACAATCTATGAACAATTTTTCATAGAACCATAGAATGGTTTGGGTTGGAACTAGATGATCTTTGAATTCCCTTCCAACCCCTTTGCCATGGGCAGGGACACCCTCCACTAGACCAGGTTGCCCAAAGCCCCATCCAACCTGGTCTTGAACACTTCCAGGGAGGGGGCATCCACAGCTTCTCTGGGCAACAGTATGACACTATGACTTTAATGGAGATCCAAAATATTTTTTTCTAGAGTTTGGGGGCTTTCTTTTAATACCTAAAATTTTTCTTCCCTACAAGAAATTGAAGAAACAGGTTTGCTTTTTGTTTACAAATAAAGCAATTCTTGGTGCTGGGTAAAGCAAGCTCTTGTTGGCCTCTCCATCCCACATACAAAGCAATGCACATGCTTTCCAGCAGAGTTAAAACATACCCTGGCTGTACCTGTTTCTGTCTTCCCTACAAATAATAAAATGTAGCAGAAGTGTTAGCAAATTAAGGTCTATGGTAGACTTACAGCAACAGACGAGAGGAACAGCTCAAGTACGTCAAGTCCCCAGCACGTTCCCTTTCTCTCAAGGAGCACTGCTATTCCCTGAGGTGAGGACATCCAGTTTCTCTTGCGAGACACGTTCTGTGCCAACACAGGTATTCTGTAAACGCACCCTGGTTTCAGTGAAGTCACAGATTTAAAACAAGAACCAAAAATCCCATAATTCTACAATCAGTAGACTCGGACCTCAGATCCTGTTAAGCTGATACAACTGGCCAAAACGAATGCAGGTACCTTGACCTATGAGGTAAGCTACAATTTTCTTTGGGGCTTTTTCTTCAGGCACCCTATTTCACCTTAAGAGACCTTTCATCAGGTCAGTGTTCAACAATGCAAATATTTTGCCTCATCAGGGTTTTTTCCCAGCATGTCCTATATCTGTTCTTGCTTATAAGCTAGCCGTACACAGCCCGTATATCCAGATCAGTTACCTTGAACCAGAGATAAGCAGAGACATTCTGGGGAAGAAAGAGCAGTCCAGGGCAGAAGGGAGGCAAGGAGGCTGCCAGGAAAAAGAACCTCCTTCTTTACACATATTTATCTAACTACACAATTGTTTAATCTTAGTAAGGCGGGTAGGAAGGAGGGCTCTTCAGAAGAACGTGCGTGTGTGTACATATAGATATGCACATGCACACAAACACATTATTTTGCACGTAATGTCAAATAGCTGAGTATTCTATTACTAAAATTAGCTCTTGACACAGTTAGTTCTAACATATACCAGCATGTTAAACAGGATTTCCTCAAAAGAGTTAAGGTAAAAAAAAAAAAACAAAACAAAAAACCACTACCAAGTTTCTAAAAGAAAAAGCTCTGAAGATTTTTATTCATAGTATTATCTTCAAGAAGAAAATTAGTTTTCTGTCAGTGGGGCTCACCATCAAGTATTTGAACATGTGAGGTCATTCTCCTATTTCTCATTTCTTTTTTTTTTTTCCCCCGGAACAATCTTTACAATTATGACTAACGTGGAAACTTAAAAACAGAAGAAAATGAACCACCATGCATAAATAACTTCTACTGACTTTACATTTTGGGTTCTAGCTACTTATGTGTTATCCTCCTGATTCAGCAAAGCGAGTTAACATGCTTAGGTTTAATAATGTTTAAATTTATCTCTATTGAAGTAACATTTAAATACCTGGAGGCATACTCATTCTGTCAGCATATACACCTGCAAAGATGAACAAACACATATACTTTGTCAAATGAAATTCTTACCAGATTTTCAATTGATTTTCAACACTGTCGTGATGTGGCAGAAATCAATCCTGGAAATCATGCTGTCACCAGCTCTTTAATTTCCCAGAATTTCACACTATATGTCAAAAAATCTTTTGTTATAGTGTCATTAACCAAGCGACTGAAGAAAGTGCAATTACAAGACTGCAAAAATATTTAAAATCCTTCAAAGGAGCAAGAATTAAATTTCTGCTTCCAGAGTTTTCAATTTTTAGTGACTTAAAACTAAGCAGGTGTGTGGGTTTTTCCTCTGCAGTGAGAGTGCTTCAGCAGAAGGCAGTGGAAGGTGAGCACTCTGTGGCTCACCAGCATCCTACCAGCCCTCAGGACAACTCTATGTCTTCACCCAAGCCACTTGCTGAGCTATCGCTCTGGAGAGTCTCACTTGATTTTTTGGCAAAGAGAGCAGTCTAAAGATGGGGATCTAGAGAAAAGAATAAAGGTAAGTTTCTCATAAGAGTTTGCGATTCTAACCAAAAATTCTTAACAGAGCAGTAATTGAATATACAATTGTCTCTCTGCGTGCTGTAAAGCCATTAAAAAGATTACTGTCAGGCAATGCAAAATAAATTCCAAAGTTTGGGCTTTAAGCACACTGAAATATTTGGGGTTTACATGCCCAGCTTGCTTTTGAAAGAAGCCAGTGTGATTCACAGTATACAGGAGTTTCAGCAAGTAGCAAAATCATGAGCAATAATTTCCTTTGCACTGTCCTTTTAAATACGTAGGCTATGAATTTTCTTTTACAAAGAGGAATCTTTTGGAAGTCTCTGATCACCTCACCTGCACATCGAAAAATAATTCAAAATGGGACAGAATACTTCATGAGACAGAGAATAGAGCTTTCAGCTAATGGTCTTAAGTTTATATAATTTGGCATTTCAGTTCACGGGGGGGGAGGGAAATTACTAAAACAACTATATATAGAAATTAGCCATGTGTAAAGATACGTCTCAAACATTATTTCACTTCTTCCCCTACTCTCCAAAGCCCTGAGCTGGAACATGAATAGCTGAGTTAGCTTAGACTAAGCCATCTGACCCTACAAACACAGCTCTGAGTCCTGCTTGGACGACGGGATACGTACAGTCTCCTGAAATCAGCTGTGACATACAGTCTCAGTAATACCAAGCACACCAACTAAGAGTAAAAAAAATATTTATTTATTAAACAAAAGGATTGCCAAAAGGACAATAACTTGAGAATCTGATGTCTAAAAGCTTCGATCATCAGCTCAAACATTTAGTGCTCCTCTCCATCGTGGCTGTGAGGCACAAGGCATGACCTGTCCCTTCCCTGGCCTGCCCAAAAGAGATTCCCCGACCTTGGACCCTTGTGGAGACTATCAGCCTGCTCTCCCATTTACATCTAAACGTCTTGAGGGCATTTCACACCCTGCAGGGCCAAGCCCCTTGGTTTCTCCACCCTTTAGTGTCTGACAGCCCACATTGAAGAAAACCATGACCTCAAGCAAACAATACCAGAAGCAAACAAGTCCAGGGTTGCATCACCACTGCCAAACAGTAAAATTGAGTCAGAAAAGGAAAGAGCATCACCTTTGGGGAGTGCTTATTGGTGTCTTTCAATATAAATAAAAGTTTTAGATTTAATGGATTCCTGTTTGATCTAGTTCCTACTTTGAACAAACATCTTCACTTGTATGCCAGTTTTAAAACACAGAAGTATCAATTTACTTTTTTTCTCCATCTCCCCTTTAAGTGTCACTACATCTTGTAAGAGCAACTGCTCGCTTTTCATCAAAAGCACGATCTCTTTGAACTGAAAGACAAGGAAAACCCTTTCCTGAATAAAATAGTATTGTTTCTCTTCCCATAAAACATGAAAGCATATAGAGATAGGAACAGCACAGCAGTTATGCAAGCTAAGGACAGTAAATCCTAATGGCTTTTAAATAAGACTATTCTTGCTATGAGAAGAGGACAATTGCATTAAAGTATACCCCATGCCCTTATTCAGCCTTAAAAACTAAACGAGTAAGATGGAGGTAAGAAGAGTAATAGCATTAATAGTATTTTAGCAGATAGCATACATTGATGTTAATTTTTCTATTGTTGTTATAGCATTCTGAAATGCATTGCAGAAGAGAACGTGTGTTAATTAGCCACAAAGATCACTACTACTCCATTACTACCAAAAATAAGCAAATAGTAGCTCAGACTCATCCTTAATTATAGGGAAAGTTTCATCAATGTTTTAGCTGCTTGTGAATTACGTATCAGTCACTCCACTTTGGCATAGCAAATACGCATAGAATTTAAAATTCCCTAGGCTACATTTCAGGAAAAATCCTGTATAGAGAAATAAATTTGCACTCATATTCTTAAAATGTATTTTACTCTTTCACACAGAAGATATTTGCCAGAAAACTTAGAAGGTTTGGGGTTTGGTTTTTTTTTTTTTACAAATATTTTGCAGCAACATTCATAAACTGTCTTTGAAGATCTGAACTGGTGTTAAGTGTAAGCATGTTTCCATTCCTTTGGGTTTTTAAGGCACTTACGACATTTACATATGCAGCTTTTGTTCACACAAATATTTACTAAGTTGTTGTTTGTAAGCATTTCCATCCTGAACAGATATTTGTTATTATTTCACATCCTATCCTGATGGGACAATGTGAAAACCCAGACAATAAGAGTCTAGGTTAATACAAGAGTATTACTCATCATACTTTCATCCACCCCCTCCAAAGGTTTCCACTTATATTTATATGATCCTGGGGGGGCTGGGGGGAAAATCACACAAACATACCTAGACTGCCTATGTTGAAGGGTTTATAAGAAGCCAAATGCTACAAGTTACTTTCTTCAATTTTTTTTTTGGCAAATAATAGCTAATTTTGCAGAAGCCTACATAACAATCACAAACAGAGAAAGCAAAAAAGATAAAAATGTGCGCTTTCCCCAATCCATATTATTTTCTTTACATTCAGCTTGAACAAGGAAATTAGAGTAGCTAGTTTGTGTCCAAATACGTAAACAAAATACATTGTCTCCTATTTAATTTAAATGGAGTTATCACAAAGATTACTACTCAAAACATTTTGTAACTCCAGCTGCTTTTGCTTACAGCATCTCATTTTTCTCAAGCAACCAGAATGGAACCTAGCTGGGACAGCAACTGGGAAAACAGTGAATGTTTTAAAAATCCCACTCAAAGCCTAAATTAATTTGTTTACGCTGCAATTGTCTGATTCTGCTGGACACTACTCATTCAAGAGAACACCATAGTCCTCTGATTATAACAATTAATTTTGCAGCAAGTAATTAAGCTATCATAAACTAAAGCCTAACAATTTTTATCTTGCTTTAACCAGGACTTCTTTTCTGGGACCAGAACTATTTATAAGAGCAATCTGTGTCAGTTTGGTATCTCACAGCTTCATCTGTCAACACAGAAGTGGAAAACAAATTGTTTGCTGCCATTTTGTTTTTTCATCACAGCTCTTTTTCTACTCTTGGTAGAAAAAGAACCATGGAATGAATTCTTTATGTTTACACACAAACAGACTCCAAATCGATGAAAGTTAAATTATCATATGCCTGTTCACATGCGCAAAGACTCAGTGGGATTCATTACTGAAAGAAGGGAATCAAGAGTGATCATGTACAAGTGTTACGGTATTTATCATCTGGCATTTTAAATTTTTCCAGACAAAAAAAAATATCTTTAGGCTCTCAAATGGCAACTAAGACACTAATGAAATCCCTACTGCATCCCAGGTGTTAAAGTTGAAGTCAAAAGAACTTATCCACCACATCTTTCCCCCCACCCACAAATAAGGCCACAAAATGAACAGCACGTGTTTCTGTGGGCCAACATACATTAGCTCCAATCAAAAGGATGAAACTCTGGGACTTAAGAGTTTTCCACACTGTAGTTCCTGAAATCAATCTAAAGTAGTACTTTAGTATTTAGAGCATAACAAAAGCGTGCTGCCACCATGCAAAAAAGGGGAACATCCCATACAGCAAGAAGTATAAGTGAATCACTAGCAATAAAGTTCTTCCGGATGGGACTGTTGGAAATTTAGGTTATTTGGTAGCTAAATACTACAGCGCTACATATATTAAAATTATGAATAATCAGACTAGAAATATTTTTTCTAAACAATTCTATGGTAATTGAATTTACACTTAGCTCTACAGTTCAGAAGGGTCAAAACAGATAAAAAGTTTTGAACAGAAAGAAATGCTTAATGGATGCCTACAGATGAAATTTATTCTCAAAATACATGCTGTTCCCAAATGCATTTTTCTACTAGAATAAAATGGTTATACATGCATTCTAGAGGAGGCCACAGAAGTAGAGCCGAACGATCCAAAACTGTTTCTAACTGGTATAGCCATTATAAAAATAAGCAGACATAGGACTCACATGCAACCACACTGAGGAAACAGAGAATATAGAAGGATTCTACATAATATTATCCTATTCCTTCCATGTCTTCAATTATATTCATGTAGCATGCACACACACAAAAAATTAATTAGATGCAACAGATGTGCCTCTCTTCCTTGTTCTTCAGTTCAAGAAAATTGCTTCAGACATTAGCTCATACTAAACCGAAGTGCTCCAGAAATACCGTAAGTTATTTTTAGGAATGCATATCGGTGTATTTAAGTAAAGAAGAAATGCCCTTCCAAAAAGATATTAAGACTCTGCTTTGAACACTTCTGCCTTCAATATCCACACATACAGGTTAGAAATACATGCAGACAATAATGAAAATAGACCAAATCATGAGTTTACATACAAAGAGCCAGTCTCGTATCTCGAAGTGAAAAAGAGGAATCAAATTTTAAAAATCAGAATCCTCAACATGGGTACACAGCCCTCAAAAAACCACGTACCATACAGAATTCTGAAAGTGAAATTTCATGTTATCTATTCTGATGAGGTGCTTCAGTACTTGGACATCAGATGATGTTGATCATGAAACATAGGAATCACATTCCTTATCTTGAGAATATTTTTTCCAAATAAAAATGCAAACTAGCTACAACAATAGTATAACAATTTTTGACAGTTATCTCTAGAAAAATAACCTAACTTTGAGATTAAGTATATTTTCAGATGTGTGTTGACAAAAAAAAGAAAGTTAGAACCATTTTAACTATACATTGAACCATCTCAAAACAGGTAATGCCCCTCCTAAATTCTTCTCCAGGCAAAGAGTAGACTGAAATGGAAATACTACTACAGAGAGAGTAACTGGCTCTATACACCACAACTCTTTCCTGGCACATCTTAAGATAATCTACTGCATGTGACTAACCCACTTGATGCTACCTCTTGTATCCTGAACAATAGCCTCCAGATGCTCATTTCCATATATCAGTAGAACTGGGGGGGAGCGGGGGAGATAAATCTGATGTTTGCAGTGCAGAAATACAATCTGCATTTCACAGAAGCTGGTGTACAGCTTTCAGTGCAGCCCTCTTTGGCTGAAAATTACATGGTGTGCCTCAGCGGTGTCATACAACCCTGCACTCAAACTCTTGGTAAACACTACGGAGTCCTAACAAACACCTCGTCCCCAACCAAGACTAAGGGAAACTGGGCAAGTGATGTAATCGTGAAAGAAGTTCAACTCAAATTTTTAAGACTGAGACGTACACAATTTTTTTGTCCAAAGTGGCTAATATTTCCCTTTTACTATCTCACTCATTGTAATCCCTACCACTCTCAAGCTGATTTGAGAATACCTCCTTGCAAAATTATTGCCATACATATGAAAAATTCAGAGCTCAAAACTGGATATATACCCTGGCCTTTGGATCATATAATTAATAATAATAATAAAATTAATTAAGAATATAAATTATAATGTAACCTCTTCCTATAAGAGCTCCCTGGTGAACAAAATCAGCTATTTAAAATTCCTCACATTGTTCACACACAAAAAGAAAACCAGACACATTGCTAACTCTGCTCTTCTTCAGGGAAGCCATGTGTGTCCTTTTCTTTTCCCCACTGTATTTCTAAGCAGGCACAAAGGATAGGCCTGGTCACTCACCATCCCCTGGTTTTACTATCCACATAACTGTTCCTGGCTTTGGCTACCACCACCCCTGTGTTGCTTGTTATCTTCTAACATGAAGGGGGAAACTGCATCTTTTAGCCAAGTGACATGAGATGTCCCTGCTGAGGAGGCTTGAAACCTGGGAGAATGTGAACAGCAGAAAGAAAGAGGCAGAAGTTTTTTTTTTCCACCCACAGTTACTGAATTAGCTTTCTTTTATTTGCTCCCACACTCCTTTCACAACACCCCCCTCAGGAAGGTTAAACTCTTGAGTGCCACAGAATTTAGCTCCATGAAAACCTCTCTGACCAGAAATCAGACTAGGATCCAGAACTCAGCCGGAGGCTTTGACCGCAGTACCAGTCCTCTGCAAAGTTCCCAAGACAGCATCTTATAAAAGTTGAATATATTTAGTTTTTCTACCATAGACCTGCATAAGCTAGAACCCTGCTCAGGGCTCCAAAAATTCCTGAGAAATCCCTTAGAGATGTTACATAAAACTGCACTATTCTCAAAGGGACTGATAATACGCATCCAAGATCACGCCTGCTATCGCTCAGACCAAAAGTCTCCCCGGACAAGTTTACCTGTCAGCCAAGAGCTTCACAAAGAACAAAACTGCAGAGCACAGAGTGCTGCAGACCCCCTCTCACCAGGCGGGGAAGTATCAGGGCAGAGAGGAGAGGACCAAAGGCGTCACCACAAGCTATTGGGTCACACAGCCTTGGGGCAGCCATCTGGCTGTGAAACCATCTGTTACCCCAGTTCAGACTGGAACTGCAGACACCAGAGGTTTCAAATCAGCGTCTGCTTGTATACCGGTTGAGAGGGATCATTTGTATCTGCATCCGTGAGACAAATACATTCAATAAATAAAAAAGTATTTTAATACTATTTTTTCCAATATATTTAAATTACTTTGTATTACTAATACCAACGAGTGCCTCACAGGAAGCACAAAATGTCATGACTACAGAAAGACTTCAGAAACGTATGCCTCTACCACAGATCAAAACCAGAAGAGTGGAAAATTCTCGGGTTAGACATCACTGAACTTGCAAATACTGAATCCAGCTGTAACATCAGGCACGGCATGTCTTCTCCAAGCTTCAAAATCATCCCTTTTCCACAAGAGTTCTCCAAGGTCCTGACCCACGGAGAACCTCCTGATGCTCCTCAAGTCAGGCACACACACAGGTGTTTGCAGGCTCAGGACCTAACATTTGAGCCACACCGCATGTCACACACACATTATTTTTCAATGTTAGTGGTTGGATATGATTCCATCTGACTCGTGTAGATTTATTAGCTATATGCATCAATACTGTCAAATCTGCTTTTCTTTCTGGAATATTCAGATTTTAATTTCCCTAGAAATTGCTTTGCAATTTAGTATTTAGCTAGTATTACTAATAGTGCCATATGCAATATATTATGTGGCAGGTTTATTACTACGGGCTGTCAACTGGACTAGCCCAAAACCTAAGTTGTTAAATGCTTTGTGATAAAAAGAAGCAGCTCCAACAGTGCCACTTGCTGTCTCAAAGCCCCTTCCTCATTCAGATGCAAGCTGCAGCCCTCCCTGGCAATATGTTCTGTTAGTTCTGTGGTTATTTTCCTGTGAGTTCAGAGGGAGGACAGATGGAAGAGGAGAGAAGAGAGGTGAGTGTAGATGAACCTGAGATGAAAAGGACATTAGAAAAAGATGGGGAGAGGAAGAGAGTGCACTGGAGAAAGCAGCCAGCACAGGATGGAGAGCGCCCACTCAGGCTTCCAGACAACTCAGAGGAACATCCCAGCTTTGATGCTTATGGTAGGTGTCTCCTCTTTACAGTTCCTCCAAAGGCCATACGCCAGGGAGAGCCGTAACATCCCCAAAGCCAGAACACACTCTGTACTGTTCTGTGTTCAGTGGTCCCTCATCAATAAAGCATTCACCATCCCAGCTGCTTTTTCAGCTTCTCCTGCTATGATTTTTTGGTGTTAGTTAATAAGCTGATCTCTGTGGCAGCATTTTCAGAGGACTGCAGTTAAAGTTTCCATCCTGCCTCTACGTGACTACTTAGCAACATGCTGTTCTAACAAGCATCTGGTCATCTTGCACGTCTTCCAACAGCTTTCAATACTTCATTCCTCCATCCCATCATTAGAGATAGGCGCTTTAAGTAGATCACAAAAAATTATCTTTTGAAAAATCCTGAACTTTCTGGATGAGCATGACAATGAAGCAGTTCTATCTTTACATCCAGCACGTGAGCCATCTTACAATTGCAGGAGTGCATGGCCAGCCTGTGACAAGCTGCCATGATGTACTTACTGCCCTTCTGAAACACTTCACAGCACGTATCCTCAGGAAAGGCATACTGCTCACTGTTGCATGCATCCTGGCTGGCAGGGAGCTCACACATGCCCAAGACTGGCAGGCCACTTTCATGATGGATAATGTTATATATTCATATATATGCACATGCATTCACACATCTGTCAAGCACAGGGTTCACAAAGCACAGTGGTGTAAAGCTACCCACTCAAACATCATGGGTTGGTTTCTCTCAAAGTCAAATACAAAACTTTTTGATGCTAATGAGAGCAGAATATGGGTCCCATCCTACCAATCTTTGGTTTATTGCTAGTTCTAGGGGAAAGTCCTCTGGTTTCCTTCTTTGATTCCCACCTCTATTGCCCTATCATGGCTGCAGAGCACAGGACAGGACTTGTTCAGCCAGCCAGAACCCGGAGAAGGGATGTCTCTAATGTGGAAGCCAACATAATACAAATTATTGATTCACAAATAATTTTGACTGCTTCATTACCTTTATGAATCATATCTCTAAATTCATTTATTCTAAACATGATCTCTTATTTTCAGCATATTACGGAAAGAATTATTATTTCTATTTAGTCCCTATAAGTTACCAATCACAGAAATATTAGACAACCACTGAGGTTGAGGTGCTCTAAATATCACATATAAAACATGGTAGGGGAAAAAGAATAAACGGGTAGCACAGATGAGTCTTTCCACTTCCACTGTCAATGTTGTCCTTTATATTTGTATGATGATCCAACAGCACATCATTATGGAAATCTCATTGTAAAAATTAAGTGAGAATAATAAACATTTTTAAATGTTTTACTATGAGAGCAGAAACATGAGTCTCAATATCTGCAAGATGGTTCAAACATTTCAGAGAGGCCTAATAGTATTTTTTTTTATAATCAGGATGGCAGAAGAACGTAAGTGGGATAAAATGATAGAAAAGTGAAATGTCCTTGAGTAGAGTATCTGATACACAAAATACTGGGTTTTTTTTCTAATCGTAAGAGAGGCCTTCCTCAGCTATGCCCAAAAAGCTTATCTGTTCTTCCAGCTGTTTTGAGTGGCTCTGGCAAAAGGTAATGCCTTTTTCTACAAATCATACTTCTTACAAAGAGGTAATCACCCATTATTGAATTCTAGTCATGTTATAGTAATTTTTCTCCATCATAAAATGCTGTGGTTTTATCAATATGTAGTAAGACTCGCTAATAAAAGAAAAAATCCCTACACAATACGTTCTTCCAAACTCTTAACAGATTACCAAGAAATAGTGATCATACCCTACTACAATCTACTCCTTCATACAACCATTTCCAAGTTTATGAACTGCCTTCACTAGAGTAATCTGAGAATTATTTTAAAGATATTTAAAATTGATTTTAAATTTATTTTTTAAATTCCCAATTTCTTTCCTGTATCTCTCCTTCCTTATTGTTGTTATTGATCACCAAGGGTGGTTTTTAACTCCGTAAATCTCTCTAGTGTACAGGACCGAATATTTACCATACTACATTATCATGCAGGTTTATCAAGCTCAGTACCACTGGGGGCAATTGCCAGGGCTGGTTACTTCAAAGGGTGACAGAACTTGGTATATCCAACATAGCTCTCCTATTGTGCTCCTCTGCTTGAAGGAACTATACTCCTGCCTTCTCTATGCATGACTATTTCAATACAACAAAAAAGCTGAACTTAAGATATCAAATGATCATTTCTGTTATAAACTCTAATACATGAAGCTCCAAGACTAGGTATCCACCATCTGCAGTTCCTGCAACTCCACCCTTTAAAATGGAGCATGATACTTGGGCTCTGCCACACACTCATGTTCCTTCATACCAAAAAAAATTTAGTGCACAAAGTCCCAGACAAATTGATACTGTACACTTGGACATGCAATTCAGGCTTCTCACCCCACCAGTGAAGCACTCCATGGAAACATTTCTCTCCTGCAAATGAGTCAATGAAAATAAAGAGAAAGAAGGAAACATTGGTATCTTACCCCCTACACTAACCCAAAGTCAATTGGTTCAGTAGGATATGACTTTTTTTTTTCCTTTTTATGCTAGACCTACCAAAACCTCTCTATCGGTAACACAGCAGCTTCAGAGGCACCAGTGAATATGTATTTAACAAGACATCTAGCAATGAAGTCTTTAATTCTTGCCTTTCAGCATCTTCACTGTTGTCTAACACTATTTTGAGATTTGTATTCTACTAGCAGCAATTGCTCAGTTATAACACATTTGCATTTCTGATAGCACTGACTCATTTCTTCTCTAATTATTGCTGCAGAACCACACTGGTTACCACTCCTTTTACCCAAGCATAGTTTGAAGATTGCAAAATAAAAACACAGAGCAAAGAGTACAGAATAATGACTTCTCTAAGTCTTCACTGACCTATACATGGACAAAAGGAACTATCAGTTTAGTTGAACAATCAAATCCATAGTTCATATTTGTCTGTAGACATGAAAATTCTGAACAATTTAACAGCAATGACTAATTAGCAGTCAAAAGTTCAGACAAAGGCATGCAATGCTTGCAAGTACAGATTTAAAAGCTATTAATATATTTTTCATCCTAGTAAATAAGAACCTGTCATAAGTCATTACAAATTTATAGATGTCTCTTCACACAGATGATCTACAGCAAAATAAGGTATTTCAGGCAAATGCAAACCTAAATTACATTTTTATGTAGCCAAAGAAAATATCACTTTAGGGCTCAGATGAAGCGCAATAAATCCCATGATGAGACATACAAAAATTAAAAATTTCTAAGTCTTGATGATCTATAATGGAGCAGTGAATCAGATAATGGATTCTTGTTCTGGTAAGCACATTTTCTCTGGTCAGTTCTTAACCAGACAGTAGACAGACATATGGTGAGATACATTCCCCTTTTTTCAGGCTGTTGAATTACACTTTCCAATTACTCTGTTCAAAATGTGGAGCAAGGTTTACAATCCCTTATACCTCTCCCTTCACATCCACCATCCTTTCTTATATCAGGGAAAGAATAAAGCAAGCCAGAGAGCAAAAGTTTCTCTGCCTTCACCAGGAGCACTGCCATGGCTGTCTGTGCCCTGACACTTCCTGAATTCCAGCAAACGTATTTTCCTGCACCCATTTCTCCAAGCAGCAATCATGGTTGTTTATCCAGCCTGAATGCTGGTTTTTTTGCTTTGTGAAGTTCACCAAGCTGTGGTGCAATAGAAGCATGAGTTGGTACCTCCAGGTCAGTTTGAAGAGAAAAGGTTTAACCCAGCAACAATGCTGGCAGATTTCTAAAAGAATTTGGTGACATCAAATGTGTTTCAGTATATTTATGTCCAAATCTGAGACTACATTCAGACTGCCAACATGACTTTAGACTGAGTACCAACAATATATAATCAAAGATCTTTTTAAGCCATTAAAATTAACAAAGTTATTTCCTATGGAACATCTTACCTATTTAAATGCCAAAGTTGGAGGCTCTAATAGCCTCTGACATTACTTTATCTTATTTCATGAAAAGATTATAGAATAAGATTAAAAGATCCACCACTACATTGAAAAACATTGTAGTCTTTTTTAAGTTAGTCTGTTGTGTGGGGGTTTTTTAAAGAGTATTCAAAATTACATAAAACTAGATTATGTAAAGTAGAAGTAATACAGATCCTTAACCTGAGAAAACTTTGGTGCAGGAATTTGTTGTTGTTGTTGCAGAGCTAGTTAATAAAAATTAGCCATTTTAACTGCCTATTTCAGATATCTACCTAACATGTCATCAGTTAAACTGAGCAATACAGACACTTGGGATAATTATAGAATCATTTAGGGTGGAAAAGACCTTTAAGATCATCGAGTCCAACCGTTAACCTAGCACTACCAAGTCTACCACTAAACCATGTCCCTAAGCACCACATCTACATATAAATACCTCCAGGATAGCGACTCAACCACCTCCCTTGGCAGCCTGTTCCAATGTTTGACAACCCTTTCGGTGAAGAAATTTTTCCTAATATCTGATCTAAACCTCCCCTGGTGCAACTTAAGGCCATTTCCTCTTGTCCTATTGCTTGTTACTTGGGAGAAGAGATCAATGTCCACCTCGCTACAACATCCTTTCAGGGAGTTGTAGAGATCGTGAACTTGATCATGTTGTTAGCATTATGACCCAAAAAAAATGCCTCAAAGGATTTGTGATCTAAATAAACAAGACAGACAAAATACCACAACAAAGAGATCAGAACAGGGGATGGCAAGCACCACGCTGGTTCCACAATCATTTGTTTGCTGTAATGCATCACACAGCAAAAAGCCTTAAAGATCTGTGAACCAAGGTCATCCACGTTTTCCCTAAAAACTATTTTATGCCACACTACCCAAAGAATGCAGATAAACTGAGCAAGTCATTACTACTATATGATCTGATGATATAATTTCAGAATTAAAGTCTGCAAAAATTACTGGTGAACAAATAATCTTTACTATGGCTAATCTTGGCAGTTGAAGAGCTAGAAAAGACATATTCTGAATTTGGACAAGAACAGCAACTGTAGACAACAGGAGGGAATACCCTTCCTATACAGTCTCTTCAGATGGTGAAAGTTTTCATAGCATAACAAAATGTTAATGTGTAATAAAAGTATCTGATCCTTCAAGTATATATCTTAGCCAAAAAGAAAACTTTCCTGAACTAAAAATAAGTTGTACAACTAACCTCAGTGACAGAAAAGTGTTTATTTGTTAGCCCCACAAGTAGATAGCATCATCAATTCATTCTCGGGAAGTATTTAATTCAGATTCTATGCCTGGAGAAAGGAAGCAAGATGAAAAATCTGTACAGCAAGAGGTGATGACAGCAAGGAAGCAATTATTCAGAAATTGGAGTTGGAGTCTGGCTACCCAGAGCAAGAAAGGACTCAAGAGCGATGTACCCAATTCTTCCATTTGGTTACAATTTCAAGCATCTGTCAGAATGTCATGAGAATAAAAAACATCAACATTTTCAAATAACATCATCCCTAACCTGACAGAGTCTTAACATGGGATACCAGAAGGATACCAGAACTTAAACATACTTTTTTATAGAAAAGAATAAAAAGTTCTGTGGAATGAAAAAATGTAGTTATACTCAAAGCATTAAAAATGACACCTTTGCCTTGATGGATTCTGTAAAGCACTTGAATTCTCAAGATTGGAATTCTTTTTCCAACTCAGACTGCTTGATACTTTCCACCTATTCATCTAAATATTAAATTAAGACTTCCACACCCACAGCATCTGAGTGTACTGAATTACTGATTTCAAGTGGACAACTGATTTTGAGTAAAGATCCCTGCTGGTAAGGTAGACTAACTGGGACCACAATTACCATCAAATTCGTGTCTGCCAAGTGAGGGTTGAATTTAGAGATACTGTTGCTATGAAACATCCACAGTAAAGATGTCCATATGAAGTAATGTCTTTTCTTTAATTATACTTGGCTTTCTCTAGGCCCTGGTTACTGGTCCAGCAAAACACATCAGAATCCCACGCACGTGCAGAAAAGGGAGAAAAGCACATCTCTAGTGCAGCCACAACAGTAAAACCCTGCAAATTTGTCCCTACAGAATGAAAAACTTAGATGCCAATCTCTTATTAACATCAAAGGGTATTTCTAACCACTTCTCTTAAAAAAATAAATATCAATCTGAGACTGCCTTAGCTAGAATACAATGACTTCCAGAAAGTAAATTAACTAGAAGGAAAAATGTTATTCTTCCCGATCCTGCTGCATAAGTC
The DNA here is from genome assembly GCA_013400195.1 of Aramus guarauna. NCBI lineage: Eukaryota > Metazoa > Chordata > Aves > Gruiformes > Aramidae > Aramus > Aramus guarauna. The sequence continues at coordinate 2,866,758 of VXBL01007437.1, forward strand.
CAAACTACGATTTTAACTATTACTACTCAATATAAGAATATCTCAAGAAAGAGAGCAACTCATCGTATGTTTTACAGGCTAATAGTTGTACTACCACACATACGCATTTGCTTTCAGCTAGTATGTAGCAGACAATTGTCCTTCCTTTAGCTTACATCCCTTTTTGTTTTTCCTTCGCACCTGGAAAAGCCTCGAACTGTTCATTGGTGCAACTCAGCCGTGACAGGAAAGGGTAGATAATGCATATAGAAAGCTTTTCACCACGCCACCGTGAGTCCTTTTACCACTTATCTTACTATTAACTTGAAAGTAACAGGTGTCTTTTGTAAATGTCTGCTCCTCCCAAATGAAAAACTGAAGCCATCAGAATATAACAGTGATTACACTTGCATTAGCAGTTCAAATCAGCTTTTATCACTTTTTATCCTCTTCATCTTAAGCACTGCATATGCAGATCATACGCATGTTACTGTTGACATCAACTTGTACTCCTGAAAAATACGGTTTTCTAACCCACACTGCGATGTGAGCTAGAACTTTGCTTGCAGTCATATCAACAGAAGCAGCTCTTGCAAAAATGATGGCACCAGAGGGTGAGATTTTCCAAAGCACCAGAGAATTCAATACAGAAAAAAAACCCAAAAAAATCACTGAAAAAAAGTTAATGGATTTTGTTAATTTCCCCTTTGCCTGTATTTCTATCCAGCTTCCCTTTTGGTTTTTCAGGGTTTTTTATGGAACCAAGCTGCTGGCAATAATGAGAAATCTATAAAATACAGAGAGCTCTCAGTGTATAAAAAAGAAACACTTTTATGAAATGCTAATGGATATTCTCATGTGCTGTAGTGATGTTTTATTGCTATTTCACTCTATAATGTTGGTGGCACAACACATCGGATTATTTACTGGCACTTCAGTTCAAGAAACCTTTAAGCCCTTTTAAGCTATCAGTATAACTTCCTTTCTATATTCTTTGGGGGAGTAAAAAAAAAAATAATCATCTTTCAAATATCATTGAAATAGAATCCATCAGGTTTCTAATTCTAGCTGTCAGGGAACAGTAAACAGCCCAGTTTACATGCAAACATTTGGGTGGATAGTGGGCAAAGAGTCTATCCTGGCCAACTGAGCCTTTTCTTCAGCAGATCCTAGCTGTCCAATTCAGTCCACCACCGGATTATCGAAGCCCAGCTGTTCTCCATCAGCACTAGCCCCTGCCCTGCCCCTACGAGCCAGAGTGCCAGGGGGCAATCCTGGGACTTGTGAGCAGATGAACAGTTGATGCATGCATCAAGCAAAGCCTCAATCACTCAAACACAAGCAATCTTCTTCAGATCTTACACCCCAGGATGAAAAACCCCCTCATTCTACATTCAGGTCAATGTCATAAGCAAAGAGAGTGGGATTTACATTAGGCAGGTTCTTACCTGGTATAAAGCAATACACTATTTGCCTAGATTTGACAAACTGCTCAACAGGAGATCTTCGAGTCTTCAGAACCCAGACCTTGTTCTAAAAGCATCTAAAAAGTGTCTTACTTTCTAAAACAGTCAGCAGGAACTCTAGCTGAGATGGTCAGCTTCACTTTCAAAGGAGATTACAGCCCAACAACAAAGAGATCTGGCATTGATTACAGCTGCCATTCCCTTTTTAAAAGCTGGTCTTGTTTAGCAGCTCAGCTACATGGTAAGTGCAAACAGCTGTGAAAAAAGCAACACAATGTAAAGAGCTTAAAATGGTCAAAGGGGGACTTACCAACAGCTCATCCTGATGGGATGAGCACACTACCTACAGGTGCCTTTATTTGGACCTCTAAACCCTACACACTAAGTGACTCCAGTTTTGTTACTTCTTGTTTAATAGCAACAAAGCACAAAACATTCACTTTTTCCTGTATTTTCTAAAATCCTGCGCCTTGTTTGCGTACAGGATTTGAGGTTCTCGTGGTTGGCTGCACCGCTCCTGATGCAATTATGAAAATAAACAAAACGGGAAGGAGGAAATAATTTCATTCATCCTAGCATTCTACAAGCAGCGTAACCATATTCAGCAACTCTTCCTGGCAGCCTTTCCTTTATTGATAACAACAAGCTTTTGTAACCTGGAAATTAAAAAGGGACATGATCAGAAACCCTCTGCTGATCAGCTGGTGATGAGAAATCTGAATGAAGAAAACAAAATGCAGTTCCATTAGCACACTAGCATTAACAGAGTAAGCTGTGAAAATTTCAGTGCTCATTTGCAGTGTAAATTGGGGACTGTGTCACAACTGACGAATTGACTTTTTCACTCCACAGCCAGACTTCAGCAGAACTGCACTAAGCGTAGTCTGTTGTTTAGGAAGTTACAAAAGGTACAAAAGAGTGATGGAAAGCTGTATACCTGGGAATTTGTTTTAACACAACTTTTTCCTGGTTTTGAGGAAAAGGAAGATTAAAAAGTCAGAATGCACAAGCACATCGAACTGTCAAAATGGTACATCTTTCTCCTTGCTTTGCAAGGTCCAACAACAGACACCACGCCAAAATTAAACCATTAGTGCTGCCTAGAAGGAAGCTTATCGATGAAATGAAAAAAGGGTATTTTGACAAAAACAATTTGTAATGAAATCACAGCAATGTCAAAAAACATTCCAGGTGGTCGGAAAAAATATTCCAGAATATAAACATAGTTGGAAACTCAGTGTTACAAGAAAATGAAGTAGCTGGCAGTGCTCTGAATCAATATTAAAAGATTAGTGTTAAAAAAAGATTAGTGCAAAAAAGATATGAAAAGTGATATGAAACGTCATTGATGCCACCACCTTCCCTGAAGAGATAGCATCCCTTTATACCATCCATTCCCAAGTTTCTTGTCCAGAATTCAGAACTTATCAGGTTAACAAAAGTTCCCTTGTACATTCACATTACTAAGAGACTACATCACCCTCAGCTTTTCTGACATAGCTAATAATTTAAATTAACAATATCATCAGAAATATCAGATCCTTTCTGTTATGGATATGGCCCACAGAACACACAAGTGTTTGCACTTTACCGTGTATCTGCACGTCAGATGTATCAAAAATGGGCTGGTAGAAAAGCACTTCTCTGTTTAATTAAAGCTGTGTATCATCCCATAAACTTTCACTTCTTCAATTTCAGAGCCACCTTTAGCATTGTTGAGTATTCTGGCACAGGCAGGAAAAAAAAAAGTGGTCCTTTCCTTCTCTTAGTCTCTGTTGTTTTGGTCAGTGAGGCTCAACTTCTTCTCTCTGATTTTCTCATTCAATTGAATTCAATTTTTCTGATATACAAGCCCTCAATGTCTCTAACTGAGCTCTTCATCTAATATTATTTTCTTTCAGCTCTTCACCATGGTCCTTCCTCCACCACTGTTCCAAGTTCCCTAGCTCCCAGCAGTCTTATCCTAATTATTTCTTCTGAACCTTGTACGGTCCAAGTGTTATTTCCTCAGCATTCAGGTCAGATAAGCCCTCTTTCTCGCTGCCTGAACAAATGCAGGAGAAAATTGAGGGCATAGTGGTAATACAGTCTCTACTCACTGTTCCTGGGAGAAATAATTACAGAGGAAATCTTGTTTAGTCGCTACTGTCCTGGGAGAGAGTATGCTCAGTTCAGATGAAATATTTGGAGAATTTTGTTGCCAAATCCTAACAGGTCTCCCCAGAGCACGAGTGAATCACTATTTGTCAACAGCCGATAACCGGGTCAAATTCAGACACTTTTTCACAGGAGCAACAAAAGAAGCAAAGGAGAAAAATTAGAATGGAACAAAGAGAGACTAAAAAGCTATTTTAGCTCTAACATCTTCCATTAAGAACAGCAGCACATGGGATGGGAAGGTAAGCACGACGCTAATCTAGAGGAAAGATCAAATTCTGAAGATATCTCGGGGAAATTTTTTTTTAAACAAAATAGTTCTTTCTGTTGACGTCTTGTCAGATGAGATATACATATTTAACACAGTTTGAGAGTTGATACGAAATCACAGTAACACAGCAGGAGTTTTCAGTGGAGCCCTCTGCAGAGTATGAGATGGAAGGAGCATTTCCACCTCATTCCCCAGGAACCCCTTAAACATGTCTCTCACTACCACATTTTCACGGACCATGAATCTTAACCACTTCTTTTCTGCATTGCTCTGCAGCTGGCCTCACCAACTGGTTACACTGAGCTTTGCCACGTACTCCTGCTAGAAGCTATATGGACTCTGGACACACACATCCAGGCTACCGGTGCAGGATAAGATCCATGACCCTGCCTTAATACAACTTGACCTGTTGCTTTGGAAAGGGAACCAAAGAAGATTATTTTGAGTTGAGGAGCCTTGAAAGAAACCGCTCCTCAGAAGCCATATACTGCAATGCCCACCATGTAGTCAGGTTCGTTTAAGTCATAGTCTCAAATGCAGGTTTGAATACTGATACGATGGAGAGAATCACATATCAGAATATTTTTCAGGTAAATGTATTTTATATTTTTTACTTTTAGGAGTTTTTCAGCAACTCCTTCCTCTGTCACCTCAACATTTGCACTTCATTCTCTTTTCCTTGCTGCTTCTCTCTTCCCTTTCAAACACACAAACAGGTATCCCAGAAAATACAGAAAGAGAAATCCCAGCATTTATATAATGAAAAGCAAATTGGAGTAATATTTTCATTTGAAATTTTTATGCTCATCCTCAATAGCTCTGTTTCTTCTTTGGTGACACAAAGAAAAAAAAAAGATAACCGTTCTAACATAAGTAAATTATGCATCTTACTTCTCTGAACTAATGGAACAAATTTTTCAACATAATTTGCAGGTTTTTATCTTTATGATTATCCGATATAATATGTAACACATTTGATTATCAGCAATATTTGTCTTTTTATAACATCAAACATATTTTGTATATTTTAGTTATCAACACATTATTCTGTTACTTTGTATTTCAAAAATGCAGTGAAATGGTGCCAGAAGGGACAGATTTAGCAGCAGGATTTTATTATTGTTTCAAATCAACAAGCAATGTAATAAGGCATTTTTAAAATACCCTGCCTTCACAAGAAAAGCTTCTGTCCAGGCAGGAGGAAAATGTCAGAAAGAAGTATTCCTTACAATGAAACTGCATTTGAAGCTACATAACTAATTGCAAATCTAAAAGTGACAAATCAAGTTCAGATTTCTAGTCAAAAATATTAATCTTTCTTTTTCAGAATCTTAGCTGCCTGCTATTCACAACTGTTCCCTAAAACATAAATATTTACAATTCATTTCATTTTGTTTTTTTTTTAAATAATTCACATTCCTTTGCACTCTTTAGTAATGGTTGCTAGGCTTTTGGACCAAAACCATATCCATATTACCATCACTAGCTACACGAAGCTGAGTTAAAGACTTTAGTCATGAGTGATCTTCTCAAGAGCTTCAGTTTCCAGTGCATATGAGAGGTTTGGGTTCAAAAATCATGAGCTGGTGAAAAAAAGCGGGAAAGGACAAAAACAAATGATGTGTTCTTCCTTTTTTTGATTCGTAGACACAGTTATTAGCAACTATTGGCTATTGGCATCAATGTGGCTGCAAAGCATGCTCCAGTGCTAAGGTACGAACGGGGCTCTGTGAGCTCACCCCCGTGTAGACACGGCGCTTTGAAAGGACATGCTCTGGCAAACCACGGCCACCACTGCGGTTGCTGGCACCCCCGGCACGCTCACAACCGCTATTCAAGATACTCCCACCTTCCAGAGGTCTGAGTAAGTGCCCTTTCCACTACATAGCTACCCGCAGTGCTTGAAAAAGTCATTATAGACTGGCTGGAATAACAGCAGAAATAATACAGCTATTTGAGATGAAGATCCATAGGAGTCTAGTAGAGGTTTTCGTGATACCGTTTCAAATATTACAGTTGACACTACATCTTTTATGTGCTGAGACAGCAGTCATTTGGGAAAACGACTGCTAAGCTCATGGCCTTGGCAAGTCTGCTTTGTTTTTTCATTTTTCTAGATACAGGTCTCAAGCTTGCAGCAACAAACGTCTCCTTTCCTCCTCTGCTGCCAATATAAGACTTTCTCAGGCCCTAAAATACAAGTTGTCTGGGGGGGAAGCGAGGTGTGCACGGGTTGTGTCTAACGCCTATTTCTGAGTTAAGCTACCTATTGAAGGAAATGATCTAGAGGACAAAAAAAACATGCCCAGTGCTTACAATGAGCTCTAAGAAAAAAAAGAGGTGACATAAAGATTATTTTTCCCTATTCTTCAGCACTATCTCCAGCTTTATGATTGAGTTACCATTTTTTCTGGCTTCTCTTCTCAACTCGCTTTTTTTCCTTTTCTTTGGACATGAGGTCTTAGAACAGGACTGACTGGATAATGACATTTTCAGGTAGAAAAATCGACTATCTTTTGTGCTTTGCAGCATGCACAGTATCCCTGGGAACAATGCAACAAAATTTTTCATAGAAAATTTTTGCATTCCCATTCCCCCATGGTACCCGTTTCCCTTCTACATTCTAGAAACGTAACCACAAGCCAGAACACCTAACTAAGCAAGCCAAACCTATAATCAGCAAGCTCCCTTCCTGAAACAAGTTTTATGCTGTCGCACAGTAGTAAATGCAAAGCAAAAAAAGGAAGGGGGAAAAAAAAGGGGGGAAAAAAAAAAAGGAAAAAATCTACAAAGGAAATTTTCTAAAGTCTTGTGAAACTGTTTGACCCTGACCTGTCAACTAAATGCACTTCTTAGGAAAGATCTACTAGCAGTATGACAGATTATGTTCTATTAAAACTGAGTTCATTAATTTTATAACGTGCACTGTAACATTTATTGGATACCATGAAAGATTATAGAAGAATAAAACCCCCTGTTAAATAAACATCAAGCCGTGCCTTCTCTAGTGCTACCTCTGGTTTTGTTAGCCGGCTTTGAAGCTCCACAGATTTACATGTCCCCCCTCACAGAGCCTTTCAGCAACGTCCAGGAGACCCAGAAGCGTAAGAAACTACAGAGGGGTCTGGACTGCTGCCAATAGCCACCAAAATACACGGTCAATATTTTTCACTTAAATGTTCATCACTGCTGTGACACAATAGTAACAGTGACTGTAATACAGTAACTTATTGCTTAGGGAAATGCTAAAGGCTTTATTTATTATCCCCTCTCCCCAGGAACCAGATACTTGTGGGATGCAAGTGCTACTGTCACTAAAGAAAGGTTTGGGAAAAATAAACTCTTGGTTCTATTTGAATTTCTTGGATTCTGAGATATCACCAGGAGGAGTGTGGGCTAAATAAAAAGGTAAAATTATAGTAATAAGAGGTTTGGAAAGCCAGAGAATCTGCTGCAACACTGGAAAGCTATCATTTTTTCTAAATGGTAATAATCCTTTTTTCTTCTATTCAAGTACTTCTTCAGGTGTACAGTCTAAAGGACATAATATTTATAAAATCACATTTATAAATTATTTCTGTAAAGTTGTTTTATGAATTTATACGGTCCTATCTTTGTCCATAGAGAATATCTGTAGTGTTTGGCTGAAACCTATGGCAGCTCTCTGGAGATGGTCATAAACCACATTCTTAGTCTCTTGAGAAATTAAAATACCAAGTTCCATGATAACCATACGCCCCCAAATTGGAAGGAATGCCTTCATTTTCAAAAGGTTACTCACACATGAAAAGATATTGTTCTGAACACAAAATCACTTGATGGCACATAGTCATACAAAGAATAAGAAAGAGCACACCCCACTGTCACGCTTGTCACCATTTTCCTGGGAAAGTCACAATTCCGAGGGCTTTTGATGACAGCTCCACCTGCTGTCACACTGCAAGCCCTGGGAACCGTCGGGAAGACGGTTTACAGCAGCACGACAACGCCAACCACGCTACCGCTTTCATGGAAGCATGCTGTCCTGAGGTCTGAAGAAACAAAGCTGGAAACTGCAACTGACTGGGAGCTTCCCGTCAGAAAGGGTCTCTGATAAAAAACACAGTTACTCCAAAGCTGAAGTATTTTACAGAAGATTTTTTTTCCCTAGATTTCCTCAGGTTGCTATCACAAAACCTGAAATAAACATTTACAGTTGCCTAGTGTGACCTGATTCTGACTACTCTGGTTTGCAGAAATGACCTGAAATATTAATTTTTAAATGTATTTCTTATTGGGTTATCTTGCCTCTTGGGGACAGCGGAGCTGAAGGCCTGGATGCCTGTGCAGATCCCCCTCTCTCCTCCAAGCAGGACTCACGCACATTTTGGTAGAATCAGGTCAATAAATCAAATCAGGAAACATCTTGATTTAGAAAAGTCTTAGTGTTACTTGGAAATAAAATGGTGAAACAAAATGTTCCACTGCTTTAAAATAATTTTTGAATCATTTAATTCCTCGAACACTTTTCAGATGTTGACTTTTATCCTCACTGGGAACTGAAACAAATATTAAGCACTTTCTACAGGACCATTGATACTTACTTATGACATGAAGCTTGGTGCGGTCAGAAGAGGGTAATATAAGACTGACGGTAAAGCTATCCTTTCAAGGTTCTTGCTTTTCTCTCTTTTAATCTGTTAAAATTACACTTCTTAATACTTGTTATTACCTTGTGGACCTCCTACTATAAAATCACTGAGTTTGTTACTAAACTCAGGGAGGTAAGAGTTTTGCTCTGTTTGCAGTAAACCTGTGCTTCAGTTACTCTAGGTGTGAAAAAATATTACACCTAGACACAGTATTTATAGATATATATAGACATGTACATACTCAAACACACAAAACCCACAGTACTCATGCACTTCTACATAAAAAAAGAGCAAAGGTAAATACATCACTTGAAAATAACACAATTTCCATATAAATATCACGTAGAGGCAATTATTGTAACAACGCTACAATTCTGTATACATTACTCTCATAACGTAGGTCTTACATTTTTTTCTCATTTCATTTCTTCAAATTTCCAGCCACCTTTGTGGATGCCCTTTCTATGATCCGTGAGTACAGTACATCTTGCAACTGTACACCATGTGCACTATATTGTAGCCAAAGGGAAGATGCTGAAAGATCAAACGCTGCTCCTATTCACACCCGCTCAGAGGGACAGCGGCTCTCAAATGCAGAAAGGATCCAGAAAATTCCCTGGGCTTGTAAGCACGGATAAATCACCCTGCAGCTTTGGACTTCTCTGAAAGCAACAGAAGCCTCAGAGAAAGCTTTTGAATGTAAATCTGCCTGTCAATACAACGCTCATAACTGATTAAATTAAGCTGAACTGAATCTTTTCCACGTTCTCGTCTTTTTTCAGAATTTAGAGAAAGCAACAATATAGAATGGGATTATACAGACTTGAAATTCCAAACATCTCACTCAAATTTTAATGCAAGTGTGCTTTAAATTCTGGCCTATTTAACACGTGATTACACAGTTGACCAAATTCCCCCAAGAAAATGTTTCCACAACCTCTTCTTGTTACCTTGCAGAAATATATAGCAACATTTTTCTTTTACAGAAGAATCATTTTCTCAGCTAGGAATCCTTGCAGACAGCTATAATTTCTGCCCCCGCAGCTAAAAAGTAACTCTCTACTTTAAACCAGAAGATTCGGAAGATTTACCATTAACAAATATATGCACACACTGGAAATCAAAAGAGTTTCAGCTCATTTACTATAAAAAGATAATAAGCTGTGTCCTACCTATGGTGGTAATAACAGTGCCAGCAAAGAAGAAGGAACTTCCCAAGTCCCAGTGACTGATCTGAGTAGATGTGTTTCCTAAAGGTATGATTCCTGCATTTATTGCTGCCACTACTTGCTGCAAGTTTAAAAAGATTTTCGTCAATAGTCATGAAACAATGATATTAATATACATTACACAGTAAATCGATTAAATCACTTGTTTAATCCAAGCAATAAACCAGGAAAAGATCAGTGTTGCTCTGCTCGAGTTGTATCATTCAGTCAGGCTACAATTTAATCTTCAGCAGACATCCCAAGCACTTCAGCATGCAGCAGAGCTGTAAACTCCAGACCATTAAGGAGACAGTAACAGCATCACCTTAGCTAGATGGCAAACGTAATTATTTTTACTGTTGCAACTATTTCGTGAAGAAAAATATGCATTAGACAAAGATTTACAATGAGAGTTTCCCCAAATATTCCTCTATTGAGTTAGGCACGAAAATGTACTTCTTAAAACGCAGTCATTTTAAAACTCCAAGAAAAAAAAATGCCCGTGCATTATTTTGGATCAAATGAACTCCAATTAATTAAAACACTTTTGTAGAACAGATAACTCAATAATGAAAAATTATCAATTACACATCTGGTTATAAAACTTTCACTATATTAATAAAAAATTCAGAGTCAAATATCAAATGTGTATTTCTAAGTTTATACAACTATATACTTCATAAACGTCATTCTTGAAAAATTCGGTTCCAGCAACTAAAACGAACAAGCTTGCCACTAGTGACACTTTCATAGTCTCGAGAAATATGAAACATTTCCTATTTCAGCAGGGTCACCTACTGTAAATGCTTATCACAAAAAGTATTCCTGTTTAGTTGTATCTCTATTACAGATATAAACCAGTATTTGAGTTAAACAGTACACATCAAGAAAATGTATTTTTAAACTTGCAATAAATATTTCAAGGAATTTAAGTTATCATTTCATTCTGAAACTTTAAAACAGGTCTTATTTCATAATCACAATCCTTATAATAGTAATTGGTGTTTAACAAAAGAACAACAAAGGAAGCAACACTGCAAAGCTAAAATAACATTTTAACTAACTAATAGTTTCTGCTTGGCGAGTTGTCCGACAATGATTATGCACATCAAGATATTCAGCAATAGGGCAGACCAGAATGGTTTTCCATGTGGGCAGTCTGTTGCAGAGGAATAGTCTTGTGCAGTAGCAATATTTTTTCCAATCCCAAAATACATTGATCATTGGCAAATGAAAACATGTTTATTTTGAAAGAATGCCCATGGAAGTCAGTTGTTCTGGACAAAAACGACAAAATACCAACGCTGGATTAACCAGGCCATCGATTTTTCATGACGGGATCTCAACTTAAATCCACCATTTCCAGTTTGCCATTTTCAAAGCTCAGATGCACAAAGTGGCCATTTTAACGTCCACGGCTGCATCTCCGCAGCCACAGGGATCTTGCTGGCACACCTAAGCCATTTTCAACATCCAGGGTTGTCAACAGAAAGCCAGCTGGGGTATCTTTACGTAGACTTACACCGTTTTACCTTCTATACCTTCAACTGTTTTAACTTTTTTTTTCTTTTCTTTTCTTTTTTCTAAATACCAGACAGGAAGACATCAAAGATGTGGAATTTTCAATCCTACTGAGGAAGGAGAAAGCATGGGCAAAAGGAAGAGGAAGAGAGTTTAATTTTCCTCTGGTTTGGAAGAATAGAAGCTGCTTCTACGTTTGTACCTCACATACAACTTGGCAACAGTAAATACAGCAGCACTGATACTGGCAGGTATTTACATTACTGTAGGAAGGCACACAGCACACCAAGCAGCATGTGAAAACCATCCCTTATATTGATTTTATCATTTAGGCAATGCAGACATTCCTTTAACTTATAAACCCCAGTGCGCTGCACTATAAAGCCTATTGAATACATTTTGAGTACCGTTTCATTTCAGTGGGCTAAGAACTTTCATCACGAGCGCCTGTACCTGCAAATGGGAATAAGCTTTCCAGTGAGGATGTCATATGGTAAAGCACTGGATCAATATAGTTTTATGGGACCGTTCATGTTTTATTACAGTTTATTGTACTGGATGAATGCAGTACCCAGAGCAACGCACCTGGTTAGGCAGTCTAGCAAGACCAAATTTTATACAGACCCAGACGTAAAATGTTTTCAGACCTTTGTATCATCACTACATACTTTTGAAACCATACTTCCTCAACGTCTTTTATATGACAGGTGTGCCAATCTAAACTGCCCAAAAATCCATTACAGCTATGCATTTCCTAACTGCACCATACTGACCTACAGACTTCCAGGAAAGATGACACAACTTAACCCAAAACTACTCTGTTGGGCCAGACTTAACAAAACACAACAGATGGCTACAAAAAACAATTAGCCGCTATTATTACATCTCTGATTTTAGCCAACTGCTAATTAGGAAAAAAATCAGGGCAAGTGATGCTTTCTTTTCATACATGCCCCCAGCTTCTGACTAAGCACGGTTTTGGGGACTTTCTGAGTGGGAGGCTGCATCTGCATCCTGGTGTTCAGATTGGTTTGGGTGGATCATTTTACCATCAATTTATCTAACTACTTTTGGAGCTCGCTTGTATTTTGGGAGCCAAGTCATTCTGTGGCCATAAGTTCTGCAATTTACTTGTGGATCATTTATAAAGCATTTCCCTGGTGAGATTTTTATCTGCTTCAAAGTAGTTTTATAAGTTCTTATGTTATGAGAAACACTTGAATAGCAATTTCTTATTTGTCTTCTTCTAGAAATTAATGATCTTATTGACCCATCAGCTGCCTCTATTTTCCAAATTAAAGACTTTCTTATTAAATATTTACCCATTTAAATAAATCTGTTGAATACTGTATATAAGTATTTTTTATTGCCAGTATTTCTCATTGACTTTCTTTGTACCTTTACTGATTTACCTTATTGATTGTTTTAAACACAGTTTTAGTCATAAAGGGTCAGATGATCCCTTCCAAACTATTATGCTTCCTCCTGCACTGTTCTCATGGTTGGGAGGAGCCAGCCTTAACTACTAACAAAGCTGCTGCATTATATTCCTTCAGAGTCTTCTGTAAGAGTCTTCCTTACTAACAAGGATGGCACTTAGGCAAGGTTGCTGGTTTACTGAGGTCAATACCGCAGATTTTTTGGGAGAGGTAACCACATTTTCAGTTCTTCGGATCAGAGGATGTCTTTTCTTCTTAGTTTGGTCAGTGCCTATGAGCAGATCCTCATCTAAGACTATTCCCAAGCATAATTTTAAAAGAAAAAAAAAATATAGCATAACTACTAACGTGTACATTTCAGGGCACTAATTTCAGGATAACATCTTCTTTCTGACTAACGTCCACTGCAAAAACTTACCTGGAATATTAGATACTAACATTTCCTTAGCCTGGAATAAAAACCCAGACTCATGCAGCTGGTTTCCAATAACTACACTGAGTGCCAGGATCTCACCCTCAGTGTTCAAAAAAGCATGCTGTTCATTGTCAATGCTGTTAGATTCAATTTTCTCTGCCACTTTATTCCTGGGTTTCACCTTTTTTTCCTGACTGATGCCTTACTACTAGAGCAAACACAACCGCTTCATTTGTCACAAGTCTGGCATGTTATTCTTTCCTTCCTTCATAACTTCTGACACCTGAGCCCTTCCGCTTATCCTAATTTATACAATAGCGATAGTAACTCTGTGCATTTTGAATCTCAAAAGAGTAAGAATCATGAAAACTCAATATGATCTGTACATTTATCATATGTTGCAGCCTGTAAACACTTTGTGTGATCTTAACCTGTGAATTTCTTGACTTTTAAAAAATTACGATATTAAAGTTTACTGACTGCTTCAGTAGCAAATTATCTAGTTTTTCGTGGGTTTATTCCGTATACGAACTAAATTCTGACTTAAAAACCAATTGTTTCACTTCAGCACTACAGAACCAGTCAACATTACAATAGGGATGCTGAGAGCTTCAATTCTTAAGCTATGTAGAATAATTCACTTTCAGCACATTTGTCTGCCATTTGTTTCAAATGAGCTGATGGAGGACTGAGCAGAGGAGGGGTCACCAGAACATGGCACCCAATCAAGGCCTCCAGTTACCGTAAAAGTAATAGGTTTTTCACCATTTGCTCTTCTTTAATTGTCTTTATAATGGTGAAAACATGGGCTTTTTTGATAGCAGAAAGAACTGAGATAAAATTTTCAAATATCTAAAAATTTTAGGAACTTAATTTCCATTTTTAAAGTTATGTGGATTCTTAGGCTAGCTCTGTACTGTATCTTGGGATAGGCATGAGTTGTGTCTGAGTGCAAGTCCTAACTTGCACTACAGCCAAACTACCTGGCTTTAGACCCATATTCGGGAATAAACTTTAGGAGAGTATCAGGGAAAAGAGGCAGAGACACTTGAGCCCAGAGTGGCTAGGCCAGGCTTGACTTGCCTTGCTTTCAGAAACACGACCTGAGCTCCACAGACACATAAGCATTGCATTCAGGCTGTACTTTTTTTTTTGCTTGAAAGCAGAACACTGGGAAAAGGCGAGTGACAATATAAAATCTCATTTTAATTGAATGTCACCTTTTCATTTCCTGTATAATTTAGAAATACTTTCTGGTAAATACATTGTGCAGTTTTGCATTATCACATCCCTGCATTCACACAGGTATCTGTCCGTAGAGGCCATGCTGAGCTACCCTTGCAGATTAAGACACAGAATTTTGTGACTTTTTTTCTGTCAAAACGAGAGATAAAACGGCCTTTCAAACAGCACAGTCACTTTGTGAAAACAGAAGACAATTCTCCTAGGTCAGGGATTTCAACCTCCGGTCCTCTGACCCTGCAAGGAGTCAGTGGAGATGCCTGACAAAAGCCAGCCTGTTGGCGGTAGAGCTACAGGCAGCAAGCAGGGCTCTGCAGCACCACAGGAGCCATGCGGAGGGGTTATCAGGTGCGAAGGCTAGCCTCTCGCCGTCTGCCACTGTCTCCTACAGGGATCGGGCAGAAAGGAGCATGTGTCGAGCCAGTCGCCTGAACAGTCATCTCCTTGTTCCACACCAGGCCCTTAACACATGCTTTTGTGCCTTCTTCCAGTCACTTCACTTTTATGAAATGATGTAACGCAACACTTCATTACTCTCAGCTTTTCTATCCAAAGATTAAAATAGAAGCACCTTAAATTATGCTTCTGATAAAACACAGAGCGTGCAGTCTTTCGTTACCCAGCTTGTCAGGAGTTAGCTTGTGCTTCCTGGCAGTCATTTAACAAGCAATGTCAAAGAGTCAGATACGCCTCAAAGTTTCTGGAAACTCATTTCTCAGCCTGGATATCTTCTTTCACTGTCCTGCTGCCATTTGACAAGAGCACTCTCTCACTCTCCAGTCTAACGATAAATCTCATATGGCCCAGCTACTGCATGAGTCCTGCGTTTTTATTTCAGCTTTGGTTTACAAAGAATGGAAATGCTAGTTCTTTGTTCAGAGGCACACTAGGATGCTCTTAACACTTAGCACATGCTTTTGAGCCTTGCTGTTGAAAGAGATTGCAATGATGTTTGTGTTACAATCCTGTGACTCCGTGTTTTTCCTTTTAGTTTGTATAACACATGACTGTAAGCTGCGCTGGTACCCAACACACTGAAGAATTAAAGAACTCTTTTCACCCTCTACTACTGTGTGTAGCTCACAATCTACTTGAACAAAAAACATGCAGAAACGTATTGAAATACATTTCTATTTCTAAATATGCATTGCAAACAGATTACGTATCTAAATTTTGTGTGTGTGCATACATATATACGTATGCATACACGGTCAGGGAAGAGGGATTTTCTTTGCTTCTTGAGATTAAAGACTGGAAGAATTATGCAGACAGCTGCTCAGCAAAACTGACTTACTAATGAGTCATATCTTGCACCCTTTCTAAGACAAAAGCTGTCGTTCAGATGCAGTCAAGCTAGCTAGGTTCTAGGTCCTAGAAACCTGTTCATCTGAAGTAAATCTATCCTTAAAAGCCCCAACACCAGAAGCAGCAAAAAAAGTTAGAAACCAACCTGCTTGAACAAAGAAGTGACAAAGGCAGTTAGAATGTATTTATTATTCTCCCCAAAACCTGCATTGCTCTTATGCTCATGAAGGATAAGGACTGTGTGCTTAAAAATACTCCTTTTGGTTTAACCACCATGTAGAAAATAACTACAGCAAAGGGAGTTGTCCTGTCACTGAAGGGACCACTCCCAGGCAACAGAAAGTTTGGCAAAAAATTCCCTCCCTCCAGGAGCTGAGCGCAGAGCCAGAAGAGGGGACCGGGCTGTAAGAGGACAGCAGGAACTGGAGCAACCCCAAATGAGGAGTGCACACAACCCAGGGGCTTCTGCAGCCCGTCCGGACTCGACCACGGCAGGTGGGTATCTGTGAGGAGGACAGGTCTGGGTGAGGTTAGGATCAAAGGTCTTTCAGAGAGATCTTTTCTTTAATAAGTATTCCTCTGATTTGGGGATACGAGGAGAATTTGGAGGGCTTTACTGTGGAAGGAGACAATAGCATCTGAATGTTTATTTCTGACAAGAGTGAAGCAGAAAGCAAATATAGGGGTGAAAACTAGACTTACAGACTCACGAGAGGAGAAGAGAAATGGGACACCACTGTACCAGTTAGGACTAACTGTATATGTAAAGTTAGAATACATACGCTTGCGTGCTTTGACGGGCAGACACCTTACTAAGGATAGACATACACAGAAGGTAACACCACAAACTACAGTTCCTGCGCTTCGTGTTTTAACTACTTTAAAAGTCATTCATTTCATGTTGCTTGGAAAACACCAGCAGGCAGCTCTGCTACTGGTATTTGCGATTTGTCACAAGCTTTGTGTCTGTACATTAAAAACTTGATGCAACGGTACTTTGGATCCCCAGATAAATAAATAAAATATGCTGCAGCACCAATTTCTTTTTTGCTGGTCTATCAATCTTTTCAAGGCTTTAAGGTTTACAAAGCATGAACACCTGCTGCTTCCAGGATAGGATCCAGACTTGGGATGGTTCCTGCTTCTTTTTGGAGAAGCTGGAAGGAATTTCAGAAGGAGAGACTAAGAATATTTAGGGTTTAAATTGGTACATTCCATCTCCCTCCGAAAGTTCCTGCTTAGAGGACCTGTAAGCTACAGCTCACAGAACTGAGAATGTCTATACATGTTGTCACTCAAAGAATTAATAAAATTTGATTCAAGCTTAATAGGCTCACCTAATAAATTTTAAATTTGTTTAAATAAATTTCAGATCTGTCTGAAAACAAGATCTTTGCATCTCTGTGATTTATTAACTCAAAGAAAATGATGCAGCAAGCTCAAATACCTTCTAATCTCTGGAAGAGAAAGAAGGATTTACACTTCTTTATTTTAACAGTTTTCTACATAAGCAGAGAGCTTGTGGCTTAAAGAGCTTATCTGGCTGAAATAAAACAACATATTCCAGAGGATGCGGCAAAATTAATTTCTTGGGGCTGCAATGCAAGTTGTAAAAAAACGAATGAAAAAGATACAAAATCAGCTACTGGTGGAGGTGCAACTCAATGTAGCTAGCTAGCTACCTTGAACTATAAAAATGAAGCCACAGAAAACACATATTTTAAAGTAAAATATTTTTAGAAGAAATTCATCACATAAGAAGCCATGATGACATTCTGGTGATGCCAGTTTGATGAAAGAAACACTGCTCCCATGTCGTTCGTAACTGTGTCAGACTTTCCTCAAGAGAAAGAGAAAACCACATTTTTCCTCAAGGGAGATAAAAAGAAAACACATTTGGGTCTCATTCACAGTCCAAGAGATGAATGGAAAGAAAAGGGAGAATGCAGCTGACGCAGAGGTAAGATGCAAACAGGCGTGGGACATGACTGCGGACCCCAGCATGGAGAGCTGTTCTCCTCATGTTAACCACAAGCCCACGCAGAACCCAAGGAGATCAACTTGTGGGATCAAGGTCAATTAAGCTAATCTTGGTGGTTCGCTAATTGTATTGTTTTGTTTTAAATGCAAGCACATTTTTGTGGGCATTCAGTTTTCAGAAGAATCCACGCACCGTGAAAGGGGTTGGACTTAAAACTCTACAAGAGTCCTTTATTGCCGAAACAGCTTGGTGCAGCCCTCTGAAACCGTTCAGATTTCAAAACAAAGGCTTTATAAGACAAAAATTACCACTTGGAACACATTCAAAGATAGTGCTGTTTAGTGTGATATTATTTTTTCCACTTGTTAGGGTTTTCAGAATAAATATATTTGAAGGATGTTTCTGCTAAAGGAACCAAAATGAGGTATGTTCTGTTATTAAGTTTCAGTGTACCTTTATTGAAAACTCTTTATTAAGTTTCAGAATTAAGTCATTAAGAAAACTAAAGTAATTCACACCAGCTTGCTGAGACACTCTAGATATTTAAAATAATATAACTGAAATTTCTCTTATTTCCAATTTTTGTATGCAAAAATTATACATTTTTGTATGCAAAAATAATACATTAGACAACTATGCTTGGGGATTAAAAGGATTTTTTTTTTCATTTTGGTTTATAAAGGTCAACACTAAAACAAATAACTGCTGAGCAACACATAATTAGGTGATATTTACATAAAAAACTCTTCTTTTTAATCAGCTTTCTCTTTGGCAGAGGGACAAATATTTGTCTCTCATTGCCAAGACATCCCACAATACCCAATACTGGCCACATCCTTACCTCCATGAGTTCTGAGGGACAGAAAGCAAATTCAATTCCCCCCTATAGAGGAATGATGCGTATGAAACCACAATAATGACAATTCTCCTAAGTTGTTGGCTATCATATTCAATGAGGCTCACCTGTCCCCAGAGACAAACTCTTGACCCCAAGAGATGTCATGAAGGTATATGCGAGTATTTGACGGCTGCGCAGCCCTGCAGGAGGACACACGAGCAACCTGAACATCAGCAATGTAACCTAAGGTCTCTTTGCATTTGCTGCTATGCACTGGTGCATAAATAGAGCAGGAGGATTTTTCTAAGTACTTGGCAATACACTTTGTGCATCTGAGTTTGGAAAACATCTTGAACGTTTCTAGCAGCAAGCTTACTATAGGGAACAGTCAATACACTAAAAGAGAACTAGAACTAGATTGAAATAATTAGAGATACAAGATCTCTAATTAGAGTATCTTTTTCATTTTCATGCTTATTGTTATTTGCATGTGTATAGCTGGATTATTCCCAGGTTTCTATCAGCTTCTGCCCGCAAAAAGCTCAGTGGTGGGGAAAAAAACCTGTTCCACGCAAGATGCAAAAAGTCCCTAGTGTAAATGGACATCAGGGTGATATATTTTGTCATATATACATAAAATCCACACAGTCTGAACTACATTTACTCTTTTATGCTGTCACCTGGCAGTTACTTTGCATTGCATGGCAGGGTCAAGTGGAGAGCAGGCATGGACAGAGAACCCAAAACACCATCCATGATAAATTGTCAAGAGTTCCTCTTCCAAAACAAGGAATAGTAGCAAAGTGTCTGGCCACATCCCTTTCTACAGCTGTATAATGTATTAGATATTATATATAACCTTCACCAAACCAATACTTTTTCATCTGTTAATAACTGAGATCCTTTCAAGACTTTCCAACTGAAACTTCAAAGTTTAGCATCAGACCAGGCACAGCTTGCTGGGCTGTTGTGCCCTGATTAGATTCACCAAGGTAATGCTTGTGTATTCACAAGCTTCCTCGGATAGTTCTTTAGTTGTAGATTTAGATATACCAGCACCAATTGCTGTGCACTGCTCACCTCAGCGCTCTTGTGTACAGCACGCAGTGATCCACTTAATATTGTTGTTAATACTGGCTTCAGGCTACAGCAAAAGGACTTGAAATTGTCTGGGAAACAACGGCCTCTTGGGTGTGCAGATATGCTCTGCGTGACTTTTGCACATTTTAATTATGGTACTAAATGGAAGTGCTCAAGAAATACCAAAAAGTGACGTATCTGGAAGCAGGTCTCAGGTTCGTATGTTGCTGTTGTTCATTGCAGGTATATTTTATTATAGTGAGGCAACAAGTACCTGCAGTGGTTTAGACTGAAAGAGATTTGCAACACTGGACCACGGAAGCCAGAGATAGAGAAGGTCATGAAGACCACCTCTTTCTCAACATACAACCAATGCTGCTGGACCGGGCTGAAAAGTTATGAGGAAAACCCCGGTCATTTTTCTGAGGCAGCTGAGGCTACTTGGCTGTCATCACCAGAGCACTCTATTTCATTAACTTTGCACATTTTCTGTGCTGCGTAGCAGCTCTCCATTGCCCCATGTTTCACATGTGTATAAAATATATAAAGTCTATAAAAGTGTAATTCTCACTGAGTACACCTAGAGGAGCCACACAATCAATGTGAAAATACAGTTTCAGGAATTTGAAACCCAGGGAATAAAGCTCTGTGTGCTGAAAAGTTGGCAACAGTATATATTGCTGTGCCCGGAAGGTCTTCGGTCATCGGTGAGATAAAATAAGGATGGAGAAGATAGGAAGAGAAAATTCCCTATCCTGCGTGCATTTATAGAAGGGCACAACTCTGTGTCGCAATTGGCTCAGTGGCAAAGGGAAGGTTTTAGCAAAGGTGATGGAAACCAGATGGTCCCTGGGTGCTAGCAAACTGGACTTTCATGCCACTTGTACAATCTTTTTTAGCTGAATTTGTGCCCTCAAACTAGTCTCCCTAATTTGCTCACCTGACTGAGCCACTACACATTGTACTGTCAGTTAGCAGTCTTGGACTAGTCAAGCCTGCTTCAGAGTGAGGATTAAATGGCAGATTAGAAGCTGTGAAGACTGAAAAAGCCTGGCATGGTAAGCACCTTGAGCAACGACTAGCACCAACCAGAGCCAAACCAGTTTCTGGAATCCCAGAACACTAAGTTCAAAAGGAAAAGTTTATAATGAGTTTCATTATAGTTTGACTCAAAGTAAATACTTGATTAAAGAAGACATTACAGTCTGTAAGCTCTGTAATTTTCTTCACGCACACTAATAATTCCGGCTTCCTACTACACTAGTACGTATTAATTTTCAGTTTTACAGCTTTCAGTGAATTCTTAAATATCATTTACTTTTTCCTCACACAGACTATTTATTTTTATTCATACAGACATGCAATGAAAACTGAAGAAACACTGTTTTATACTGGAATAGCAGTCAGACATAAACCCAGAGAGACAAAATGTATTCCAGTAATTTAGCTTCTGAGACAAAGTGGTAAGTAGGGAAGAAATATGACCCCATGGTTCAGGTATCAGCCTAGACTTGGAAAAATGGATTTGAGACTCTGCTTTACCACTGATTTCCTATTTGACTTTGGGAAAGCCACTTAATTCCTGACCTTTAAATGCCATGATGTAATTTGTTATCACTTATTCTGCGTAAAGAAAGGCACCCAATGCATTCGTAGGACCAGGCTCCCTATGCCTCAGTTCTCCTCCTACAAAAGGAGCATAATAGCACGTTCCTACCTCCACGTCGTGGTGTTCTTCTTCGCAGAGAAGCAGAAGGGAACAAGAAGAAATTAAGTTTGCCATTTACCCCAACAACAAGCAGAGCAAATTCTTCCCCAAACCATCTCCCATCCATGTGCTGCAGGAGGCTGTGTCACCCCCTCCCCCCATGCTTCACAAGCCTGCGTCTTTCTGGTCACGCCAAGATCGCTAGCGAAGATGGGAGCTAATGCAGATCTGTGCTCTGATAATTTTACTGAAACTGTCATTTATTTTACACAGAACATCAAATGGGCATTGAATGCTGATGAAGTGGGGTTTTTATTACCAATCTGTGCTTCTCAGTAGAGAATCATAAATGCTAAAATATGTAAGTACTCCAGAGCAAATTTCAACAGTTTTTGCCTTAAGGACCATCTCATAGATGATGTAAGATAATATTGCTTCAAAATTTCTATTTTTATCTTCACGAGTACAGGATCTGACTTAAAAATTTCATATGGGGATATTTATACTACCTGCAAGAGATTGTTTTAATCAAAATGTGCGTGTGTATTTCTCTGAAAGATTATCTCGCATCCTCTTTGTAAAACACTGAAACATAATTATTACACAGCATCAAAATTCATATTGACAGCATCTCTTCAGGCATGCCTAGTCAGGACACACCGAGATAGGAACTGCCTGACAGTCATTTAAAGGGTGGCAGTTTTGGAACACATTTTAGCAACAAGGCAGGGGAGAAAGCACAAAATACAAGACATTCTCCCAGTTTGCCTTTAAAATTCAGAAGTAGTGTGCCATAAAAATAACTTGGTACATCAGAGCTCTGCATTTAAAACTGAAAAAAAAAAGCCAGGTGTCCATGCTGATGCTCAAGGGAGATTGATCTAGAGAGGTAAAATCAAGTTCTAAACTCCCAGCCAGAGCTGCCGTCAAAAACCACCTGCAGAAAGCAAGCTTTGCTGCCCATGCAACTGGCACACTCCAGAGCTTGTGCTAGCCAGGGTCTGGATGCCCACCACCCTCTCCTGCTCTCCGGTGTCCCATCTCAGGCTCTGCAGACCCTGATGGCCCCATGCTACTGCTAATGATGGGGGTCAATCCTTGCCAACTCTTGGCTGTTCACTCCAGCCTCCCGTTTCACGGTCTCATCACCAGAACTGACATTATTTGGCAGCCCCTTGCTGTTCGCTGCAGGGCCACTGGATATTCGTAAGAACATAGGAAGGAGGGATTTAAGTTGGAGAGGGCCTCATGAGCCTCTGGATGTAGCTCTGTGCTAGTGCAAATAAATATTTCCTATGGTTCTGAGGCAGGTGACCTGCAAGAGTAAAGTCATGTTAGTAGGAACACACCGATGTAGATCAGTTGTGGATGTGCCTTGAAGAAGCAGAGAAAATTGAGATTTAAGATCAAAATAGCAAGTCCATGGTACTTTCCTCTATTTAAAACAAAATCAATAAAAATAAACATACAGCTGGAAGGAAAGCTAGCTTGATACAATCACGATAAATCAGAAGTTCTTTAAGGCAACGGACGCTGTATTTTCTTCCTCAGAATTAGGCATTTCAAATACGGACAGACCTAGTAAGGCACAATCAATATATCAATTCCTTAGTGAACTATTAATTATATATATTGCTGATGAATAATCATTTAATTAGCATAACGGGAGGCTTCAGTGAAAAGGCTGTCTACCAAGCATACTGGACCTAAAAATAGCAATAGCTTTTCAACCAGGAGACTTTGCATGAAAAAGCTATTGCTCAACTTCTGGTCTTAACACGTTACGTCGCTCAGCCAATGCAGAGCTTTGCTAATAAAGTTTCTCCCCTTTATCACAGCAGTGCTGCCATATATAATTTGTTCCTCGAAGGCATGGTGGCAAGGGTTTGGTATGGATTACCTGAATCAGTTCATCAAGCTCTGTTGCATTCACACAGGAATGCTGAGATACAAACGTCTGCTTCTGAATCACAATGGTGGTTTTCTGGGAGGTCTCATGAGGCTGCTCCAGGGCTTTAAATACTGTTGCTCCGATTATTAAATACACGACTACCACCAGAAAAATTGTTGAGACTGTCTTCCATTTCATAACATTAATAGCCGAATCACTTTCCTCCCGTGAGGAGAGCACGGTAGGCTTGGTGGAAAATGATAATCTTGGTTTGGAGTTCTGAGTGGCCGATTTGGGATCCAGCAAGTCAGGTGCCGCCACTGGCAAAACAGAAGAAGAAAGTTAATTTTTACAGCGCCGCTCAGATTTCGTTAACTGAACTTCTTGCCAAGAGATTACAAAAACGCTGTTGCTTCCAACTGGAATTCTTAAACTGCTGAATCTTTCACATAAAACCCCGTGCCACGTTACAAGGAAGCTTCTGCTCTGAGTAGTATTACCCACTTTACACACATTTGCAACATTTTCTCTGTGTGTCTGTCCCCTTCTGATATTCGCTCATTTCATAAACACAGATTTCCGCTATGCTCCTGCATTTAAATTAGTATAAGGGGGTCTTTTGCTGCAGAGATCCTTCATATCCGCTGCTCTCCCAAGCACTGCTAAGCAGCTTTCCAGCTGTGTTTTACCTCAGCATTACAGAGGTAACAGAAAAATACAAATCTTTCTCTCACCTATTCTGTCCTGCGCTCCGACAAATGCCCTCTGAGAGCAGTCGCACGATCACTGCCGAACTCCATGGACACAATCATAAAAACAACACATTGCTCATCATACCAGTCTTAAAACATTAATTGCGTATTGATTACACCTTTCAGAAAACACCAGTAAAACGTATGTGTACTTACTGGAAAAGTCACCCATTTGTTAAGGCGTGTATTTTTATTTACAGCTCCAAAACCCCACCGGGTTAGGAAAAGAGCAGCTGAGTGTGTTATCAAGTATCTCGGTAACTCATGTGACTACCAGCAACTACACTGGCACTAAAAAACAAATCCACCACATCGAGTGCAGGTAAAGATCTCCCGTGGGAAGATGGCCACAGCAGTCGACCGCATAAGCAGTATTTAAATTGTTTTAAACTACAAGCACATTGTGAGCGGCCGCGACACCGCTTCCAGCCGCCGGTGGGAAAAGCCCACATCTAAATCCAGAGGAAAGTCGCCCTCCGGACGGCGGAGGTGGGACGCGTCCCCAGCAGGGCTGCCGGTGGCGGGGGCACTCAGCAGGCTCACCCGCCCCCCCCTCCCCGGGCACCCGAAGGGCTCCGGCACACCCCCGGCGCCGGGAGAAGGGGCCAGGAGGGAGAGAGGCAGCCCCAACCCTGGCC